>JBCFYV010000935.1:132758-257614 GCA_039000515.1 Timema cristinae | reverse complement strand
AAGCACCTAGTTTTACTACCCGGTCGGTTTATACGCGTGTGCACTAATTACATTAATAGTGTAGGGGTTG
The DNA here is from genome assembly GCA_039000515.1 of Timema cristinae. Classification (NCBI taxonomy): domain Eukaryota; kingdom Metazoa; phylum Arthropoda; class Insecta; order Phasmatodea; family Timematidae; genus Timema; species Timema cristinae. The sequence goes on along the minus strand of JBCFYV010000935.1, from coordinate 257,544 downwards.
GGTAGCGTTAGTTTAGAGTAAACGCACCCGCATTTGCGTGGAGGGAGAGTGAAAACCTTTTAAGGCACAACCCCCCTCAGTGCATATAACCTGTATTGAACCCCGATCTCTCCGTCTCTGGCAGTCTAGTCTAACACGAGAGTAGCGCGTTATATCACGCGGGCACTGAAGCGGGTTCAAGACCCACGGCTCTAAGCCTTACGTAACCTAGGCGTGATATGAAAATGTTATCCAAACCTAGAATAATCTTTTCACCCCAGGTTATGTTAGGCTAGGTTGGTGGTCTGTTCGGTGACCCCTCGAACTAGCGCTCCGGATAATGGTTTTGGTAGGAGACCCGTTCTGGAAGGCTCTTTATCTTACAAAAATACTATTACACATTAGACTTCTACTAGGAAATAAGGCCTTCCAGAAGACGTAGCTTCGTACCTAATTGCTGGTGTGAGTTATTTCCTTCACTTTACAAGTAGCACACGTCACACGCGCCATGTTTCGCCCCAGTGAAAGTATCCGGCTATCAGTTCACTTGTTAGTGAAATCTGTCACTTAAGAGCATTCATCACAGCAGGCCCAACTCGACTACAGAGGTTTGAGAGTTAATAGAAAACACCAAGATATGACAGAAATGTGTGCAGTGCATTCTTATTTGAACGATTACTCGACATTTACCGCGGTGACGTTGGAGGGGGAAGGGGGGGGGGCAGAGCAACAAAGTAATCTTGTTAATAACTGCAGTAATCCCTATTAAGACAGAATGAAGATCTGTGCACAGTGCTTAGATGTGAAGCTAAATAGTCAAATAGTCAAAAACAGCCTTTTCAATACAGTTTTTATCCAGATATAATTTAATATTTCAACAATGTTCAGTATTAGGAACTTCTATTAACTATTTATCTCCATTAATGTTGAATCAGAAATGATCTACGTGCGATAGAGTTCGTGTAAATTTATTTGTGGCTGACGGTATCACAGAGTTGGTTGTTATGTGACGCACGCTCTTAATATTTTAGTATTGGATAAGTTGAGAGGGAATGCAAATCAAACAAGACTAACAACTGGAGTTTGTCTCACATGTACGTCACATGGAGAAACCAAGATGAAATCAAATATAACTTTTTCTACGAACATATCATTCGGTGGCAATACATTTTAAAACATTCGATGGTTCTCAAAGCTATCACTTGAAGTTTAACTTTCTCCGTGTGTTACTTACACTCGTTCAATGGCACGGGAAATGGAGGCTGTACAACAACCAGGAGGAAGACGCTTTCAAATGTCTGTAATTAACAGGAAGTAACATGTATCATGCGCTAATGCAGGGTCCCCAACCCCGCGGCCGACAGCTCTTTTGCACGAGTCCTCCAAGATATTCAGACTGAAAATAAAAAATAGACCAAATCTATTTACACATTTTCCAAACATCTCAAGAATTACAGGAAAAGATTGTTTTGATAGTAAATTATTTGGTGGACACATAGAAAAGTTGGCCGATGCATTCAACCAAAGATTTGCACAATTTAGTGAAATTGAACTAGTAATATTTTTTTGAAAATCCAATTAATATCGTGCCAACTATTAATTAATAAAATGTACGAAATTAATGTTGAAGAATTGGAACAATATATTTCGAAATTACAGAACAACTTATTTTTCAAAGCTTGCCATACAAACAAAAACTTCTGTAAATTAGTGGACCACACAAAATGTCTTAGCAATGAGGATCACCTCGTATTTTGAATAATCTTTTCTGTGCGAATCAACATTGTTCAGAGTGAACATTGTGAAAACAAATTGTATTGTGTCCCCTCGATTCTCTATGACGTCATCTTGGGAAATGACTTTCTATGGCAATGTAAAGCTATTTTGAATATGTCTCGTAGAGAGCTCTATTTTGAATTTTCCCCTAGAGTTAAAATTTCTATGTGTGATATCTCGACCTGTCTATCTTTTGCTTGCTTAAATAAATATGACGATGTCGTTCGAAAGGTTATAGGAAAGTTCCCCGATGTTATTACGACTAGGCTGGGGAAATGTGATATCTTGCCCTATAATATTGTGGTTGAGGACAATATACCTTTAAGGTCTGGCCCTTATTCTTGTGCTCCCCCTAAGATGGAAATCTTTCGGCAGCTCATTAATGACCTTGAGGTTAAAGGTGTGATTCACCCCTCCAAATCTCCTTATGCCAGTCCGGCTTTCATTATCCCAAAAAATGGAGAAGGGCATAGGTTGATTGTTGACTACCGTAAGATCAACAAAAAGATCCAATTTGACCCCTATCCAATGCCGAGCATTGAATCGGCGTTTCAGCATCTAGGTAGAACCAAAAGTGTATGTTCACCTCTGTGTTGTCTCCCCCTCTTCCCCCTTGCCGAGCTAGAATTGAAATCAAATATAATCATGTAACATGTATTAGTTTTTACTCGTCAAGATAGCGTCCTTGGACACGTCTGGTGTTGAGGATGAACAGAAGGTATAAAATTACTTTTCGGCCTTTATACTGTCAAAATTAATTTCGGCTATTATAATTGTTAGTTAAAATTATTTATATAATCATGGTTAGGGACAGCATATTTAACTTTGGTTTTGATTAGGGATAGTAAATCATATTTGCAAGTTAAGTTGGCAAAATAAATATATAGTTCTATGTTTTTGAACTCAGGAGCTCAGATGCGTATTTTCGAACCTATATCAAAGATAGGTAAATGACCATTTCTTTGTTATTATCGCACAAAATGTATACCCCGTGTGGTGTAAAATGTTTACCCCGTGTGTGGTTAAAATGTTTAGGTATTACAAATGTTAGGTTTTGGAAAAATATGAAACTTAGAGCCCGTCTGGCCGTAAAGTTAAATTATTACTCTTAAATGTTTCGGGACTTTTCCCCTTTTGTAAAATGTCATAGAGACTATTTTCTATATTTGTTATGAAAATCTGTAATTCTATTGAGAACGGTCGAGTGAGACCTATAGAGTCAAGTTTCTAATGTTATACATTAGTATTCAAATCTGGGTGACCCATTGTTGTAAATTTTCAAATTGTAACTACGTGTTGATAGTTAGCTTGGGATGTCGAGTGAGGCGTATTGTTGTAATAGTTATGATATATATATATTCATTTATATTTCTCATGAATAAATGATATTTTGTCTTATTTTTATAAAAGCCAGTTCTGGAGAGTCCAGATCAACCAAAACCCAAAAGGAGGTTTTCTTCTGTTGGATTCCAGCCAAGTCATTAATCTTGGTGGATTATCTCAGTCTTCTTTCTACTCAAAGTTACGTTTGGTTGATGTCTGATTCTGAACAGACTTTTAATCTGCAAGTTTAGGAGTAATGACAGTGTTGGCTTCTAAATTACTCTGCAAAATATTTAATAGTCCTGAATTTAGTTTTGAAAAACTTTTTTCTTTTGTCAAATTTAAAAAGATGACACAAATTACAGAATGGAAACTCTTGTGATAATTTACACTCTCAATTTTTTGTTTGCTAGCTCTAAATTTAGAGGGGCTCAAAAACATAGAAGAAAATATAATCTAATTTTATAAAAAAATGGTAAATAAACAAATATGAGTGAGCAGTGTGAATTACTGTTTTGACAAATGCTGGGTACATATAACGTCCCCAGAGCACGCAACTCAATCCTAGATGCGGAAAAACTATGGTCCTCTTTCAAGATATATAAATATTATCGGGATAGGATAAATTTGAAAGCAAATTGGGATGCCTGGATAGTGTACTTTCCTAAACTTTGGGATAACATAATATTAAAAATATTGCAAGTAAAAAAAAAATTAGCAAGTTTATTAAATGTAAGCCAAATCTCAACAACATGCAGAAATTTAAATTTGTTCCTCATCGATATAATAACAGCAATGACCTTGAATATGCGCAACAATAAATATCGACATTTCTCAAAAGGAAATTATTTCATACAAATTTAACTGTTTTTTTAGTTAAATACCATAGAAAAATCACGCAAGACAAAATTAATTCATAATGCATAGCATTATTAAATTTTAATATCACTATATATAATAATATAGATAATTTCTCCCAAATAAGACATAACCGAATTAAATATATAACAAATTTCACAAGTTAAGTAATTTAAAGTTAATTATCTATTTATGAATACTAAACGTACCGCATAACATTACTAATTTTAAAATGTTCAGACATAATGTTATTCATGAACTCTCCCAAGTAAATCCTTAACAAACTAATTATAAAATATAATTCACAAGTTAGGTAGTTTAAAGTAAATTCCATATTTATAAATATCAAGTATAACGCATAACATTATTAAATTTTGAATGCTCTGACATAATATTATTAACGAACTCTCACAAGTAAATCTTTAACAAAATAATTACTAAATATAATTCGCAAGTTAGGTAGTTTAAAGTTAAATCAATGTTCAAAAGAACGAAGAATAATACTAGACTTCAATAATTTATATTTTAAATTAAAAGAATGGCTGAAAAGAATTTTGAATAGTTACAAGATATTATTACGCCAAAAATGAATTTCTCCTTACATTTTATATAAGTCTTTTGAAGCATCTGCTTCGCCTTACTACATCCACGCCCAGTCCAAGAGTGCAGTATATTTTCCTGTGCAGTCTTTTATATGGTGGACAAAACTCGTAGAACAGGAGAGACGGGATCAAAAGGGGTGGGGATCACAGAGTTTAACACACAAAAAAAGAATGTGCGTGACACTGGAAACGTCTATTTTCTTCTGGAAACGTCTGGCATTTACTGGCCTCTTCTACTCTTGTCATGTCGTTGGGCAGCATTGGGCCTGGTGGTAGTCTCTAGTGGCGAGGTTTGATTCTTGGCTCAGAGCTAGCAGTTGTTCGCGGGCTGTTAATGTGGCCAGACGTGTTGTTATTAGTGGTGCATAGCCTGTACGGTGAGATTGGGTAAGTGTAGCTGTTGTTGACTTGCCCATTTTATTTAACTTGTAGCTAAAATTGCTACAAATCTCCCATCCTTGATCTTGTGGTGGGGGGGGGGGGGGTCGGCATCGCAGACTCTTTCAGGCACCTCGGGCAGATATATACTTGAGAGAACGTTCGTTGTTCATGGGCGTCATGGTCACCCCGGGCCTGCGCTGTCCCACCACAGATTTCCGGATCCAAACAATTTGGGGAGCAGCATCTCCAGCTGTTCGCCGTCCTATCCTGGACCGGTCCATCATTCGCCAATGCTCTGTCTTGCTCTCAGCCACCCAGGATAACCACTCTTGGAGTTTCCAATGCCTCCTCCCATGTCCCAGTGCCGTTTCTCCGCAGCGTTCCACTTCGTCACGCACAGAACAGGGGAATTAGGTGTACGGAAGACGTGAGGTAAGGGGAATTCTCAGAGCTGCACATAAGAGACAAGTGTTAGTGCTCACCACAACTGGTAAATTATAATAATACTCTTGAATAGTTCCACCAATTTATTATTATGATTCAATCCTCTTGAAGGATACACGCTTCCACTAGCCAGTTAACTACACCCTCACTCTCATACGAGGACGTAGTGACGTTAATCTTCACTTGAGTATTGAGAACATAAAGCACATTACCACACCGTCACTATTTATGGTCCCATCTCGTCCATACTACAAGGTCCACAATATCGATTATGTTATAGATTGTGGCCACTTTCTCACATACTGTCGATTTAAACTTCTACATGACATTAAGATGGAGTCCAAAAGATTAATGTTAATTTTGCCTCGGGCCCGGGCTTGCATCATGGTAATCCTCATGCTTATAAACTAACTTTATATATATATATATATAAACTAACTTATATATATATATATATAAAACACTTAACCTAAGTCACACGACTTAGCAATCAGTTATCCCTAGAGACTCTTGGACTCACGCTCTTTATGTGACTGACGTGAGCACGTCTCGTATCGGTAACGTAAGCAACTTTCTTGAGGAGAACCGTGACAGGGGTGAGAAACTTAATCACCTCCCATGGACCACACCACTTGGGGCACAGCTTTGCAGATCTTTTGTTGACCGCGGAGCTCAAGGGAAAGTCTCTACACAGAACAAGGTCACCAATTTTAAATGAAACGGGAATCCTACCCTTATTATAAGCTTTAGCCACCCTTCTCTGTGCCTTCCTAAGGTGATCTAAGACACTCCTACATTTATCCTCCAGGGATACCTCATCACTATCCTCTAACAATGGATGGATGTCCCAAATATTGAATAAGGGGTTATTCAACTCCGTCCAAGGAACACGGAAGCTGGCGAGCATCCCGTAGATTCATGGTAGGTTGAGTTGAAAGCCATATTCGATAAATCTAACTCCCGATCCCACTTCTGTTGCGCCTGATTATGAAAAATCGTCAGAGCTATTCCCAGGTTTCTGTTCAACCATTCTACGTGGTTAGGTCCCGGGTGGTAGGGACTGGTTGTAACATGTCTAATGCCCCACCCGAAGTACATGTCAAGAAATGTAGCTGATCTAAAACAGGGTCCGTTGTCACTCACAATGGTCCGGGGGGCCCCAAAGAATGCCCAGACACGCCGACACAGAGCGTTAACAGTAGTCGTGGTTTCATGTTTCGAAGTGGAATCAAAATAACGAATTTGGAAAAGGCGTAATCCAAAACAAGGATATAAGAGTTACCCAAGGACGACCAGGTGATAGGCCCCACATAATCAACGAATACCTTCTCCCAGGGGCGTTGGGACACATCGGCCGAATGCAGCCCAACCTTGGAATTATGGGCTGGTTTAGCCATCTGACAATCTTCGCAGTGACTAACCCACTCCTTAACGTCCTGATATGGTCCCAGGCCAAAATAATTATCTTTAAATTTTTCTGACAGTCTTTAATACGCCAAGGTGACCTCCAAATATCGAATTGTGAAAATATATCATTAACATGGGGCGTCCCGACACCGGAAAAACAACTTTCCTACCTTTCCCTTAGCAAGGGTAATAAAAAGAAGATCCCTCAACATAGAGTATTGCCCCACCTGTTCCCCTTTACGGATCCTCTCCATAATCTCACTACACCATGGGTCACTGCCCTGATGATCCCTGATAGAAACAAAGTACTCGGGGATCGACTTAATCACATACGAGGCTGGCGTAACTTCCTCTACCCCAATAGGATTATGGTCTTCCGCCATGCGTGATAAAGCATCCACAGTAACATTGAGTTTCCCAGAGATGTGATGGGTCGAATATCTAAATCGGGATAACCTCCAAACCCATCTCCCTACTTTTCCTAATTGTTTTGGATGGTTCCACATCCATGCGAGCACCATGTTGTCAGTGTACGATTCAAATTTTCTCTGTTCCAAATAATCCGAGAACCACTCAACACCATTAACACACGCAAGGCATTCCTTCTCATAGGCACTGTACCTTCTCTTGGCCTCGGTGAGTGTCCGGCTAGCGAACGCCACCGGCCTGACACCCTCCGGAGTCCATGGGAAAGACCAGCACCAGAGCAACGGCTGAAGCATCCACGTGAAGAAGAAAAGGCATAGAAAGTCGGGCATCCCGCAATACCTCAATAGCCATGAATTCAATTTTTCTTTTTTCTAAAAGAATAAATACCAATTTAAGATGGAGGAAGTGTGAATTAAACCACATACAGCGTTGTTCCATGATAGCTCACTTAAAAACCTTACAACGTTGTTTGAACCTAATAAATACGGGTGCATCATTCTCATTTTCACCCTTCACCACCCCTCCGAGTCTGCCATCCTAGGCAACTGCCAACTGCCTACCCCTCCAACCACTCTGTCACTGCCTGTACTTATTAAACATATTATTGTTTAGAGACTTAATGAGAATTATCAATATTTCCAGTGGAGAAAAAATTATAAGCCTTGCAACAAATCTTGCCTAGTTTGAATCGTTCCTTATAATTGGAACACCAGCTCTTCAAATGATGCTACATACATTCTAAAATAATTAAAAACTTGTCCCTATCAACCCTCAATTTTCCATAGAGGCTAGGAAATGCCCCATCTTCAAATATTGCGGAGTTGATGGAGTGAATATCCCATTTTCATTTCCATTTTTTCAAAGTAATGTGACGAGACGTAAACTAGATGACGCATGTATCTGCCTTCCCCTCTCCAACACTGATACTATTTATCCTCCCCACTATGCCTCGTACGTACAAAATGAACATACAAAACATGACGGCTTTTGTTGTGGTGTGTCGCGCGACACAAAGCGCGCGCCAAAAAGCAGCCCAGTTAGTAGTAGGTAAACAATACATACAAGTTATTTAATACAACGAAGTTTTAGTAATATTTTTATAAGGTCTATAAATTCTTGTCCATACTAAATTATATACACATCCAATTTTTTGTTTCACCTTATTATTCGCGATTGATACAATTTAAAATTAATGACTTCATGTATTTAAAAAGATTCAATAGTCCGTATGGATCGCGTACCATATGTTAATGCTGTTGATGTTTGAATCCGGAATATCCGAACTTACCAGGGTCCGATTTTTTCCTGAAGTCTTGACAGTAGCTGCACTTATGCCTCTCCACTGTGTCTACAAAACACTTGTATTGCCTTTAACGTCATTACTCAGCTTCTTGAAGACATAGGTAATTTCTAAAAAAAACTCAACATAGTATAAAAGATACAGCATTGAATTCAAAATAACAAACTAAACTAAAATATTATTTATCCTTGGCTCTAGTAATGAAATGTATTCTGTAATTACTCTATGGATTTGACGATCAAGTTATACAGAAGAAGAATTAATTTTTAACGTCAATAGGAGAATTTGCCATTGACCACGTGTTTTAAAATAAAATCTATAGAAAACATCAATTTTATTTGATTTAATCCGTTTTAACAATAGTAAAACTCTACATGATATAAAAAACAATTGCATCGCAATCAGTTAAGCGATTCTAGAGATCTTAGTAAACAGACTTACACAGATACAGGCTGACACTTTGTTGTATGAGTACAGTAGATTCATCGCTAAAGTTTGCTTGGATGACAGCTCAAAAAGTTACTATAAATAGTCCCTAATGTATCCCTCTAAACCAGCGGTTCCCAACCGGGGGTACGCGAAAGGCCGTTAGGGGTTACGTGAAAAGAAAACTGTAATGGTGGCCACCAGCTAAAAATAAGAATTAAAAAAATGAAAAAGAGCTTTAAAGAGTAGGTAAATGTTTTTACTAATATTGTCAGTTGTAATATTGGCCTCCATATCAATAAAATCTTCTATGAAAGAAGGGTTGCGTCCGCTGGAAGGATCGGCCTTTCCTCCTCCTTCCCGCGCCTAACCCCTCGCCTACATCCCTCCGCTCAGAATTGGCGCTTTCCTTCCTCGCGGCTCACCCTTCCTCGGTCTTTTAGATTTGATAGTTGACGCGTGCCGGGCTGTGCATAAAAACAAAGAATAAATTAGTGTTGTGTTTAACTTTTGTTGTGGGTGTTTGTATTGAGTCGTACGCGTGTTATTGCTACAATCATACGTCATTTTTTCTACCAACTACCTACTTATCACGTGATTTACGCTATGGATCAGTGGCTAAAAACGGGATCTGTGTGGAAGCGGAAGTTCACTGAAACACCAAATGAAGTACCATACACATCCTTCGACACTGATTGGACCAACAATATGACACCACAACAGGTACAAGAACCAGTACCTGAGCAGGTGAGTAAACAAACTGCAGTTTCTTCTTATTCTTCTTCAGAGGGAATATTAACCAAGAAGAGAAGGTACTTGAACAGCTACATTAACTACGGTTTTCATGTACAGGATAAGAGGGCTGCCCTAAGCCCCTCTGTGTTGTTTGTGGGGAAGTATTAAGCAACGGTTCAATAAAGCCTTCTTTGCTCACACGCCATTTACATACCAAACATCCCGAGCACAAAGATAAAGATGCCACGTTTTTCCAACGGTTGAAACTTCAGAGTTCTGTAAACGTAAAAACATATTTTGAATCCACCAAAAGTGATTCATTCAAAGCTGCCGAGACCTCCTACTACATTAGCTATCGTATTGCGAGACGAGGTAAAAACCACACCATTGGTGAAAATTTGATTTCAACGTGTCCCAAAGATACTGTCAGATGCATGCTTGGAGAGGAAAGTGCTTGTACCGTGGTCGCATACTACACCGCCACCACTTAGTTCGCCTGGCTACTCACCCTGTTTTACTGCCCTGTCGGAGAACACATTCGAGGCCGAAGGCGAGCTTTTTCGACCAGTGCGATCCACTCACATAACAAAACATACTCAATCTAACGTACTGGAAGCACTACCTGTTGTTTCATCATCAAGATCGATGGCAGTGAATAAAGCGCGTGCGCGATCTGATAAACTTGGCTAGCTCTCAATCGTCGTGTACTCGCCACCCCCCCCCCCCCCCCCCCCGTAACCCAAGACCAAGACTTCATTGCGTTCTGCGCATGCGCCGATGAGGTCTTCTAGTCGCCGATTGGACAATATGATATCGAATTATGGCTATTCATTCCAACCCCCTTTTTTTTCCCCTCTGAATTCAAATGAATAAAGGCGAGTGTTTGACATGGGAAAAATCACTCTTTGATGCCACTAGCCGTTAGAGGAACTAATACTCCCAATAATGTAAGTTGACATAATGATGGCGAGCTAGTTAGAGATATTGCATCGTTAAATGGTAGACTGTAGGTTATAAATTGATTCTCCAGTATGTGAACAGTTTAGCAGAACTAAATGTAGTACTTTGGATACTTGTTGTACTATGATGTTTTGAGTAGAAGTTTATTACAATTAACTTTCAATATGTTTGTATACCTAATTTCGCAGGTTAACCAAAATAGGTTTTGGAGAACTAAATTTAGTTGCTTAGATATTTGTCATATTATATTGTTATGATTAGAAATTTAGGACAATTTACTTTCAATATGTTTATATATCTAATTCCGCAGGTTAAACAAAGTAGGTTTTGGGAAACTAAGCTCAGTAATTTAAATATTTGTCGTGCTACATTGTTTTGATTAGAAATTTATTTGAAGTAACTTTCAATATGTTTATATATTAAATTCTGTGGGTTAACAAACGTAGGGTATGCTAGTTTAGGAGAACTAAGTATAGTACTTTAAGTAGTTGTCATGATATATTGTTTTGACTAGTTAATCAGGAGTATCTATGTTTTGATGACCAGAGCTAGTAAGAATGCGCCAAGCTTAAATTCTAAATATTATGTCATATATATATATATTTTTATATTTTACATCTTGTTATATTTTTAAATAAACTGGCCAAGGCTTAGTATCTTGTTATCTCCTGTTTTGTTTTAGCGAGGTCCCTGCCTTATATACAATATATTTAAATAATCAAATAGGGAATATTTACTTAACTTGAGCGGTGGTCAATAAGGATCCCTGTGATTTAACTAAATAAATGCCTAAACCATTTAAGGATGGTTGATGCTCATAAAATGAGTTTAATACCTCTCTCAAATAACACGGTGTCTAGAAGAATACAGGACATGTCAGACAATGTTGAGAGCACAGTCATAAGTCACATCAAATATTGTGATTTTTTTCCTATTCAAGTCGACGAAAGTACCGACGTTGCTCAATATTCTGTGCTACTTGTAATTGTTAAGTACTTGAAAGACTTAGAATTCGAAGAGAATCTCCTTATTTGTCACACATTGAAGGGTAGTGCGACTGGTAAAGAGCAAATGATCACTATTTTGTTGAAAAAGGAATTCAATGGTCAAAATGCGTTGGGCTCACCACAGATAGAGGAAAATCCATGGAAGGTTTCTACTCAGGTCTTCGTGCACGCGTGGCAGAAGTCGCCCCAAAAATGAAATGGACGCACTGCTGTATTCACAGACAGAGCCTCACGTCGAAACCTTTGCCTCCAGATTTGAAAAACGTTCTTGATGAAGCGGTCAAAGTTGTCAACTTTTTCAAGGCAAATCCTACTAACTCCAAGTTGTTTAAATTACTGTGTGAAGACATAGACATCATTCACAACATTTTTCTTTTGCACACCGAAGTTAGGTGGTTTTCCCGGGGTAAAGTCCTGACACGGTTGTTTGAACTTCGACACGAGGTAGCCCTTTTTATGGAAGAGCATCCTTTTAAAAATCTTGGATCCAGAATTCATGATTTTGAATGGTTACAAAGCCTTGCATATCTGAGTGACCTTTTCCACCAGATTAATAAACTCAATCTTTCACTTAAAAAACATTGTAACATTTTTCAAGTTGTCGACAAAATTGAATCCATGAAAAAAATATTTTTGGGCTGAGGGCATTAAAAAAGGACAGCCTGAAGTGTTAGAGACACTTCACGATTTCTTGTCACAAGCCGAGCTAAATTTAACAGTCGGTGATAAGATAATTGAGCACCTGGAAAGATTAGAATCCTCGTTTGAAAAATATTTTTCAAAGCCGGAAATGGGAGATCGGTGGATATAACCGGCTTCATTGTCGATTCCTGAAAAGGAGAAGTTGCTAGAGCTCGCATCAGATACCACTCTGAAGAACCTCTTCAATGGTGGAATGGTGAACCTAGTCAGCTTTTGGACTCGTCGTGGTGACGAATTGAAAAACCATAATGTTTTTGTTGCCGTTTGCTAGCACGGAGTTTATTGAACGGGCGTTTTCTTCGTATACTTATATAGAAAATAAATATAGAAGCAAATTAGGCGAAGCTCCGGATTTGAGATTGTATTTATCCTCTTTTGAGCCTAATTTTTCAAAACTATGTAACTCAATAAAGTCCCAAATATAACATTAATTTTTCATTTTTCCAATCTTTGTGTTAATTTGTTTGTTTACTTCAAAAATAAAAAACTGTATAATGAAAAATTAGACCATTTATTTTAATTCAACATATACCTTTTTTGGAGAAATTTTCGGAATCTGTAACGGGTGAAAAAAGTTGAGGGTGGTTGGTCGGGGGGGGGGGGGGTATGGCTGGAGGATTTGGGGTATGGGGTACGTGGAAAGGTACCAAGCCAGCTGGGGGTACGCAGTCTGAAAAAGGTTGGGAACCACTGCTCTACACCAACGGCTGACATATGTAACTTTATATAATTGTAACTAAATTATATGGTAATGTATGAATGTGATCGTTAACCACATTAGTTTAGGCCAATATTAACTATATTTATTTGAAGTCGGGCTAAAAGCTTATTTTTAGTTTTATTACACTTAAAAAAACTGTTTTGGCAGCACTTTTACAAAAGTTCTGCTTTAAAATGGTGACTGAAGAATTTAAACCATGTGATTGATCATGACGTAAGCAAGTGCTTTACAATGGAGTGGATGACAATATTTTATTCGGGTAAATATTTTGAAATACGATAAAATATTCATAAAATAATTTATTACATATATAAAAAAATGACAAGTATTGTCTTTTTTTGAAGTAAATACGATGCCTGTATTAAAAAGTATTAATGTATGCACTATATTACACAAAATCAGTAACGTTTCAAAACGAAAAATAAGTACTTTTAATTATGTTTAAAGTAAAGTTTCGGATTGGATAAACATTTTTTTATTCAAATTAATGAAATAGTGTGAGAAAACATAGGTTTACATTATTTTTAATGTAAAATATAATATGTATTTAAAAAACTTAACATTTATAACAAAACAGTGATCTTGTACCTACAAGTGTTGGTAGCCCAAAACCTAAACATATTATTTTTCAACTGCCATTCAGGTAAAAAGCTATGGCGAACATACTGTAGTAGAGATTACATTCAAAATTAATTAAAATCATCATTGGTGGCGAATGACAGCTATTTACTCGAATTAATTGAAATATATTTTTAAAATATTTCCGTGTGTCGTTTTTGAAACATAAAATTAAATACATTTAATTAAATTCACTGACCTTGAGCATTTTTCAAAACAATGATATTTCGTTTTACTGGTATTTTAAAGACAAGGCTATTAATGATCAATTTGGATCAATTTGAGGACCAACTCGTAATCAGATGTAGAGATAAATAGGATGATAGTGGACCTAGTGCTCAACAAGTTAATACATTGCAAAATAGCGCCTACTAAGCAAAAGGTCTTGAGTTCAATTCCCGTATCTAGATGCCCTTTATCAATTGTAATTACAATACTGTGAACAGCTGTCATCCGTCAGTAGTGTTCGGGACGTTTCGGAACAGTCATTCATACATAAAACTGCCTATATGTAACATATTCAGAGCGTTTATATCGAAAACGGTCTATATTTGGGGGGGTCGTTTCAAATCAACTTGACCTTGACCTCATTTCAGGTCATTTTGAGGCATTTCATGTCATTTTGAGGTACCGTTATTTCCCCCTCCCCTACCACCTCCCTGGCCGAGCAACTCTGCCATGTTGATTCTTGCTGATTAATTATTGTTAATTAATTAATTGGTAGGATAGAGGCGGTGTTGGAGTTTTTATTCATCGTTTTGAACCTCTAGCTAGTGCTGTCTTATGTTGAATGAGCATTGGTTCCATCGTCACAAGGCCTGAACCTCTCCTGACGGCCTTTTAATTATTAATTAATTAATTTATGCTAATTAAGGATCGAGGTGTTGGAGTTTTAGAGCGTTGTGGGAGCATGAGACAAGAGGCACCAACCTCTCACTATGACTGTCAATGATATAATGAACATTGGCTCTATGACGTTCTCACCTCCAACAGTGGCAATCAGCTTTTCACTTTTCAGGCAGTTGAATCCCCCCACCCCACTCAGAGCCGGGTAGTTCCAGTTTCGACATCGCAAGGAGCTGGTGGCCGGAATCACCCCTTCCCCCGGACTGGAATTTCCACAGAGCCGGGGATCCCCCACCACCCTACCAGGGTCGTTACCTTCGGTGGTGTGACTGACAGGCAATAAGCTCCGTGCAAAACAGGCACACCAAGCGAACAAATAATTTACCGTTATAATACAGTTTCGCTACTACTTTGGTTGAACGTTGACGTGTTTAAGCTCCACTGCCCAAAGTCTATGACAGCTCGCACACACATCCATTTGGAGGTGGAGAGTGAAAGATTCTAATGTATCTTTTAAAACCAAATATCTAGCACAACCACTTCTTACTACCTGGCCGATTTTAATATACATGAATTACTGTATATTGACGCAAGTAAACTATGCTATAACAAGCTTATCTTAAAGATAGAAAAGTTACTCTAACACTGACCTTACCTATGCCTGTAATCATATTAGGTGTTAAAACAAAAGGCCTCCTCGCACAGCTGCGTGGAGGGAGGGTGGGGAAACCAGAGGTGAATAAAACTCGTTGGACAGCTTGGTGATCTGGGGTTCAAATCTCACCCACGTGGACAAAGGGGGTGTGCTGTATAGACCAATTTTAATAGGAATAGCCTTGTTCGCAACTATATCCATATGAAAGTTTAAGCCCACACATCAATGCATTCAACATTTGCGAGAGTGAGAAAAAAAATGTACCTTCAGATGCACTGAGGGAGGGTAGGTTTGAGCGACGCCCGTTTGCACCACCGTGCTTGTTCGTTCTGTGTGTGCTATCATTTGCAGTTGTCTGAACGGGGCGCAGAGAGACGCGTCCAGCAATGTTAATTCTGTGCATCATCATTTGCATGGCAAGAGTGGTCTTACATCCCGTGAAAGTGTGCATTGGGAGTGTAGAAAAGCACCCTAGTAATTAAGTGGACGTGTTCCAATTACAACGCTCAATTGGCCCTGTTAAAACCGACTACCCGTAGAAACATATAAAATATAATAAATTTATAGTTATTGAAATAAAACTATAATCTTAAAGATAGAAAAGTTACTCTAACACTGACCTTACCTATGCCTGTAATCATATTAGGTGTTAAAACAAAGGCCTCCTCACACAGCTGCGTGGAGGGAGGGTGGGGAAACCAGAGGTGAATAAAACTCGTTGGACAGCTTGGTGATCTGGAGGGTTGGAACAAGATGTATTTATTTACACTAATAGGAAATTTATGCGTAAAGTATAATGCAGATAAAATGTACCCGAATTTGTAGGAAAGTGGATCAGAAGAAACCAATTATTAAAAAGGATGTATTTATTTACACGAATAGGAAATTTATGCGTAAAGTAGAATGCTGATAAAATGTACCCGAATTTGTAGGAAAGTGTCCATGCTCCACTGCCCAAAGTCTATGACAGCTCTCTCACACGCATCCACTACCTGGCCGTTTCTATAATACAAGAATTACCCGTAATATTGTTATCCCATGTCTTGTGGTTTCGAGGGAGGTAGCTGGTTTTACTGGAACTGCAGCTTCCGACTGGCCTTTGTGATTAGGTACCGGTCTCGTGGGTCTTGTGGGTGGGGGTAAGGGAGAGAGATGGGGGAGAAAACGTAGGCGGGTTGGGGGGGTGGCTAGGGGATGTAAATGATAGCCCTCAGGGGTTAAAGGGGAAATTGGAGTAGGGGGGAGTCGGGTGGTCGGTGAGAGGGGAAGACGAGGGGAGGCCTGAGATGACTCGGCGGCAGGGATGCTGGGAGATGTGGGCGCAGTGTGTGGGTGTTCGGGGTCTGGTGGTTGTAGACGGGAACGTAGAGAATGGGTCCACGAGTTGAGTACTGTTTGGTCGGTGCTGTTTTCTCCAGGGTCTTCCGTCGGTGGGCTTTGCCGGCGCGGCGAGTGTAGACCATCCCGTGATGACGAGGACAAGTGGATGGGGAAGGGTGGAGAGGTAGGATAGAGTCCCGGCAACGTAAAGTCGCGGTGGGAGGTAGGATAGCGTCCCGGCAACGTTAAGTCGCGGTGGGAGGTAGGGTAGCGTCCCGGCAACGTAAAGTCGCGGTGGGAGGTAGGGTAGAGTCCCGGCAACGTAAAGTCGCGGTGGGAGGTAGGGTAGATTCCCGGCAACGTTAAGTCGCGGTGGGAGGTAGGGTAGATTGCGGTGGAATGAGAATAGCGATGACACTTGCTGCAAACGACGATTTATTGGCTCTTTCGTATGAGTGTGGTTCCCCAAGGTTGGCTCACCACTGAACTCGAATCAAGATTTCACCGGGTTATATACCCTCCGCTGCTGCCTGGCCTGGTCCAATCAGAGAAGAGGGAGCTTCCCATTGGTTCGGGAAAACGAAAGTGCTATTGGCCGCCAAGCGAGCCAATAGGAAGAAGGGAGTTGATTATAGAGGTAAGAGCGTCACGGACGGCTCAGACAACATGGACTGTGGGCCGGACCGGCAGTAGGGAGGGAAGGTGAAGCGGCCGGTGCAAGTGCGAAGGAAAGAAGGCTGCCTGAACAGAGAGGCACATCAATCCCCCACACTGGCTTGCGCACTTGCACACGGGTGACCTCTGGTCTACATAAATTTTACATCAACAAATTATTTACATCTTACATATATCTTAGGGCTAATTTAATACTAATTTTAACATTGATTAGATTCAATAGTTCTGATGGACACAGAGAGAGAAAAAAAAGAAAACGTAAATATATGACAAATAAATAATAATAACGAAAATACACTACGGCCCTTTTTAGGGCCAAAACTATACAGTAAATAAGACGGTCCTTCTTAGCGTTACCAGTAACAAAATCAACACACAATCTGCCCTTTTTAGGGCCAATAAAATATGGCAAAAAAACGGCCCTTTATAGGGCCAACAAAAAAATCAACACATAATCTGCCCTTTTCAGGGCCAAACAAATACAGTAAATAAGACGGCCCTTTCTAGGGCCAACAAGTTATCGCACATAATCAGCCCTTTTTAGGGCCACACTTTGACAGTGTTTACTGAGTGGGGTAGCCACAGTGGGTGTGATTTTCACCACGCACCGTGATGTTGGCGTCACGCACTTGGTTGTGGAACTACGCACCATTATGTTCACGTCACGCACTTGGTTGTGTAACCACGCACCATTATGTTCACGTCACGCACTTGGTTGTGTAACCACGCACCATTATGTTCACGTCACGCACTGGGTTGAGGGGCCACGCCCTGTGTTGGCGCACCCACGCATCGTTTTACGCATCCCGCATTGGTTGTTGTGACCACGCACTGTGTCACGCACGGCGCTTGAGTAGCCGTGTACCCGGGTCTTTGGCCTCACCCTGTCTTGGGAGGGATTGGAGGTCGTCGAGGTCGCAGTCTGGTACTCCATCCAGAACTATTTGGTAGGGGAGGGTCCAGTCCTTTTGTTCCCTCGGTGTTATTGGGTGCGGGGTCCATGGTTGTGAGTAGTTTGGGTAGCTGCGGTTTCCCGGTGTTTTCACCAGGGGGTGCAGGACGTAGTTGTCCCCTGTGTATTTTCTTGGATCGACCATTTGGGTAGGTAACCCAGTAGACCCCTCCTCTTCGTTTGCTCACCGGGTAGGGTCCTTCCCATTTGGGGCAAAGCCGGCGTAGTAGGCCTCTGTTGCGTTAGAGAGGGGTTGGGTGCGGACCAGTACCAAATCACCGTTTTGAAAGGGTTGGGCGGCCCGTGCTGGAGGGTGGGTGTACCGTTGTTGGTAATTGGCTTGATTGACTCGTGCCTGTTCTTCTCTTTGGAGGGCTCCTTGGCTAGGGCTCTCGTTGTCTTCCTGCTCTCGTACTGAGGTTTCAAATCTCCACTCCCCGGGCCTGTATAGCGTTCGGCCAAGTAGTAGTTCACTCGGAGACATTCCGGTGGCCCCATTCTTGCGGCATCGTAGATTGAAGGCGATCATAGGCAGGAAGGTATCCCATTCTCGATGATTCTCCGAGATTTGGAGTCGGATTCCCTTCTTTAGTTCCTGGTTCCTTCTTTCCGTGGGGTTGGCTTGGGGGTGGTAGATTGGGGTTGTCCAGGCTTCGACATCCCACTTTTGACAGGCGTTCGCCCAAGCTCGGCTAATGAACTGTGGACCATTGTCGGACAGGAGATGTTTTGGATATCCCCATCGTGGGAAGAATTGTTGTTCCATCGTCTGGATTATCTGTCTGACCTCTGTTGACGCGAGTGGAAATACTTCTACCCATCTTGAGAAGAGATCCGTAATCACTAGGATGAACTTCTTTCCTCTGCGACTTCGGGGGTATGGCCCCATGAGGTCTAAGGCTACCACTTTCCAGGGGCGTTGTGGTTGACGGGGTCTTAGTGGCTCTGACCCTTGATACCCCCCGGTCTTACGACAGGCACAGAGCATGCAGTTACGAACGTAGTTGCTGACTTCCGTTCGGAGGCCTTTCCAGGTGTAGCCTCGCTGAATGGCTCGTGTCGTCTCGTCTTCTCCCGGGTGCCCTGCGTGAGGGTGGTCGTGGTATGTCCAAATAACCTGTTGTCGGATTTGAACTGGAACAATGAGTTTCCATGGTCCTTCCCTTTCTTCGCGTCTCCAGATATTGTCTCCCTTGACATAGTGCTCATCCCAGAACCGAGCGTCGGTTGTTTTGGTGGGTGGTCGAGTTTGGGTATCCAGAGCCTTCCAACGGTTAACTTGAGTTTGGATCTCTGTATCCTGTCTTTGTTCCGTCTTGACTAGCTCATGTAGAGGTGCATCTTGGTTCTGTAGGACTAGTAGTGCATCGGGTTCGGGTGGTGCTAGTCCTGTGACCGAGGGCGGGGTCATCCGGTCCCAGTCTTGAGTCTCTGAACTGGTGTTCTCGCTGTCGGGTTGGCGTGATAACGCGTCAGGTAGATCGTTCTGTTTTCCCGGGCAGTGTTCCAGGGAAAATTGAAACTCTTGGAGCAAGAGTGCCCATCTCGTCAGCTTGGTCCGTTGGTCTTTCATCGTGTTCAGCCAGGTGAGAGCTCGGTTATCCGTGCGTAGTATGAAAGGTTTATCTTCCAGGTAATGTCTATACCTCTTGATGGCCCAGACGATAGCGAGGCACTCCTGCTCGTTGCTATGGTACCGTTGCTCTGTAGGGGTTAGCTTCGCGCTGGCATGGCTGATGATTCGTTTGCCCGCATCATCTTCTTGGTACAGTACTGCCCCTAGTCCAATCCCGCTAGCGTCAGTTTGTAGGGTAAAGGTTCGTGATGGATCGGGACGACATAAGGGTGGTAGGTCTCTGAAGGCTTCTTTGAGTGTGTGTAGAGCGGTTTCTGTTTGGGAGTTCCACATCCACCGGGATTTGGTTCTTAGAAGTTCGGTGAGAGGTGCTGTTAGTTCCGCCATTTGGGGCACGAATTCTCGTAACCAGTTGCAGAGGCCCAGTAGTTGTCGGAGCTGTTTACGGTTTCTTGGTGTTGGGGCTTCCGTGATTGCTTTGATCGTCTGTGGTTGTGGGGCGTTTCCTTGGCTAGAAACGATATGGCCAAGGTATTCCAACTCAGTCTTGCCGAACTGGCATTTTTCCAGATTGCAGGTCAGTTGGTGGAGCTCAAATCTTTCTAAAACCTTGCTCAAGTGGTTGAGGTGCTCATCCCATGTCTTTGAGTAGATTATCACGTCGTCAAGGTAGGCGAAACAGAACTGGCCGGTGTACCCTGCTAACACTTCTTGACTCATCAGTCGCTGAAAAGTACTCGGGGCTCCCTTTAATCCGAAAGGCATAACTGTAAATTGCAAGGTTTCTCCGTTGGGCGTGGTGAAAGCAGTCAGGGGTTTGGAATCGGGGTGTAAGGGAATCTGCCAGTACCCTGATTTCATATCGAGGGTGGTAAATATTTCTGCGTCTCCCAAATCTCGAAGAGTGTCATGTACGTTGACAGCGGGGGAGTGACATCGATAGTGGCGGTGTTCAGTTGTCGGAAATCAATGCAGAAACGGGGAGTTTTGTCCTTTTTTTCCACAATTACAATGGGTGAATTGTATTCAGAGTTTCCGGGTTCTATTATCCCCTGGGCTTTCATCTCCTGAACCTGGTCTTCAATTAGCGCGTTTTTCGCAGGGGAATAGCGGTAAGGCCGTACCATAATCCGTTGGTTGTCCTTGAGTCGAATTTGATGGTTGATGCTGCGTGTTCTTCGCAGAGGTCCCTGAGTGTTGAAAACGGCTCGGTGTTGGTCTAGTAGTCTAAGGAGTTGTTCTTGACGTTCTATTGGGGCGTGTTGTCTGATCTTGTCTTGAGGAACCGGCGGGGGATCCTCATTGAGTCTTGGCATCCAGTATAGAGTATGACGCCCCTGGTTTCCAAAAAGCACTCGGCTGTTCTCGTAGTCCAGGATTACCTTCTGTTCTGTGAACCATGGTTGTCCCAGAATAAGTGGTTCTCGGAGTTCATCGGACACCAGGAACGTGACGTTGGCTTCTAGGGTTTGCATGGTTAGCGGTAAAGTTATCTGGCCTCGGATGGTAAGGTCACTCCCAACCTTGGCCAGGTGGATTGGTGTGGGGAAAGGAAGTAAGTTCTTCAGGTTTGTAGGGGTGAGTTGTTGGTATTGGATGAAATTAGCAGTAGCTCCGGTATCTAATAGGGCTAGTAGGGGACCGTGAGGAGTTTCGCACATAACTCTTGGGAGTGGTTGGGATGTTGAGGGATTGACGCTGTTTATTACTGGGGGCGGCCCTGATTCCTGTTTACCAGAGGCGGGGCCCTGTTGTCCTCTGGCTTGGCGTTTCCCGGTCTTTCTTTCTCTAGGTGCCGTTGGTTTAGCACTGGGCAGTCACGGTGAAAATGGTACCCTGGACAGTGGTAACATTTTGGAGGTCGCGGTTCAGATGAGGTTGCTGGGATCTTGCTGGGGCGTGTAGTCACTGGCGCAGTGTTTTTAGCCAGGTCTCGTTCCACAGATACGGCCCTAGTGATAAGTTCTTCTAACTCTTGAGGGTGTGGAGCTCGAAGAAAAGGTCTCAGTCCTGGTCGGACAAGTTCGATTAACAGGGGGATTATTTCTGCTGATGGGGCTGTGGGGGCCAAGCGTTGATACAGCCGTACTTTGTGCCGAAGGAATATCTCAACGGGCTCAGTCTGTGTTTGTTCCTTTCCGTATAGCTCTGCGTGGAGAGAGGCTATGGTGGTTGTACTGGCGAAGTGGTGCGTTAGTCGTTGCTTGAACTCTTCCCAAGTCGTTATATATTCGCCATATAGCTTCCACCACTGAGCGGCGGTGTCTTTAAGCTGCCGTTGGGTGGTAGGTACCCATTCTAGCGGGTCTACTCG
Source organism: Timema cristinae (assembly GCA_039000515.1). Taxonomy (NCBI): domain Eukaryota; kingdom Metazoa; phylum Arthropoda; class Insecta; order Phasmatodea; family Timematidae; genus Timema; species Timema cristinae. The sequence continues at coordinate 235,538 of JBCFYV010000935.1, read as the reverse complement.
AGCGGTCCTGAGCTGAACCTCACAGCGTTGGGTAAAAGTAGTAGGGTCTTCATGCCCTCGACCGTGAAAGTCTGGTAGAGTTGGTAGGTGGTAAGAGCTTGAGCACTGGCGTTGGTAGGTGGCAGTCAGGTGCGGCTGGTATGGTGGTGCGCTGGCAGTTGATGAGGTGGACCGTTGGCACGGCGGACATCGGAAGAATAGGCCCCTGAGGTCTCTAGGCTCATTTTTCCAGCCCAGGCACTGGTAGTGGTAGTATTGCCTACAGTCCTCGCAGACAACCTCTCGGCCATCTTCTCCAGTACAGGTTAACCCTGGGCAATACCGTACTTCCACTGGTGCTTCGGTGCAGGTGGTGCACCGGTAGGCTGGTTCATTGATGTCACGTGGCTCGTCTGCCCAGCCAATGCAAAGGTTGTGGTAGGGCTTTTGGCAGTTTGTGCAGGTTACATAATGTCGGTCCCCTCCTGGGGTACACGATGGGTTGTTACACTTTTGACTTCTAGTCATAACCATCTTGTCTACTTTGGTGAGGTAGTCTTCTTTGGTGAGGTAGTCTTTTTTTTGGTGAGGTAGTCTTCTTTGGTGAGGTAGTCTTCTTTGGTGAGGTAGTCTTCTTGGGTGAGGTAGTCTTCTTTGGTGAGGTAGTCTTCTTTGGTGAGGTAGTCTTTTTTTTTTGGTGAGGTAGTCTTCTTTGGTGAGGTAGTCTTCTTTGGTGAGGTAGTTTTCTTTGGTGAGGTAGTTTGGGCGCCACCGGGTTTTGTTCACTCCCGGAAGTGTTGTGTGGTGTTCTGGGGTCGTGTAGTCGGTCCGTTGGACATCCGTCCCGTGTCTTGAGTTGCCCCACGTTGGGCGCCAGAACTGTTATCCCATGTCTTGTGGTTTCGAGGGAGGTAGCTGGTTTTACTGGAACTGCAGCTTCCGACTGGCCTTTGTGATTAGGTACCGGTCTCGTGGGTCTTGTGGGTGGGGGTAAGGGAGAGAGATGGGGGAGAAAACGTAGGCGGGTTGGGGGGGTGGCTAGGGGATGTAAATGATAGCCCTCAGGGGTTAAAGGGGAAATTGGAGTAGGGGGGAGTCGGGTGGTCGGTGAGAGGGGAAGACGAGGGGAGGCCTGAGATGACTCGGCGGCAGGGATGCTGGGAGATGTGGGCGCAGTGTGTGGGTGTTCGGGGGTCTGGTGGTTGTAGACGGGAACGTAGAGAATGGGTCCACGAGTTGAGTACTGTTTGGTCGGTGCTGTTTTCTCCAGGGTCTTCCGTCGGTGGGCTTTGCCGGCGCGGCGAGTGTAGACCATCCCGTGATGACGAGGACAAGTGGATGGGGAAGGGTGGAGAGGTAGGATAGAGTCCCGGCAACGTAAAGTCGCGGTGGGAGGTAGGATAGCGTCCCGGCAACGTTAAGTCGCGGTGGGAGGTAGGGTAGCGTCCCGGCAACGTAAAGTCGCGGTGGGAGGTAGGGTAGAGTCCCGGCAACGTAAAGTCGCGGTGGGAGGTAGGGTAGATTCCCGGCAACGTTAAGTCGCGGTGGGAGGTAGGGTAGATTGCGGTGGAATGAGAATAGCGATGACACTTGCTGCAAACGACGATTTATTGGCTCTTTCGTATGAGTGTGGTTCCCCAAGGTTGGCTCACCACTGAACTCGAATCAAGATTTCACCGGGTTATATACCCTCCGCTGCTGCCTGGCCTGGTCCAATCAGAGAAGAGGGAGCTTCCCATTGGTTCGGGAAAACGAAAGTGCTATTGGCCGCCAAGCGAGCCAATAGGAAGAAGGGAGTTGATTATAGAGGTAAGAGCGTCACGGACGGCTCAGACAACATGGACTGTGGGCCGGACCGGCAGTAGGGAGGGAAGGTGAAGCGGCCGGTGCAAGTGCGAAGGAAAGAAGGCTGCCTGAACAGAGAGGCACATCAATATTGCCACGAGTAAACTACGCTTATTTTATTTCAAATGCATTATTGATAATGTAAAAGAACGACGAGTTTGTGTTCCTTAAAGGACTCCTCGCTTGAATGTACCTTCATCTGCGTGGAGGGAGGGTGGGGGAAATCCAGGGTGAATAAAAAACTCTTAAAGATAGAAAAGTAACTCTAACACTGACCTTACCTATGCCTGTAATCATATTAGGTGTTAAAACAAAGGCCTCCTCGCACAGCTGCGTGGAGGGAGGCTAGGGAAACCAGAGGTGAATAAAACTCGTTGGACAGCTTGGTGATCTGGAGGGTTGGAACAAGATGTATTTATTTACACTAATAGGAAATTTATGCGTAAAGTATAATGCAGATAAAATGTACCCGAATTTGCGGGATAGTGCCGCCTAAGAAGAGGGTAGGTTTGCAGACGCGTCTGTTCGCGTCGGTAGGTAGGAGCAATCTGCCGAATAACGGGATCTACAAATGGTCTTATGGACAGATCTGTATTGCGCATGTGCAGTAGCTAGTTCATTGCAGGCGGCAAGCCCTTTGAGAGGGCTATAAATAGGGCGCCAGTAATCACAATCGGCCATTTCAAGTTGTAATTGCGCAAAAAAAACACTGACATGAGTTTCAAGGCGGCAGAAAATTGTCTACCCTCAGGTATGTTTTTTTTAAATATATTTGTATATTTAAAGTTTTTTTATTAATACATGTGGGGTGTACAACAATGTTCTTTCCTTTGTTAGCTGAAGAGCCCCCGGTAATTGGAGGGGATCTACAACCGGAGGATCCCAATAGCATGGACCAGCTGCTACTGTTTGATGAAAACGGGATTTGCAACGCTGATGGTGACTGGTCCATGGGTAATTAACAGACTAAAAACATATATATTAGAGTCTTGTTGGTGTTGTTTTTTTTCCTGTAAATGCTAATTAATTTGTATTTATTTAATTTCAGACTACTGGGATCCGTACGGTTTAGACGAAGGGCTTCGGGGATGCATACCGTCAGTTGTAGAGACATCGACTCCCCCGGAGACGCCTATACGAATCGGTGCCACTCACGACGCCACTGACGTCGCCCCCGGGCCCTCCCACTGTATCTTCGCGCCTGCGCCCCTACCACCGGTGCCCCTCGTCGCCATGGGAAATGCGCCTCCCGCTGTTTGGGCAGATTTGGACACCCTTGACCGACTGCTATGTAAGTACCTTCTACATGTAGCCACTAGTCAGTGTAGCTTTCTCTCTCTCGCACAAATCCTGTTATATCGCCCCTCAGAGTCGAAAACAATTGCTAGCAGTGAGCTTGTACTACATCGTTTAGTGTATAAAAGAATGCGTGTGTTTACAGTTTAGAGCAAGGAAAACTATATTGCTACTTAAACGTTTATTAAAAATCCTACCTGTATGAATTATACTGAGCCAGTGGGGGGAGTCCCTGGTTCAATTCCCTCTTGGGATAAGCAAAAATACTGGTTTAGTCAACTATTTTGTTCAATAAAGGGTCCCGGGTTCAAAGACAGAAAATTATAATTGTCGTTTTACAATGTGATCGAGTATAATTTTAGTGTCTCCTGGTCACGGGTTCATTTCCTGTACAAAGTCAGAAAATTGTAATCAACACTTTAGACAGTCACGTTTAACTCTGCATAAACATAAGTCCGTACACTTTAATTTATGATGTGTAATAGTAACCAATTTAAAAACTATATGTATGCAGTGCCACGGGTTCGAATCCAAACAGAGGATGAAAATGAGAGTTTATTCTTCTTGTACTAAATTTGTGTCTGGCTGACACTTTAGGGCGTACTTTTTTTTAATTCCAGTCTAAATGTTTACGTGTTCTTATGTATGTTTACACGTTGCAGGCTTAATATAGTAAAATGTATTTTTAGTTAAGGGCTGTACATTTCCTTTGTCAATTTATTACCGTCTTTTGTTTACCGCCAAACATAATCTTAAAAGTTGTGCTTATTTTATAAATAAAGTAATGCATGTTAAAGATACAGCTGCCTCTAGACACATATTTCAAATATAGGAGGCAGCTAGTAGCTTATGATAACTAAACAAATGTTTTTGAAAAGGGTTGAACATATTTTTCCCCGATTTAAAGAAAGCTGTTATAAACTCAAATTTTACTACCCCTTTTAAGGTGTCTAACTTTCGTTGTGTTAAGCGCGGCGGGCTGTCTATCCACTCATTATGCAGGCGTTAGAAACAACATCTAGTATCATAGCTATCAATTCATTACGCGAGCATAATCTCAGGCGTTTTTTTTTTCAATAAATTGACACATTCGTAGTTGAAACAATTAAAGCGAAAGGTATCTTAAGACGTAATCTCCGCTGCTAAAATGATATAATAATAATAATAATAATAATAATAATACAAAAAGTATTAAAGAGATGAGTTTGAGCTTCAAATCTAAGCAAGGTAAACTAGAGACAATATTTTCACTCTCCCTCCGCCGCAAATGCTGGCGCACTTCTGTAAATGTCGGTTACGTCTAAAGCAAATGAAAAATTGAGCATGCTATAATAATAATAATAATAATAATACAAAAAGTATTAAAGAGATGAGTGTTAGGTTCGAATCTTACCAAGGTAAACTAGAGATATTTTTCCACTCTCCCTCCGCCGTAAATGCTGACGCACTTCTGTAAATCCTGGTTACGTCTAAAGCAATTGAAAAATTGAACATGCTATAATAATAATAATAATAATAATAATACAAAAAGTATTAAAGAGATGAGTGTTAGGTTCGAATCATACCAAGGTAAACTAGAGAAAAATTTTCAATCTCCCTCCCCCGCAAATGCTGACTCACTTCTGTAAATGCCTGTTACGTCTAAAGCAATTGAAAAATTGAACATGCTATAATAATATACAAAAAGTATTAAAGCGATGAGTGTTAGGTTCGAATCTTACTAAGGTAAACTAGAGAAATTTTTTCACTCTCCCTCCCCGCAAATGCTGACTCACTTCTGTAAATGCCGGTTTCGGCTAAAGCAATTGAAAAATTGTAACATGCTATAATAATATACAAAAAGTATTAAAGAGATGAGTGTTAGGTTCGAATCTTACCAAGGTAAACTAGAGAATTTTTTCACTCTCCCTCCTCGCAAATGCTGGCTCACTTCTGTAAATGTTGGTTTCAGCTAAAGCAATTGAAAAATTCAAACATATTATACATTTTAAAGAAAAATATGCGCCTGTTGTAACAAGGCTTACTTTGACATGTGTTATAGTTGAATTGGAGGCCGGAAATGGCGGAATGACCACAGAGCCACCATCACCAGCGGTGGGACCCCTCCAGCCCTATGTAGCCGCATCGCCCCAGCTACAGAGAGAAGGGGTTCGAGCCCCGGTTTCCCTGCAAGCCGGAACATCTTCACTCCGGCCTCTACGGCAGGGAGACGGAGTTCGAGCCCCGGCGGTGGCGGCGAGGGAGATGGGGCCCATGGAGCTGGCGATAGCGGGACCGTCTTCTGCCCCTCAACACGGAATTAGTGGCCCGGTGAATCAGGTAGGTGGGGCATTGCAAAATGGCGTCCCTCTTCGCATCATCGAAGAGAGGATTAAACAATTGAGGCGTTTCTTTTATACTGGTAGAGAAATTACCATACAGCTTGGTGCTCCAGCAAGCGATCGTGACGCATTAAGCTGGCTTGAAGAACAAATTAATAATTTGCTCCGTCGGCTAAAGGACCACGGCGTCAGCGCCGATGACCACCTTGGCTTGCTTTTAAGTACCGCCGACGCAACACTGAGTCCTGTGTATGTCTCATTTAGACGAGCAGACCAGCTAGACGCTAGAGCGGTGCTTGATAATGTAAGTCGGGTGTTGCAGAGTAATAATTTGTTTTTGAGTACAGCACCACTGTACGTTAAACTCTGGCACTTTAAGGAGCCTCGCGGGAGTGGACGTTATTGTGATAAACTCTCTCCCGCAAGCACATATAGCCGTAATAACAAAGGGATCATTACGATTCAAAATGACGACACACTTTGTCTTACCCGTGCATTGGTTGTCGCCAAAGCTATATGTGACAATAAAAGAGAACCAGGATGCATGGACGTGAACACCTTTAAACAAATCAAAATGGGTCGACCTATTCAAAAACTCAAAGCAGAGGAACTATGCCGTGATGCCCGTGTGAATCTTTTGAAAGGTGGTGGGCTCACTGAGCTGAAACAATTTCAAGCATACCTTTCCGAATACAAAATCACCATGTTCAGGGAACGTCGGGGGAGACAGGTCCTATATGATGGGCCTACTCCCTCCGAACATTCCTTTATGGGGCACCTTGATTTGTATTTTCACGACGATAAGCAAAACCATTTTGAAGTCATAATATCCTTGACAGCCGCATTTAAGTGTGGGTACTTTTGCCGCGAGTGCCGTGTGCCGTTCAACACAAAGAACGAGCACAAATGTGAATCCGCGTGCAAAAAGTGCCACGCTAAAGCGGTTTGTAGCGGAGGCCGATCTGTGGTCTGTAAAGACTGCGGGCGTTGGTTCACAAATCAGACGTGCTTTGATAACCATAAACGTCCCAGTTTTTTCAGCGCTCACATGTCGGTCTGTGAAGTCAAAAAGGTTTGTGAGGTATGCGGGCAATTTTTCAGTTTGGAAAAATCAAATTTTTCACATAGGTGTTATGAGACATTTTGTAGAGTATGCGAGACCCATCGCCCTTTTGGCCATTTCTGTTATATGAAGCAGGCCCCATCCAAGCCGTCACTGGAAAAGAGTAATATCATGTTTGTATTCTACGATTTTGAATGCAGACAAGAAACGCTTCTTCAAGGTGCGGCAGGCACGTACTTGCACGAACCTAACCTATGTGTCGTGCAAACGTGTTGTAAGGCTTGTGTTCATATAGATGCAAATGACCATCATTTCACCGACTGTGGGGGCGATAGGACTCGCATATTCAAGGGTGATACCACAATGGCCCAATTTTTTGAATTTATAGAACAAATTAAAGCTTCAAAATTTAAGGATATCACCCTCCTCGGCCATAACGCTAAATCCTATGATGGTAATTTTATTTTAAGATACATGATGGAGGTAAAAAATGGACTCCAGAACTTATAATGAACGGTGGGAAAATCATGTCCATGCGTTACGGCCCGCTCCACTTTATTGACTCACTGAACTTTCTCCCGATGTCGTTGTCCAAATTGCCCAAAACTTTCGGCTTGGACGAGTCTTTGGCCAAGGGACATTTCCCCCATTTTTTCAATAAAAAAGAAAACGCGGGGTATAGGGGTCCCTTGCCGCCAAAGGAGGACTACGGCATCGGCGAGATGTCAGTTGAGGGAAAGGAGCACTTTGAGAAGTGGTATGACGCGTTGGTCAAAGATAACTATGTCTTTGATTTTAAACACGAGTTGGAACTGTATTGTGTGAAAGATGTAGAGATCCTACGGAAGGCCTGCCTGAAGTTTAGAGACATGCTCATGGAGAAAGCAAAGGTGGATCCTTTCAGAGAGGCGTGTACGATAGCTGGAGCGGCCATGTTGGTTTACCACCGAAGTCATCTTAAGGAGAATACTATCGGTATTATCCCTAACGGTGGCTATCGGTGTGCAGACCAACAGTCGCACGTCGCTGTACAATGGCTCTGCTGGGAGGCCCATCAACGCGGTGTCTCTATTCTTCATGCGGGTAACGGCCGTGAGGAATATGTGTTAGGGCGACGTGTAGACGGTGTTGTTAAAGCTGGAGATACCACCACCGTCTTCCAGTTTTGGGGCTGTTATTGGCACGGGTGCCCTCTCTGTTACCCTGACAGGACCACCCCGTCAAAAATAGCCCCCACGAGACCATGGAGACGCGTTATGAAGCGACCATGGCTTGTTTGGAAAAGTTTAAGAATGCCGGCTACACGGTCGTAGAGATGTGGGAGTGCATGTTTAATGCGATGAAACGCACAGACAAGGACTTGCAGCAATTTGTACTCCGGCACGAGGTGTATACCAAGGAACCTCTCAGTCCCAAGGATGCATTCTTTGGCGGGCGTACAAATTGTATCAAGCTCTTCCACGAAACAGACCTTTCTTGTGGAGAGAAGATCAAGTACTTGGATGTGTGTTCATTGTATCCATACGTTTGCAAGTACAAAAAATACCCAGTCGGCCACCCCAAAATTCACTTGGAACCAAATTGTCCGTCTATAGATCAAGTAGAAGGCATAGCCAAAGTTACAGTGACGCCTCCGCGAGATTTATTTCTGCCCGTATTGCCTAACCGGATGCACGACAAGCTAATGTTCATCTTGTGCAGGAAATGCGGGGAGGATAAAAACCAAGGCGCGTGTCAGCACGACGACAAAAAAGATCGATGGTTGACAAGCGTCTGGGTGATTGTCGAGATCCGGAAAGCCGTTGAGAAAGGCTACACCGTTGAAGCATGGCACGAAGTGTGGGAGTGAAATGTATCTGTTTATGACCGTCAGATGGGTTCTGGTGGCCTGTTTCACGGGTACATTGATAATTTTTTTAAAATTAAACAAGAAGCCAGCGGATGGCCAGAGTGGTGTACCTCACAAGAAGAAAGTTAGCTTACATTCAAAATTATGAGGAAAGGGAAGGGGTAAAACTAGATTTCGGCTCTGTTTGTAAAAACCCTGGTCTCCGCACTCTGGCTAAACTTTTTTTAAATTCACTATGGGGAAAGTTTGGGCAAAGACCCGATTTACCACACGTAGCTGTTGTCAACGTTTATCAGGGCGTCCACAAGTACCTGACGGATCCGTACATCACCGTGGACAGCGTCATTGATGTAAATGAGGAGGTTATGTTCCTCAATTACAAGGATGCGCGTGACGCGTTGCGCCCTAACCCTAACACGAGTGTGGCGGTGGCGTGCTACATGACTGCTATGGCTAGGTTGCACTTATACAGCATACTTGAACAATTGGGAGACCACGTTTTATATCATGATACAGATAGCGTTCTTTTCACCGAACTCCCCGGTGATTGGAGTCCACCGACCGGAGACTTTTTAGGTGACCTCACTGATGAACTTCAGGATTACGGTCCGGGAAGCTACATTAGCGCCTTTGTATCTGGTGGTCCAAAAAATTACGCTTACCGAGTTTGTGTTGGCGGCGATCCTGCCAAAACAAAAATGGTGTGCAAGGTTCGCGGGAACACCATAAACTATGGCAACCGGAACGATGTTAATTTTGAAGTTTTGAAAGCGATGGTCACCGAACAGGCTGCGGAAAGATACATACAGATACCGCACAAAATTGTAAGAAAAGGTCTTGCGACTGTATGTACCGTTTCGCAGACTAAAGTCTACCGGCCCGTGTACACCAAACGCCGGATAACAGATGATTTTAATACGTTGCCGTTTGGGTATCAGAGTCCTTGTAAACGCGCTCGCCACGAATAAAAGGTGATCATTTAGACGGGCTGAATAATCATCTTTTTTTTCTTTCACTCTAGACAGTTCCACTGACATACCATTTTTCAAAGATTTGAGATTTTTTTCATATTTTTTTTCTGCATGAAAACAAGCATATTTTTTATATTTTTTTATGCACCCGGGCTACTTTTTTTATATTTTTTTATTTGCCAGTACAGTCCTCTGCCTACCTGATTTTTTTCTAGTCAATTAGATGCTTGTATATATTTTAATTCTAGCCAAATGTTTGTATATATATATATATATATATATATATATATTTAAATCTAATACATTGTTTGTATATATATTTTTTTTTTCTTATAAACTGATTGTATATATTTTTATTTTAAATCTATTCACATATATATTTATTTTCTTTTAGTACCGAGGCCACTATTCCCCCTATATTGTAAATATTCACAGTATACTTTTCACTGTGTGTAAACAAAACCAGCTATGTTTATACTAACAATTATATATTGTAAATATTCACAGTATACTTAACACTTTGTGTATACTTTTTTCCTGATTGTAAATAAATATTGTAAAAATTGTTATGTTTGTGTTTTAACGTCTACACCCGCACCTCCCTCCTATCCTATAAATACAAGCTCATATAGATTATAAGCTCAGTCTCAAACATTATGGACAAGTTGAAACATCCATTTTCGGCCATCATAAGCTGCCCGTCCGGCTGTGGAAAGTCACATTTTGTAGCAGACTTTATCCGTCACTTGGACACAATGTGTGACGTTAAATTTGATAAAATCACATAGTATTATGCTTTATGGCAACCGGGATTCGAACAAGACGGGACAAGTCCCCACGTCATATTCTGTAAGGGTTTGCCGGAAATGGATGATGTCTGTAATGACTCTCCACAGCTGATTATCCTGGACGACCTGATGCGTGAAACCAATGAAGTGGTCGTCGATCTTTTCACCAAAGGATGCCACCATCAAAATATTAGCGTCATGTACCTTACACAAAATATATTCCATCAGGGCAAGGGCCAAAGAGACATTTCCTTAAACGCACATTATATCGTGCTTTTTAAAAATCCCAGGGATAAAGCTCAGATTCAACACTTTGCACGACAAGTCTGTCCTTAAAATCCCTGTGTTTTACAAGAGGCTTACACCGATGCTACAAGTACGCCTCACGGCTATATATTGCTAGATTTCAAACAAGGTACACCAGAATGGTTCAGATATAGAACCCGCACAAATGTCGGCTGCTGCGTGTATCTACCACGCAAAAGCTATAAAAACAACGACACTTCCCGCTTACAGATCATTTCATAACCATGAGTCCCAAAGTGTTGAAGCAGGCACCTTTGCTACGTGCGATGTATCGCATGAACCCACAGCAACGTGTCGCCTTGATGAAAACGGCCGACAAGAAACTGGTTGACTCTGTTTGCGAGTGTGCCTACAACATTTTAAAAGGACGGGTACCGCTGAAAAATGCGCAGAAGACAAAGTTACGTGCTCACAAGCAGGTGTTGCGCAAGCTGGTCAAACGAGGAGAGTGCTGGAAGAAGAAGAGACGACTACTCGTTCAGAAAGGAGGAGCGTCCTTGCCCTTACTTTTAGCCCCTTTGTTATCCCTCTTACTGCGGCTTCGCGTGGAGTGGTTTTGTCTCGTCGAAGTCCAGTTTCCGGGCGACGGTGGTTGTCAGGCGTCGATCTCGTGGGTCTAGTGGATGGGGGTAAGGAAGGGAGATGGGGAGAAAACATAGGCGGGTTCTGGGGTGGTCAGCGTGTGTAAATGGTAGCCCTCCGGACTAAAGGGGAAATTGGAGTAGGTGGGGGTCGGATGGTTGGTGTGGGGGAAAGTCGAGGGGAGGAATTATCTACTCTCGGAGATCCTGGAGAGGAGTGTTGGCGTTCGGAGGTCTGGTGGCTGCAGTAGTAGATGGGTCCATGGGTGGAGTACTGTTTGATGGTTGCTGTCTTCTTTAGAGTCTTATGTCGGTGGGCCTTGCCGGCGCGGTGGGTGTATCCCATCCCGTGGGGTCACCGTCGGAAAGGATGAACAGGTTGGAGGGTGGGAGGACAGAGTCCCGGCAACACGGAGTCGCGGTGGGAGGCAAAAGGACGTCCCGGCAACACGGAGTCGCGGTGGGAGGCAAGGAACGTCCCGGCAACACGAAGTCGCGGTGGGAGGCAGGGGAACAGTCCCGGCAACACAGAGTCGCGGTGGGAGGCAGGATAACCATCCCGGCAACACGGAGTCAAGGTGGGAGGTCGGGGATAGTCGGGAAGGGTAGGTGACGACGATAAAAAATGCTCTTTTCCAAAAATAGTGATGATTTATTACGGCTCTTGCGTAACGGCGGTTCCCCAGGGTGGGTCACCACTAAAAAATAGCTCCTGAGATCACCGTGTTAAAACCCCCCACCACTGCCCGGCCTTGACCAATGGGGAAAACGGGGCTTCCTATTGGCGCGAGAAACCGTTAGAGACAGAGTCCATCACGCGAGCCAATAGGAAGCGCTGACGCAGTGAGCAGAGGTGGAGTCGTCACGGACGGCTCAGACAACATGGACTGTGGGCCGGACCGGCAGTAGGGAGGGAGGGTGAAGCGGCCGGTGCAAGTGCGAAGGAAAGAAGGCTGACTGAACAGTGAGGTACATCACCTTTAATCAGCGGGGTCCTCGGTTCCTTATTCAACAAGTAAATAATGGAACACACGAAAAAGATGATATTGGTTTCCCCGGAAACATTACACCGTTACGAGCAACACCACCAACAAACGGCTTCGGCAACAAATCTAGTGGTCTCTGAGTTGGACAAGGAAATGGAAAAAATCCTCGCTTCAAAACTTGACGACAAGTCTAAATGGACTTTATACCAACAAGTGCTACAGCGCTATCTACACTTTAGTCAACACCCACCGCCATCTGAAACCGCCACCACTACCACCCCTGAAGTGTCTGTACTTCCCATCCCAACTGTACTTAATACTGTACCAGCACAGGCACGTAAAAAAGCTGAACTTTTACTAGAACATATTAAGTCCCGAGGTGGCATCTCTTGGGACTCAAACGGAGAAGTGAGTATTCAAGATACGCCTCTTCGTGGATCCAATATTGTGGATTTAGTCAACGATCTGGTCAGAGCAAGAAGACACAGCGAACCGTCAGGGTGGCGAGAGTTTCTCACGGCGCTGCAAAATATAAACGTTCCGAAAGAATTTATTGTGAACCCGAAACGTTTGGCGCCCATTAGAGATCCGACGCCCGTACCACAACCACTTACACCGTCGCAACGCCCAAAGAAGAATAAACTGAAGAGAGTGGACGAAAACCGGTGGCTGCCGTTCAGAGCTTAATGGAACGTCTAGCCGACATCTACTACGACCCTTCTCATCCTGCAGGGTTTGCAGGGGCGGCGTCGCTCATAAAGGCGTCCAAAAAAGATCCTGAAAAAGTACGAGAATGGCTTCGTGCGCAGGACGCTTATACCCTACACAAACCTGTGGTAAAAAAAATTACACGCAACAAGTACGTGGTGTCAAACATTGATGATCTCTGGCAAGCCGATCTCAACGATATGAGAAGTCTCAGAAAATACAACGACGGTGCAGTGTACTTGCTCACCATTATCGACGTGTTTAGTAAAATGGCCTGGGCGAGGACGCTTCCATCCAAGACGGGGAGCGTCGTGAGAGACGCCTTTCGGGACATTTTCAAGCAAAGCGGCCGTAAACCTCTAAGTATACAGACGGACAAGGGGACAGAGTTCACGGCACGGCTAGTCCGGAAATTTCTCAATCAAGAAGGCGTGCATTACTACACCACTCATAATCCAGACGTGAAGGCAAGCATCGTGGAACGGTTCAATAGAACTCTGAAAGGACGCATTGGCGCTACTTTACCAAAAATAACACTTAACGGTATGTGGACGTCCTCCAAGCCCTAGTCGACGCTTACAACGGATCCAAGAATTCCAGTATCAAGATGGCGCCCGCCGCCGTTTCAGAAACTAACGTGCTTCAAGTCAGAGATAATCTGTACGGCAAAAGGCGTCCAAGCTCGAAACCTAAAATAAAAGTCGGTGACACGGTGTGTATTAGCAAATCCAAAATGCTGTTTGAAAAGGGCTACGAAAGCAATTGGAGCGAAGAGATTTTCAAAGTCAGTAGTGTCGTGTTGCGACAACCTGTCGTCTACAGACTCACCGATCTTGACGGCGAAGAAGTGGGGGGTTATACTAACCTGAATTGCAACGCGTACGTCTCCCTGAAACTTTTAAAGTTGATAAAATACTACGTGTCAAGGGTAAAGGCGCCAGAAAGAAAGTGTACGTGCAGTGGAAAGGTTACCCCGTCAAGTTTAATTCCTGGATTCCCGCCAGTTACGTCAGCGCACTACCATGAAGGACCAATTTTACATCACTTTGCCGAGCGACAGCTCTATGGGATATTTCCCGAAAAATACCCTCACGAATTTCACCACGCAACTTCCTTACCGTCTTACACTCGAAGGGCGGTGGGAAGTCGCTCTGGCTGAATTTCAATATCCCTGTTCTTTCACCACCGTACCCGAGGGTCACAATATTGTATGGTACAACTGGGTGGACGCTAACGGCGTGGAACAAATATTCAAGGATCATATCCCTGCTGGAAACTACAGCACTATCCACGAATTGATCAAAGCTCTAAACGAAGTAGAGGCTTTCAAAGGGGATTCCGGAGTTGTATTCAAGTACACAAACCCCAACAAAAAAGTGGAAGTTATCTCTTCTTCACCAAATATACAGCTGTTGAGTCTATCAACTCAACTAAGTCTGCAGCTCGGTTTCGATCCTAAGACTAATCTGATAAAAGTACCAAAGTCTCCGTACGCCACCAACATTCTACTAGGCCTGCCCTCGCAAATGTACATCTACACGGATATTGTCGAGCCTCAGCCCGTGGGTGACATTGTGGCACCGCTGTTACGTATCGTCGGCATCAACAACGTAAACTATCTCTACGGCATACATAAGACAGTTAGCTACGACCCGTTGCACTACATGCCGGTGCTGAGAAGGGAAATTGAAAGCTTGGAAATCAATATAAGAACCGACACGGGTGAACCTGTACCATTCGAGTTTGGAAAAGTGTGCGTGAAACTTCATTTTCGACGCTGCTCAACATGAACTGTCCCTACCAAAGATACTACATCAACCAGGCTGGAACAGGAATATCTTCGCTCTACCACGGTGTTCCCTATCAATGAGGGCATGGGATAGGAAGTTTTTTCAGTGGTCTTTTCAAAAGCGTCGTACCGTTGCTGAGAAGTGGCGCTAAAGTCATCGGAAAACAGGCGCTTCATACGGGTATCGACGTGCTCTCCGACGTTGCCAATCAAGGGCGTCCTTTCAAAGAGGCCCTACGGCAACGTGTCGGCGAGGCTGGAACAAACTTGAAACGCAAGTCTGAACAGAAGATCAACACGCTGATGACCGGCTCAAAGCTATAAAGGGCGTCGTAAGAAGCAACGACGTAAAAAGGTCAAGAAAGAAGCTAAAGATATTTTCAGTTAAAATGTCGTTTCTACACCCCCAGTCCTGCGAGTGTGCCAGCAGTGAACTCGATCTCTTTTCCGTGCCACCCACTCAAACCAGTCTTGAAAGTGGGCAATGGCTCCAGTACAAACCTGTCTCTTCCCTCACCGATGATTCACCCATCGAATTTACCGTTACCGGACAAGGCGAGTTCTATATCGATCTTTCACAGACTATGCTCTATCTCAGTGCGGCCATCATGAAACCCGATGATGGCGCTTTCACAGAGGTGGATCAGATCGCTCCCGTCAACAATTGGCTGCATTCTCTATTCACGCAGGTGGACGTGTTTTTAAACCAAAAACTAGTATCACCGCCCAGCAACACGTATGCCTATAGAGCGTACATTGAGACGCTGCTCAATTACAACAGCGAAGCCAAAAGAACGCATTTGACTTGCGGTCTGTGGTTCGCAGACACCCCCGGAACCTTTGAGGAGGCTAACGCCAACAACAGGGGATTTGAGGCCCGTCGCATGTCTCACCACAAAAAGTAAGACGGTGGATCTTTTGGGGTATCTACACGGCGATGTGTTTAACCAAGAGAAATACCTTTTGAACGGCGCCGAACTCCGAGTCCGGTTGGTCCGTTCCAGAGACGGGTTTAGTCTTATGGTGGTCCCTGAACTCCCTCACTTTAAGGTTCACATCGTTGAAGCCGGCCTTCTAGTGAGGCGTGTCAAAGTAGAGCCTTCTATACTGTTGGCACACGCCAAAGCATTAAATGTCAGTCCCGCAAAGTATCCCATCACCCGTGTGGAAGTAAAAACACTCACTATTCCTACGGGCGTGCAAGGGAAATCGCTGGACAACGTATTCACCGGCCAGTTACCCAAACGGTGCATCGTGGGATTTGTGTCAAACGCAGCGTTCAACGGAGACGCCACCAAGAACCCGTTCAACTTTCAAACCCACGGCATGAACCATTTCTCGCTGTACGTGGACGGGGAACACGTACCGTCGAAACCGTTACAGCCCGATTTTTCAAACGGACACTATGTCATGTCCTACCACATACTGTTTTCTGGAACGGGTATCCATTTCATGAACGAGGGTTGCGACATCACACGAGAAGCCTTCCCCAAGGGATATCATCTCATGGCTTTCGATCTCACGCCTAATCTGTCCGCCCACATGACATCACATTGGAATTTGACAAGACACGGTTCTCTGAGCATCGAAGTGAGCTTCACCCGAGCTCTCACTGAAACCGTCAACTGTATCGTGTACGGGGAGTTTGCCAACATCATCACCATTGACAAGGACAGAAACGTTGTGACCGATTATGGAAGCTAATATAAACGGCTTCCTGCCCCTTACCCCCTTCATTTAAGCTATGGACGTCATTGTGGATTTCCAGAGCTTCATCGACGACAACAACGAGTTTATCGTCAAGGAACTGAGTGTTTTATCTGTATGCGGCACATTACTTCAACACTGGGTGTTAAAACCTCCATACGCTATCGAAGAACTTTCCACCGATTCCCGAAAGAAAGCCGACTATATAGTCAACAATCTGCACGGTATCACCTGGGATTACGGTGATGTGGATTACAGCCTGCTCGAATCCCTCATCTCCCGTGCCACAGCGCGTGCAGAAACCGTCTACGTCAAGGGGTCAGAAAAGAAAAAGTTTCTAGTCAAATACACGTCTACGCCCATCGTAGATCTGTACGACAGAGGTTGTTCGTCACTGAAAACACTTAAATTGGGTCGCACCATGTGCATGGCACATAGTTCTGTATGGAATTTCTGCTCTGCCTCTATCGTCTGGGGACTTCGAGACTGGATGATTGAAGATGGACACGCACACCATAAGACGTGCGCTGAAAACAAGTCCGTGGTTCCGTTCTGTACGGTCGGGTGTTTTCCCTGCTGATCAACTACCCGCAAGAATAGCTCGACCTGCCGCTCTAGTCATAAACACCGATCCGCACACCAAACCTGGGACGCATTGGGTCACCATATTTATCGACAAGAACGGCGTTGGAGAATACTTTGACAGTTATGGTTTTACACCGCGTATAAAGTCACATCTGGCATTTATACGCAAAAACACTTTTCGCACATCCCATAGTAAGCTACAACTTCAAAGCATCGCATCAGACGTTTGCGGCCATTACTGTCTCATGTACCTTCTCTATCGCGCCCAGAACATTCCGCTGAAAACTTTCCAAAACCTATTCTCGCCCACCAATCATACAGCCAACGACGCTAAGGTGGTGAGATATTACAATAGATTTTTCAAGACTGTAGGGGCATGTCGCCCTTCAAGAGGCCGTGTCCAGACGGCGTGCGCCTATAAAAAGGGCGTCCCGGCGGTGTGCCGGCCATAACCACTGAGCATCATGGAAGGTCAAGACGTTGGCGGTAGCAAAGCAAAGCCTGCGAAACCACTCGCCGTCACCAGTATTTTCAACACATTGTTCCCGCTGGATGGAGTCGACGCCAAGCGAGTCATCGTCGGCATGAGTGTCAAGAACAACTTTACGCCCTATGTCCAACTAGAAAAATGTGGAGGGAACTGCGCCGTGTTTAACCGTACATAATGGCAAGAACTGAGCACCTACAAGTCGGTCATATCAAAGTTTTTCACCAACACGCAACCTCCTCAGAAGATTAGTCTGAATAATCACGAAATCTCTCTGAGACGTATGTGCGGTGACCGTATGGTCGTCATCAACGAGAAACAAGACGCCGGAATCAAACGGGTCGCCTATCTAGCACCTAGCTGGGTGCGTCTTTGTGAGGTGTGGACCTCTTCGACGTCGCCGTTGACCGGCGGGACATGTGGTCGACACCCGTCGCGCGCTATTGCAACAATTTGATCGACACACTCGTCGTGGATGTATGCGACACGCTAACAGAATCGACGGATGTCATCGACCTAGAACAACCTACGGTGGAAACGCACATCAAAAACCTGGATCTTATCAGTGCTACTTACTATACACGTCAAGTCATCGGTTTGGACTATTACATGTTGGATTTTGAACTAAAAACAATTTTACTAACGCATCTAAGAGACACTGTAGAAAAACGTATGAACGAATATATGCGTCATTCCTGTAAAAATGTATAATTGTGATGTTTAATAAATAATATATATTTGTAACATCTGTGTTTTATTTACGAGTCCCAACTTGCCTTGTCTGCCCGACAACCCGATGCCCCGGGTCAATATCTAATCTAGTCTCAACATGTCTTGTCTGCCCACCAACCGGGCGCCAGGGAAAGCCCACTGCCAGGGTCAATGACCTCAATATCTATTCTTATCTCAACTTGTCTTGTCTGCCCGACTACCTGGCGCCAGGGAAAACCCGCTGCCCGGGTCAATATCTATTCTTGTCCCAACTTGTCTTGTCTGCCCACCCGCCCGGCGCCAGGGTTGCGACATAACACGCAATGATTACGTCATTGGGAAAACCCAAGGTTATCGAGGTCACTTGTCACCCCGGCAGGCTGGCGTCAGGGTGGCGAAGGAGGAGGAATGACCGGGGGAGGGGGAAACCAGGATGAACAACCCCGGCTCTGGGGGAGGGGTGGGGAGGGAAAAGTGAAAGGCTGATTGCCACTGTTGGAGGTTAGTACGTCATAGAGCCAATGTTCATTATATCATTGACAGTCATAGTGAGAGGTTGGTGCCTCTTGTCTCATGCTCCCACAACGCTCTAAAACTCCAACACCTCGATCCTTAATTAGCATAAATTAATTAATTAATAATTAAAAGGCCGTCAGGAGAGGTTCAGGCCTTGTGACGATGGAACCAATGCTCATTCAACATAAGACAGCACTAGCTAGAGGTTCAAAACGATGAATAAAAACTCCAACACCGCCTCTATCCTACCAATTAATTAATTAACAATAATTAATCAGCAAGAATCAACATGGCAGAGTTGCTCGGCCAGGGAGGTGGTAGGGGAGGGGGAATAACGGTACCTCAAAATGACATGAAATGCCTCAAAATGACCTGAAATGAGGTCAAGGTCAAGTTGATTTGAAACGACCCCCCCAAATATAGACCGTTTTCGATATAAACGCTCTGAATATGTTACATATAGGCAGTTTTATGTATGAATGACTGTTCCGAAACGTCCCGAACACTACTACAAACTATTGGAGTTTCTTCATTATATTTTCACTTATTATTTTGTTTTATCTTTATATTTATCGATTTCCATAATTGTAATCATGTAGACATTGTTAGTCCCATTGTTAAACAATCAATGATTCTTCCTTCGTTTCTCACAACCCATTCGAACTATACGAATTATGTAAGAATGTCTAAGGTAGAATCTTGAGGAAATGTAGCCGCATTGGGAGGGAAGAAAAGTCACAAATCATTTAGGGAAAAACCTTAGTCCATTTGACCGGGATTCGAGCCCTGATAATCCCGAAACCAGCAATACAGTACAATGTGAGAATAACGTAATAGACCAATTGATCATCGATGCGGGTATTTTACAAAATAATCAATGATAGATTTTACATGTCTCTCCTGTTTACCAATTTGTTGTTGAGCATTTGGAACTCGATCAGTCTTAACAAATACTGTCGGTAATAATGATCGTGTAGGGGCTGTCTGGTGGACGGATGGTCGGACTGACGTTAACCTCCCAGCAGTCTTGAAAGTTATGAGACTGACATTGTGACTGACCGTGAAAGATAACTATTAGCAATCTACGTTGATTGGTACACTCTCAGATGGATTCATCTCTATGTTTACCAAACGTTCGTGTCAACCAATTGGTTGTGGATCACTTTCTCCTCCTTATCGAGAGCTTGTCGACAAGTTGGTCTAAGCTCGTCCTGTCAATCGATCACTTGGATATCCCATGTCAACCTGCTCCCCTGGAAACTCCCATGTACACAGAGCAAGTTGACCTGCTCTCCTGGAAACTCCCATGTACACAGAACAAGTTAACCTTTTCTTCTGGAAACTCCCGTGTACACAGAGCTAGTAAGCCTGCTCTTCTGGAAACTCCCATGTACACATAGCAAGTTATCATGCTCTCCTGGAAACTCCCGTGTACAGAGAGCAAGTAAGCCTGCTCTTCTGGAAACTACCATGTACACAGAGCAAGTTAACCTGCTCTTCTGGAAACTCCCATGTACACAGAGCAAGTTAGCCTGCTTACGGAAACTCCATGTACACCAGGCAAGTTAGCTTGACTCTTCCTGGAAACTCCCATGTACACATAGCAAGTTACCTGTCTCCTGGAAACTCCCTGTACACAGAGCAAGATACTGTCTCTGGAAACTCCCGTGTACACAGAGCAAGTTAGCCTGCTCTTTCTGGAAACTCCCATGTAACACGAGTTAAGTTACATGCTCTTCCTGGAAACTCCATGTACACAGAGCAAGTTAAGCCTGCTCTCCTGAAACTCCCATGTACACAGACAGTTAGCTGTCTTCTGGAAACTCCCGTGTAACACAGAGTAGTTAGCTGCTCTCTGGAAACTCCCTGTACACAGAGCAAGTAGCCTGCTCTTCTGGAAACTCCCATTACACAGAGCAGTTAGCTGCTCTTTGGAAACTCCCATGTACACAGAGTAGTTAGCCTGCTCTCTGGAAACTCCCGTGTACACAGAGCAAGTTAGCCTGCTCTTCTGGAAACTCCCATGTACACAGAGCAAGTTAGACTGCTCTCTGGAAACTCCATGTACACAGAGAAGTTAGCTGCTCTTTGGAAACTCCCGTGTCACAGAGCAAGTTGCTGCTCTTCTGGAAATCCCATGTACACAGAGCAAGTAAAGCTGCTCCTGGAAACTCCCAGTACACAGAGAAGTTAACCTGCTACCTGGAAACTCCCATAGTTATTCATATAGCCAAAATTAACATGCTCCCCTGAATTCCATGTACACAGACCAAGTTAGCATGCTCTCCTGGAAACTCCCTGTACACAGAGCAAGTTAGCCTGCTCTTCTGGAAACTCCATGTACACAGAGCAAGTAAGCCTGCTCTTCTGGAAACTCCCATGTACACAGAGCAAGTTAGCCTGCTCTCTGGAAACTCCCATGTACACAGACAAGTTAGCCTGCTCTTCTGGAAACTCCCTGTACACAGAGCAAGTTAGCCTGCTTATCTGGAAACTCCCATGTACAAGAGCAAGTAGCCTGCTCTTCTGGAAACTCCCATGTACACAGAGCAAGTTAGCCTGCTCTTCTGGAAACTCCCATGTACACAGAGCAGTTAGCCTGCTCTCTCTGGAAACTCCCATGTACACAGAGCAAGTTAACCTGCTCTCCCTGGAAACTCCCATGTACACAGAGCAAGTTAACCTGTCTCCTGGAAACTCCCATGTACACAGAGCAAGTTAACCTGCTCCCTGGAAATCTCCATGTACACAGAGCAGTTAGCATGCTCTCTGGAAACTCCCGTGTACACAGAGCAAGTAAGCCTGCTCATCTGGAAACTCCCATGTACACAGAGCAGTTAGCCTGCTCTTCTGGAAACTCCCATGTACACAGATAGAGTTAACCTGCTCCCTGGAAACTCCCATGTACACAGAGCAAGTTACCTGCTCTTCTGGAAATCCCGTGTACACAGAGCAAGTTAGCCTGCTCTTCTGGAAACTCCCATGTACACAGAGCAAGTTAACCTGCTCCCTGGAAACTCCATGTACACAGAGCAAGTTAGCCTGCTCTTCTGGAAACTCCCGTGTACACAGAACAAGTTAACCTGCTCTTCTGGAAACTCCCATGTACACAGAGCAAGTTAACCTGCTCCCCTGGAAACTCCCATGTACACAGAGAAGTTAACCTGCTCCTGGAAACTCCCATGTACACATGAGCAATTTAAAGCCTGCTCTCTGGAAACTCCCATGTACCAGAGCAATTAACCTGCTCCCTGGAAATCTCCCATGTACACTAGAGCAAGTTAACCTGCTCCCCTGGAAACTCCCATGTACACAGAGCAAGTTACTGCTCTCTGGAAACTCCCGTGTACACAGAGCAAGTTAGCCTGCTCTTCTGGAAACTCCCATGTACACAGAGTAAGTTAAGCCTGCTCTGGAAACTCCCATGTACACAGAGCAAGTTACCTGCTTTTCCTGGAAACTCCATGTACACAGAGCAAGTTAGCCTGCTCTTCTGGAAACTCCCTGTGTACACGAGCAAGTTAGCCTGCTCTTCTGGAAACTCCCATGTACAATAGCAAGTTAACCTGCTCCCTTGAAACTCCCATGTACACAGAGCAAGTTAGCCTGCTCTCCTGAAACTCCCATGTACACAGAGCAAGTTAACCTGCTCCCTGGAAACTCCCATGTACACGAGCAAGTAACCTGCTCCTGGAAACTCCATGTACACAGAGCAAGTTAACCTGCTCCACTGGAAATCCCATGTACACAGAGCAGTTAACCTGCTCCCTGGAAACTCCCAGTGTACACAGACGAGTAACCTGCTCTATCTGGAAACTCCCATGTACACAGAGCAAGTTAACTGCTCCTCTGGAAACTCCCATGTACACAAGAAGTTAACCTGCTCCCTGGAAACTCCATGTACACAGAGCAAGTTAAGCTGCTCTTCTGGAAACTCCCGTGTACACAGAGAAGTTAGCCTGCTCTTCTGGAAACTCCCATGTACACAGACAAGTTAACCTGCTCCCCTGAAACTCCATGTACACAGAGCAAGTTAACCTGCTCTCTGGAAACTCCCGTGTACACAGAGACAAGTTAACCTGCTCTCTGGAAACTCCCATGTACACAGAGCAAGTTAATCTCCCTGCCTGCTCCCCTGGAAACTCCCATGTACACATGCAAGTTAACCTCTCCCTGGAAACTCCCATGTAACTATAGCAAGTTAACCTGTCTCCTGTAAACTCCCATGTACACATAGCAATTAACCTGTCCCTGGAAACTCCCAGTACACATAGCAAGTTAACCTGCTCCCTGGAAACTCCCATGTACACAAGCAAGTTAACCTGTTCCCCTGGAAACTCCCATGTACACATAGCAAGTTAACCTCTCCCCTGGAAACTCCCATGTACACATAGCAAGTTAACCTGCTCCCTGGAAACTCCCATGTACACATAGCAAGTTAACCTGGTCTCCTGTAAACTCCCATGTACACATAGCAAGTTAATCTGCTCGCCTGAAACTCCCATGTACACAGAGCAAGTTAACCTGCTCCCTGGAAACTCCCATGTACACATAACAAGTTAACCTGCTCCCCTGTAAACTCCCATGTACACAGAGCAAGTTAACCAGGTCTCCTGTAAACTCCCATGTACACAGAGCAAGTTAACCAGGTCTCCTGTAAACTCCCATGTATACATAGCAAGTTAACCTGGTCTCCTGTAAACTCCATGTACACATAGCAAGTTAACCTTCTCCCCTGGAAACTCCCATGTACACAGAGCAAGTTAACCTGGTCTCCTGTAAACTCCCTGTAACATAGCAAGTTAACCTGCTCCCTGTAAAATCCCATGTACACATAGCAGTTAATTCTGCTTCCCTGGAAACTCCCATTACACAGAGCAAGTTAAGCTCCCCTGAAACTCCCATGTACACATAGCAGTTAACCGCTCATTGGAAACTCCCATGTACACAGAGCAATTAACCTGGTCTCCTGTAAACTCCCATGTACACATATCAAGTTAACCTTCTCCCTGGAAACTCCCATGTACACTTGCAAGTAACCAGCTCTCCTGGGAACTCCAGTACACATAGCAAGTTAACCTGTTCCCTTGGAAACTTCCATGTACACAGAGCAAAGTTAACCTGCTCCCCTGGAAACTCCCGTGTATACGAGCAAGTTAATCTGCTCTTCTGGAAACTCCGTGTACACAGAGCAAGTTAGCCTGCTTTTTGGAAACTCCCGTGTACACAGAGCAGGTTAACCTGGTCTCCTGAAACCCCCCCATGTACAAAAAAAAAAAATTTAAAAATGCTCCCCGGGAAAAACCCCCCAGAAAAAATTTTAAAATTTACCCTTTCCCCCGGGGGAAAAACTCCCATGTACCAGACAATTTAAAACCTGCCCCCCCTTGGAAAACCCCCTTTGTACACAAAGCTTTTAAACCCCCTTCCCCCCCTTTAAACCCCCATTTTTAAAAAGCAAAAAAACCTTTCCCTTCCCGGGAAAAACCCCCATGTAAAAATAAAAGTTAACCTGGTCCCCTGAAATTTTTCCCGAAAAACATAAAATTTAACCCGGGTCTCCTGAAAACCCCCCCATGTAAAAAAGAGCAATTTTAAGGGGGTTTTCCCCGTAAACCCCATTTTTAACATACAAGCAAAACCTGGTCCCCCTTTTAAAAAACCCCCAAAGTACACTAGAAAGTTAACCTTCCCCCCCGGGAAACCCCCATGTACACAGAGAAAAGTTAACCTGGTCCCCTTAAACTCCCTCCCCCAAATAAAAATTTAAAAATTTCCTCCCCTGTAAACCCCCAGAAACACTAGCTTTTTAAAACCCTTTTTTTCCCGGGGGAAAAACCCTCTCTTTTTTGGGGTTAAAAACTGGTACAACCCAATCAAAGCCCGTCTTGTCAGGTTACCAATTTTAAATCAGTCGAGTAAAAATTTGGGGTCTGTAAAATCACCTTTTGACGGACCCCAAATACTCAGAAAAATTTTTGGGGAAAATTTAAAGCATGTATCACTTTTTTTCTTTTCCCGGTGGCTACAGACTTTTAATCTACAGAGCTTATTTAGTTTTATATTGGGGAAAAATTTTTGGGGAAGGGGGGGGTTTTAAATCCCCTAAAGAAATTTTTAAAAAGAAAATAAAATACTTTTTTGGTCTTTACTGTGCTATGGTACCAAATTTTTAAAACTGCAGAGCCTTATTGGGCTTTTTTTTTATCGTTTTTAAAGTATAAAATTTGCCCCAAATTTATGTGTTTTTGGGGGGGTTTTTCTTTTAAATTTCCAAAAAAAAAAAGTATGCTAAAAATTTTTTACGTTTTTCCCCCCCTTTTTTCCCCAAACCCCTTTTTAAAAAATTTTTTAAAAAAATTTTTTGTTCATCCCACTAAAAGCCCTTATTTTTCAATAAAAGCCCCAAGAAAAATGCTCCCAGTTTTCTCTAGTCCCCCCTTTTTTTCAAAGTTGTTTTTTTTGTCCTGGGGTTTGGGGGGTTTTTTACCCCACTAGGTGGACACATTTTTTGGGGGAGGAAATTTTGGGGTTTCCCTTTTAAAAAAAGCAAAAACCCCTTTTTATCCTGCCTCGCCCTACAAAAATTTATTTCAATTTCGTTCTGTTTGGGACTTTTCCCCGTTTATTTAAAGAAAAATTTTAAAAAGTTTTTTTTGGGGTTTTTTCAGTTTCTGGAGGTAATATTTTTTAGGAAACAAACCCCCAATTATTGCATTTTGGGCATGAAAAATTTTTTTTTAAAAAGTAGTCCGATTTGTGGCCTTAAAACCCCCGTAGACCTATGTTTTTTTATAAATTTAAAATTTTTTTAAAAACTTTTCGGCCCCAAAAAGGACTATTCCCTGTAACATTTTAAAAGGGCTGGGGAACATTTTTTTTAAAATTTTAAAAATTAAAAACAAACGTTACTAAATGGGGGGGTTTGACTACTTTTATGACTAGGGGCAAATTTGGGGGGTTCCTAAAAGACGTTGAAATAGTTGGGGTCCAACCCGTTTTTGTTCGAACCCCCAAAAAGCAAGACAAATTTTAAAAATTTGATTTTTAAAAACCCTTTTTTTTTTGGATTCTCGGCTTTTTTTTTGTACCAAAATGGTTTTTAAAAGCCCTTAAAAAAAATTAAACTTGTTTTAGCCCTCAATTCCCCGTAAGAAAAAATTTAAATTTAAAATTGGGGGGTTCCTTTCAAAAAAAGGGGGATCCCCCCTTCCCCTTTTTTAAATGCATTGCGGGGGCAAAAAAATTTTTTTATAGACACTTTTTCTTTTGGGGGATTACCCCAAAATTAAAAAAATTTTTCAAAAACCCAAAATTTTTTTGGTTTTCTTAAAACTTTATTATTGTTAAAAAAACCCCTTAAAAGTATTTATTAAAATAAAATAATTAGAGTATTTTTTTTTTAAAGTTGTCACTTCATCGACCCTTTATTTAATGCAAATTTCCCCAGTTTTTTCTGGTTTTAAAAATTTTATTTAAAAATTTCCCCAATTTTTAAATTTCCCTTTTTCCACATCATGCCCCCTTTTTGAAAGGGTTTTAAAAAACCCCGGGGAAAGTTGTGGTGGGGGTTTTTGGGGGTTTTCTGTTTAAAGGGGCGAAAACCAAAAGGTCATACTTCATAAAAATTTTCCGGGGGTGGGTGTCTACAAACCCCCCTTTTTCCCGGGCGTTTTCCCACTGCGCCCTTTTTGGGCCCGGGCTTTTTCAAAATGCCCCCTCGGGGCCCCAAAATTCCCCAGGGGGGCCCCCTTTTTGGGGCCCCCCGGGGGCTTTTGCCCCCCTCGGGGCCCAAAACGTGTCTACTACCCCTTCTAGGGGACGTGTTTTACTACGCCCTTTTTGGGCCCCCAAAAGTGAAAATGCGCCCCTTTTTGGGCCCCCGACGTGTCAAAATGCCCCTTTTTTGACCAAAAAGTGTCAAAATGGCCCTTTTTTGGCCAAAAGTGTCCCCACGCGCCCTTTTTGGGGCCCAAAGTTTTTACGGGGGCCCCCTTTTGGCCCCCCCGGGGGCTATTTTCGCCCTTTTTGGGCCCAAAGTTTTCAAATGCGCCCCTTTTTTTGGGCCCAAAAAGTGTCTACTGCCCCCTTTTTTTGGGGCCAAAGTGTCTACTGCCCCCCCTTTTTGGCCCAAAAGTCTCCCCGCCCCCCCGGGGGGCCCGCGGGTTTTAAATGCGCCCTTTTTGGGGCCCAAAAGGGGCCAAAAACCCCCTTTCTGGGGCCCAAAGTGTTTTTCTTCCCCTTTTGGCCAAAGTTTTTTACTGCCCCCCTCGGGGCCAACGGGGCACTGCGCCCTTTTTGGGGGCCCAAAAGTGGTTACCCCCCTTTTTGGGCCCGGGGCTGGGGCACGGGGCCCCCTTTTTTGGGCCAGACGTGTCTACTGCGCCCTTCTTGGCCAACGTGTCTACGGTCCTTTTTGGCCAGCTTTTCTACTGCCCCCTTTTGGGGGCCCAACGTGTTATTTGCCCCCTTTTTGGGGCCAAAACCCCCTTTTAAACCCCCCCTTTTTTGGGCCAAACGTTTTCTACTGCCCCCCTGGGGGCCCCTTTTTTTCCCCTTACTCCCCCTTTTGGGCCCAAGACCCCCAAAAAGGGGGCCCCCCTTCTTGGCCAACGTGTTACGGGGGCCCCTTTTTTGGCCCCAACGCCCCCAAATGCCCCTTTTTGGGCCCAAACGCGTATCTGCCCCTTTTGGGCCCCCAACCCTTTGTCAAAACTCCCCCCTTTTCCCCCCCAGATTTTTAAAAACTGCCCCCTGGGGGCCCCAAACGTGCCCTACGGGGGCCCTTTTTTGGGCCAGACGGTTTTTTTTTGCCCCCTTTTTGGCCAACGCTTTCACTCCCCCCTTTCAAGGCCAGATGAAAAACTGCCCCCCCCGTGGTTAAAAAAGGGGCCAAAATTTCAAATGTTTTTAAAAAAATCGAAAAATAAATCAATTTTTTAAAAAAATAATCGAAAGAATAATTCAAATGTTTTTTGGAAGTTGTAAAGATTGGGGAATAAAAAATGTTAGCAAATTTTAACTAAAATGTTACAGTTATTTTCTCGTTTTGTTTTGTCCCCACTTTCCTTCCCCCTTTTCTGCTTCCCCAACACCTTTCCCTTTTTTTTTTAAACATTAAAAACTTTTCTATTTTTTTAAAATTTTTTTCCTTTTTCCCCGGAAAAGACCAAAGTCAGCCCCCAAAAAAATTTCCCAAAACGGGGAAATCATTAGCCCACATAAGTCCCTCGAATATAATATTTTGGGGGTTAGGGGTTAAAAAAGTCAAAATAATTGCCCCTTTTAAAAATTTTTTCCAAAACAAACCAAAAAAAAAAAAAACTTAAAATTTCCAATTTTTTATTAAAGTATGTGATAAAATTTCCCCCAATTTTTAAAAAAAGGGGAAAAAATTAAAAATGCCCCTAAAAATTTAAAATTTGAACACAAACATTTACACCGAAAAAACGTTTTACGGGGTTTTTCGGGATAATGCTATTTGGTTTTAAAAATGAAAAAAATTAAAATTTTAGGGAAAAAAAATTTTGAAACAAAACCAAAATTTTTGGGCCCCGGCAATTTTTAAAAAAAACTAAAAAGTTTTAAAATTTTTTTAAATTTTTAAAAATTTTAAAAATAAAAAATTTAAAAAAAAATTTTCTCTAAAAACCTTTTTCCCTGGGTTAAAAAGGCGTTTTTTTTGTTTTGGGGGGGAAAAATTTTAAAGGGGGAAAAGGAAAAAAACAATCCGAGTATAATGTAGCAAAAAAAAAAGGGAAACATTTTGAAAATTTTTTTTTAAATTTTTTTTGGCTGTTATTCAATTGAAACGGGAAAAACCACTTAAAATTTTTTAAAAAAAATTTTTTCCCAAAAAAATAATTCGAATCGAAAAGGGGGGGATTTTTTATAGAAAAAGGGAAAATATTTTTTTTAAAAATTTTAACCCCCAATAGAAAAAAACCTGTATAGAGATAACCTGAAAAAAATTTATAATCAAAAGGTCAAATTTTTCCCCACATTTTTGGGAAAAAAGGGGTGGTAAAAAAAGGAATGGCCCAGCTCGCGTCAAGTCAGCTACTTTTTTTCTTTCCCCAAGTTTCTCTCATTCGAAAAATTTTTTAAAATTTGAATAATTTTGAAAAAATCGAATGAATCGATTATTCAAAATAATCGAAAAAATCGATTCTATTACCCGTTTTCCCCCCTCATTTTCTCGTGGCCAACGTGCCCCGACCCCTTTTGGGGCCCGACTGTCAATGGGGCCACTAACCCCCGGGCCCGTACAAAAATTAAAAGGGGCCAAGGGGGGGGCCCCCTCTTTAAAACAGAAAATACTACGGTTTTTTTAAAAATTAACAAAAATTTTATATTTTTTTGATAAAAAATTTTTTTTTTTTGTGTTAAACCCCTTTTTAAAATTTTAACTTTTTTGTAAAAAAAAAATTTCCAAAAAAATTTTTTAAAAACCCTTAAAAATTGAATTTTTACTTTTTTTTTTGTGGGGGGTTGAGGAAAAACTTTTTTTCTTCTCTTATTCCCCAAAAAATTTTTTGGGGTTCCAGCCGTACCCCCCAAAATTTGGGTTTTCGAAAATTTGGGAAGACCTTTTGGGGCCCTAAATGAAAAATGAAAAAAAATTTCAATATTCTGGGATTAATGTTTTGTTTTTCCTCCTTTTAAAAAACCACAATAGGTAGGGGAAAATCCAGCCCCAATGGGGGTTCTTTTCCCAAACGTCCGCCCCGACACTGAAAAAAGCCGTGGAGAGCCGGAAACACCTTTTTTTGGAAAGGGGAAAGGGAAAAATTTTTTAAAATATTGAAAAAACTACGTTAATTCGGGGGTTTAATAAAAAACATCGGGACAGTCCAAAATTCGAACCCGGGCCCCCACGCCCCGGAAAAGAAAACCGAAAAAACGCTTTGCAGGGGGGGGGAAAAAGGGTTTTTTTTCCCAAAATTCCCCTTTTTCCCCCTTTTTAAATTTTAAAAAAAAAACCAGGGGACAGTACGGGGGAAAAAAAAAAAAAATTTTCAGAAATTTTTTCCAGTAAAAAATTTTCCTTTTTTTTCCCCCCAAATGCTAAAAAAGGGGAAAATTCTATTTAAAACCTTTGTTTTTCAAAGAACGAAAAACCCAAATTTTTTTTCAACTTTAAAACTTTAAAATGGGGCCCCAAAGGAAAAATAACAGCTGAAAAAAAAGGGGGAAAAAAAAAATTTTTAATTTTAATTTTTTTTAAAATTGAAGATAAAAAAAAAAAAGGGGCTGAAAAATTTTTCTTTGCCACCTTAAAAAAGCTAAATTTTTTTCCCAAAAACGAAAGGGTTTGGGGGTCTATTTAAAAGGGGAAAACCCAAAATTTTTTTTTTTCCAAGGGACCGGAATTCTTTTTTGGGGAAAAAAAAAAAAGTTGTGTTGAAAAAATTTTCCAAGAATAAATCTAAAAAAGGGGAAAAAATCTGTTGTCTGTTCCCAAAATTAAAAAGGAGCTTGTTGATTGAAGCGTAGAAAGGTTTCGTATTTAAAAGACTCTATTGGAGAAAAACTTCCCCGGGGAAAGCCAGAATGGGTGGGTTCAGTCGTGCCTTTCTCTCTATTACTGTCCACCAAATTATTATAATTAATTATAGTCAAGGTTTTTTTTGGGGGAATTGCGACCTATAAAAAAAAATTTTTGGCTAAATTTAATTTTTTTTTGCTATTTTGTAACCTAAAATCAAAATTCTAAAAAAAAAAAAATTATTAAAAAAATATCCTTAATTTTTATTAGAATTTAAAAAAAATTGTACATGTTTGATTTAAATTTTCTTGCACCTTGGGGCAAACTAAAAAACGATGTATGAGAAAACAATAGTGATTTTTTTTTAGTTAACCCAAAATTAATAAACCCCAATTTACCTTTTTAATTTTTAAAAAAGGAACGCATTTTTTTTTTTTTTCGAAAATATTTATTTCATTTTTTTTTCAACTCCCAAAAAAAACCCCTCTAGTTTTAAAAATTCATTTTGGGGGAATTTTTAAATTTTAAAGAAAAAGTTGGTAAAAAAACGTTTGCAAAAATTTAACGTGCCCCGTAATATACATTGGGTTTTAAAAAAAAAATCAAAAATATTTTTTTATTTAATTTTAATATTATATTTACTACAAATTTGCAAGTTTCTAATTACCCCACCCAAACCAAGAACACACGAAATAAAGTTTTTTTTAATTTTGTGTAATTAAAAATTGTGGGAAAGTTTGTTACGCAACACAAACCCCACGATTTTTAATATTTGTTTTTTCAATTCCTGTTTGTTTTTCAAAATTTAAAATTTAAACTTTGGGGTCAAGGTTTGTATCATTTTCAGCCCTTGTTTACTCTTATTCAATCAGTGTTTGATTCGATTAAAATGCAACAATCACAATTCAATTGGAAATTTTAAAGAACTTTTAAAAAACAAAGTTTACTAGAGGTATTCAAACTCACAATTCAAAAAAACAAATACAAAATCTTTTGGCGATTAAAATTGGTTTGTGGAATTTTGAAATGCACATTCCATACCTCTTGTGGCGGCCTGAAATTGGTTTTAATTTTTCCCCAATAACAGCATCGGGAGCCCCCGACAGCATTTCAAACCTATATTTTGGTTTCTATGACCAGGAGGTCTGTACTCGATACAACCCAGGTTTTTAAAGTTTTTAAAATGAAAATGTTTTATAACCCTATCTTGGTAGGGGGCCAAAAACCGGGGTTCCTATTTGATAAAAAACCTTTTAGGTTTCAAACTATCCTTTCCAAATCAAACCGTAAAATTAAAAAAATATTCCTAAAATGAAGGGGGGGGGGTTCACCAATTACAAGAAATTTGAAAATTTTCACTATTTTGAGCGCCCCCTTTTTTACTTTTTCAGGGCCCGGTTCCACTGTTTACATTGCTGGGCAAGGAAATAGGTTTGATTTAGGAAATATCCACCCTTTTCCCAAGGGGGGAGGAGGTAAATAAGGGCAGGGTTTTGTGTTTAAAAATTTAACCCAACAATTTAACAATGCCCTTTCCCCCCTTCAAGGGGAAAAATTACTTAAGAAATCTAAAATAAAGGAAAATTTAGGGGAAACCCCCTGGTGGGGATTTAAGGGTCAGGGGAAATCCCCTTAAATAATTGTCCCCGAAAAGATATGGCCCCTTTTTAATTTATTTACTCCCTTTTTTTATTTTTTAAATATGAATCGAAAAAAAACAAATGGCTTCAAAAGGGGTCGAATTAACTTTTTTTTAAAAAGGGGAAGGGGAGGACCATTCAAACTTTATAGGGCAATCACATTTAAAAAAAAACTGAGGGAACCCCTTTAAAAAAAATTTTTTATTTGTTTATTTTTAAAAAAATTCCGGATGGTCCCCCCGAAACGGCCAAACAAACATTTGCCCGGGGTAGGGCCCCCCAAAATCTTTGGGGTGGGGGGAGAAACAAATTCCCCCCAAAAACCCGTTTTAGGTTAATTAAACCCCCCCACACCCCAAAATAAGTTTGGGTGCCACTGACCCAATTGGATGGTTTTTGAGATCATTTCGTCTTTCCAAAAGGTTGGATTTTATAAAAAAACGAGTTTTGGGGGGAGTCACCCCCGCCCACTTTTTCCAAAGATTTAAGTAAAATTGTTTTGCCAACCAATAAATCACGGAGGAATTAAAATGGGGACCAATCACCGAAGGAGGATGGGGTTTATTTGTGCACTGGGTGGTCAATCCGTTCCTCACACGACAGCTTACTTAAAACAATGTTCATATAGATAGGTCAAGTCAAGTCAGCTGCAGTGGTCAGATTTGAGGGATAGTAAAAATACCTGATAAGCTCCGGCCAGAGTCGAGCCTCGAGCCGAGTGGACGTGCAACCTTTAAATTATTGTTTTTTCTAACTAACCTTCCGTCACACGCGCTTGAAATATTAGCTGAACAGTTGCGTGTTGTAATATTACTACAACTTGCAATTTTGTTTGAGATTTTTTTATAATTGACATATTAAATATTAACTGTAAACTCGTTTTATAATAGGCCAGGGGAAAATGAGTAAAATTAATTTAATCTTTAAAAATTAAAAACAATATTTACAGTTACATGATTACGCGCGTGTTGTAAAATTGTACAACGATGGTAATACTTTTTCTTAATAAGTTTGTTGCACCCTTAAAATAAGTTTGAAACTGCCTCTGGGTAGAATATACTGTCAGCCTGGGTAGATTTTAAGGCTAAAGATGTCTCAGTCCACTTCAGTGGCGCAGTGGTCTAGCTCGTCAATCTCTTGTTATACTGGCATGCTCAAGGCGGTGAGATCGGGGCTTGAATCCCGGGTTTCGGGTTTATCGAGGGTGGTTTTTCCTATATGGTTCCCCACTCTATTTCCACGTAAAAGTGGGTAAGCTACCTATAAAATGCTTCCTTCCTCAGTTCTACCCCATAAGATTAATAATTATCATATATTTTATTTATATATATATATATATATATATATATATATAAATATTATATATATATATATATATTATATATATATATATATAAACTGTTTAGAGACCTTAACTAGGTATTGTAGACTGGTACTGGTTGTTAAGAAACTTAATGTTATCACGATTTTTTCCTGCACATTTATGGTTTCTCTTAAATGTGAACTTTTTTTGTTGCACTTTTGGCCCAATCAAAATAATTATATGCTTGATTACTTGGTGACATTCGAGTTAAGTTTTTGTATTGACTATTAATTACTTGAAATCTAAGTTAGTGGAGCAAACTATTTCCACTGTATTCCGCTCACCTTAAGTACATTTGAGTTTGCCACCATCGTTTTTCCTGTCCTTTTTTCTTTGTTGCAAGGTGTAAATAAATTACGCCGTGGCAGCCAATTTTAATTTTTACCTATTTATTGAGTTTCATACACCGAAGTACGTAACTTTATGAAGCAAAACATGGCTCGCAGGAATGTTGAGGTTCATCTCGTGACGGGGTTAGACTCGAGGCTCTGCTCGCTAGTCTGGTCTCAACTTTACATCTGCTCCCTGCCATTTTTGGTAATACCCGCACGATTCCGAGAGATCCGTCTCGCAAATGTAGGTCGACCGAGCCATCAAGTCCAGTCTAGACATTGGAGCTGGTTTGACCGCCCAAGAGAGATAGCGTTGGAAGGAATCCGTAAACGGAGGAGGAAATTACACTTGTTCTTCTGATAACTTCCCAGAGGGAAGGATATAAAAAGAAGGGGAACAGTTGAAAGAGACCAGCCTTTTATTCTTCAATATAATATAATGTTTTACCTACTAATTTACGTGTATTATAGTGTTATTCCTATATTTAGCTTAGGTACCCCAGGATAAGTTTGGCTACACACCAACCAATCCCGAGTCGAGGCTAATGGAGTCAAGACCCTTCACAATTCTGAGTCAAATCATGGAGTCAACTAGTCAGATCAAATAGCTTACAAAAGATGAATGCAGTTCTAGTGGTTTCTATAAATACAATTGTATGAAGGAACCGGTGTACACGTCTAGAAAGACGTTGCGTAATGTGGATTCACCCTCTTAATGTGAAATGATGCACCTTCGGTGGCTTTTCACGTTTGATTCCATATCTTTTAGTCAATCCCCAAATATTCTATAATTAATTTCGAACGAGTGAAGAACAATTTGTAACACTCACTGCTATAATATATGAAGAGATATCCATGAAGATAAGAGTAGTTACCTTGGATATTAACGACAGTTTTACGCTGAGTGAGGAGGATAAATCTGTAGCATCGGATGTTTTATTATAGACACGAAACAAACATAAATAGTCAAGACTTACCCCGTTTGCTTGTTGACTGGGGCTGCGTGGAAGAACGACACAAAACCACCTAAAGCATCTTCACTGAACCGGGAAAATTGAATACTGACTGTGAAGACTGAATGGCAAGTTCAAGCCAACGCCTTGGGTTGAATGGACTTGCGCAGTAAAGAGATCCCCTCCGAGAAGATTCCCGAACGCCCACGGCCTCTCTCGAAGCGAATCAACTTGCGCTTTCTTGTGTTCCTTTTTTATTCTCGAATGCTATTCCCCCCTTTTTTCCCATCTTCCCCTCTTCTGTGCTTTAAGGTATATATTCTGGTGCCTGTGGCTACAAACTTTACAATTGGGCCTGAGTCATATCAGGGATAAGATAAGCTCCGGCTTTCAGCTATGTAAAATGTAAGAACTAAATCCATTTTCGGCAAATTAGACTTCTTTTTTTTTAAATATGTAAATCTTTTCAAAATTCAATTTTGGCTTAAATTTCAAATAACTTCAAAATTAATCTGACAGTTAGGAACATAGTTTTTTTTTTAGAGATCACTTCATTTCAAGGTCAGGGCGACTTATCGCCAGTAGAGTCACAAATAATCGATTGTATCGATTATGTACTGTATTGTTTAAAGTAATGTTCACGGGAACTATTTTATATTTGAAATTAGTTTATCTTGTTGCCATTTGCTATGTCCCATTTTTAATGGGCGAACACTTAATATTTGAATTTAACTTATTTTGTTGTCATATGCTATGTGCCATTCCTAATGGACGAATATATTATATTTGAAATTAGATTGTCTTGTTGTCATTGACTAGGTGCCATTTTTAAAGGATTCATATTTAATGATGGAATTCAAATGATCATGTTGTTATTTACTATGCGCCATTTCTTATGGGCGACATCTTAAGTTAACATTTAAGTAATCTAATGAATATTTAACCTCAGACTCTTTAGCTTTGACTTCAATTCATAGTTGTTTATGAATTTAATCTATTTTCTTTATACATCGCAACAACAACAATGTATATATTTAATGGAACTGTTAAACATCTAATTGAGCTATAGCTAATAAATATCGACTGACCATGACTTATACTAATTCTTATTATATATATATCCCATCATACCCAAGGTACTACGTAAAATATATATCTATTGTTTATTGTGAATGGTAGGCAGGTTGCAGTCTCTAACTTTTCCTGAGGTGGACGATCCATTTCAATAGCCCAGCAACAGGTGTGAGAGTAGCGAGCTTCAGTATTTGAATGTTTTGAGTATAACATTCAAAGTCTTGAACTCCATAGCACTCACTTCTATTGTTGTTCCCTCCTTTTTGTATTTTTTTGTATTATTTGGGCATCCTCCCCTTGAGGATGCTACAAATCGGATTGTCAAAAGTGGAAAGACCCACCCCAATTTACAACAATTGATGAAATGTTGTACAGAGAAACTAAGCAAGGATTAAGTCTAGTGGTACCAAGAGGAGAAATAAAAATCATCGTGCGTGAAAAGCACGACTATACGAGTATGTTATCAGGACATGCTGGTAGATAGTCAATCAACCTTAGGATTGCACAGCCATATTGGTAGTCTCTAAGACGTTACGATGTAGATAACAACGTAGCTAGTTGTCACAACTGACATAAGAGGACTCTGAAGGGAATAGCTAAACCAGAAATAGTAAGTTACCGGAAGAAGCTCACCCTTCGAGAGAGTTGTAGTAGATATTGTCGGTCCCTTGCCTAATACGTTGGACGGGAATAAGTACATTCTAACAGCTTTAGACCATTTTTCAAGATACTTGCTGAATATACCAATTACGGATCAGAAAGCAGAGACAGTTGCTAGAGTGTTAATTTCAGAATGGATTTTGACGTTTTGGGTTTAGACAAGTATTTTGTCAGACCAAGGGGTTAATTTTATGTTGGATTTGATGACGCAGTTATGCAAGTTGTTAAAAGTGGATAAGTTAAACACAAGTCCGGCTCACCCGTAATATAGTGGTAGAGCAGAGAAAGTACATCAAACAATAAAAAATGCTGTCACATTTTGTCAACGTGAGTCAGAACAATTGGGGCATCTATTTACCTTCAGTAGTGACTGCATATAATACCCAAGTACATTCGAGCATTAAGATGCCCCCATATGAAGTGATCTAGGGGAAGAAGAAGGTTACACCTTTTACCAGAACCAGACTACGCAGGGTTATCGAATAATTCTATATTAGCTGTGGCGGCTAGACTTCAGAAGCTGTGGAGAAAGGTGCACCGTTACAGCAATGAGTAGCTTATGAGACATGCTAAACTACACGAAGAGAAAGCACAGCCGACTAGACATCAAGTTGGAGACAGGATCTATCTAACATATACAACCTTGAAAAAATAACCAAATTAGGAAGTTCCAGGTAAAGCTTAAAGGGCCGTATAAAGTATTAGAAATAATAAATAGGGTTACCGTACGCCTTCAGCTTCCATACCGTTCAGAGGTAGTAAATGTGAGGAGATTAAAACCGTTTGTGTCTAGTAATTCTATTCTAGTTTTTTTCACCAGATCCAGAGATTCTTTCAAAGCGCAGACCGTGCAAGACCCCTATCAACAAGAAGGTCGACAGGAGCTTAATGAGGTCCAACCATCAGCGGCCGAGAAATAGGAACACGTCTTAAGCAGCTAGACCACAGCTATCAGTTACACTCACGTTGGCAATTAAGTGTGCAGTGAGATAATCCAGTGTTGTGTTGCTATCGTTCTCTTCGAGAGTAAAGTGAAGTACATAGGAGGAAAACCACGACAAGTAAGCTTCACCATGTGGATGAGCTGAAAAGGAATGTGTTGATGAGCTCAAATGAAATAAAGAACAAGAACTAAGAGAGTATTTTAAATGTATATTAGTTTTGTTTTATTTCACATCTTGTAGGGTTAGCTCTATTGTTGTTATTTTGTTGATTGTAATAACTAGTTTTTTATTTGTAACACAGTAATTGTGTTTTATGGTTGATAATTTTAATGTTAGTAATGGAGAATTCAATTTTAATCCAATCATCAAACGCGCGGATAGAATTTGAATATGAAAGGGATATAGTGTTGTCTGAAAAAAATTATCAAATGGCCTTAGATTTTTTAATAAACCCTCTATTAGAAGAAAATGATAAATTTAATGGTCGATTAAAATTGTCCAGAAAATAGAAACAGGGTTATTTTTTGAGGACCAAGGAAACGATACTTGGGCAGTTAACTTCCGGGTTTCCTCAAAGAAACTAAAGAAAGTTTTTCTTCAATTTAGTGTAGGATTAGGTAGCCTCACTAATTTAGTATATGCCAGGAGTTCACGTAAGGAAAGAGTCTTATTTGATTTAGGAGGGAAGATACTTAACAACTTGTTCGGAGCTTTGGATTTCGAAGATCTGACCTTGTTACCGGAAAAACTAGACCAGTTATATCAGGCGCAGGATGGACAATTAGTGCACAGTGAAAACCATTTGTGTTCATGAAAGGGTTAGAGGAAAAATTAGTGAATAGCACTAAGCTTATTACTAAATTGGCAAGGGATTAAATTCAACATTACCGAAGGATGTATGTACAATTTAATTCCAGCATGGAGTCAATAATAAAGTGGATGCATATTCTCATCTCACATGTACTATACTATGAAAATTAAGTTGGACAAGCTATTTTTTCTCAGAATTGTAATGTGATTGCCAGTTGATGTCTTAAACCGACTTAAACCGGTTTTATGTGACTTGAGGTAGTGTGACTGTTAGAACTTGACAGTAAGAATGTGGTTTTAGTGATTTTAAACTGGAAATAGTCACTTCAGCTTCAGGTGTGATCTGTTGTGTCTGACAGGTGGATGTTAGTTTTTGCTCTCTGTGAGATACGTGTTGCTTTCGTGTATTTAAAAATGGATATTACTCGGAGGAAGCGTGCGAAAATAATTGCTCTTAAGGATTAAACTTCTATGACAGTGAGAGATATCGCTTCTGCAGTTGGTGAGGCCAAACAAGTGGATCAAGAATTTCTACGAGATACAATGCATCTTGATCATCGTCCCAAAAAGGAGAGGTAAACGTTGAATAAAACGAAAGACAATTCCACAAATCGATAAAATTCTAATCAAAAATGGTAAAATGAATCCAAAAAAACAAGCACAGACCTTCAAAGAGATTTGTTGGCGAGTGGTTTTGATGTCAGTGATTCAAATGTACGCCGTAGGCTTCTGGAAGACGGCTAGAAGAGAATAAGACCAACGAAAAAACAATATTTTAATGCTAAAATGAAGATAAAACGTTTAGCATGGGCTAAAAAATATAAATCATGGACTGGTGACGACTGGTGACGACTGTAAAAAGGTAATATTTAGTTATATAACTCATTTATTTGTGCAGGGTTACAAAGTAAATGTCGTTAGACGAAGCAACTGTGAACCCTTAAGACCTGAGCATGTCCAACAAACTGTAAAATACCTCTGGAACAGATGTTTTGGGGTTTTTTCACAACAAATGGCACTGGAAGCTTAGTTCCTGTTCAAGGTATGATGAATTCATCCAAGTACGTAGAAATATTACAACGTAAGATTGTTCCATTCTTGCAAACTTTTGACGGGACATTTCAACATATCACAATTCAAAATTGGTCAAGACTTTCTTTCATGCGGGAAAATAAAACTGATTTGCTTGATTGGTCTGGAAATTCGCCAGACTTAAATCCAATAGAAAACTTGTGAAATATTTTGAAGAGGCGTTTGAGTAAAATGGACTACAACCAAAGAACGCATGATAACGAATGCTATAAGAATGTGATTCCACGATGATTAAGTCCAAAACATGTGCACTAAATTAGTGGAGTCAATGCCAAAACGAATGCAAGAGGTAATTTCTGCTGAAGGAGGACATACTTCATACTAATACAGGTATTTATCAGTGTATATAGAGGCATAAAATGATAAAAAGGCATAAAATGATAAAAAGGCATAGTTTTTGGAAAAGGGTGTTTTTTTTCACTTTGTTCCAATTAATTTGCACAGTATAGTAGATATAAATTGACTATTATTGAGAGTATCAGAAGAAACGTTTGGTTAGAGTTAAGTAATTTTCGTTATGCTTTGGAAACCAGTTATAAAAACCGATTGAGCATTATGCTTATTGAGCCGAAGTTATTTAAAAAAAATATGAACTGTGATAAGCAATAACGTGAGACCCCCACTCTCAATTATATATTCAGTGAAACCAGTTAATTTTTACGATTATTACAGAATGAGTTTTGTTAATACTATTTTAATAGGAGATAATTTACAGTTAAATGTTAACATTCCTTTATTGACAAGAGAAGGGATTTTTGAGCCGTATAAGTTTCACACAGTTCCAATACCTTTGTATCAAGCGGGAATATTTGTGGAATTTGAACTTAATGAAGTATTCTTAGTAAGAAAAGATAGGAGATATTTTAGGTCATCAGACAAAAGTTTTTTTGATTGCGAGAAACAAAATTGGGTCAGTTGTCAAAATGATTTAATGTTTCCAGATAGTAAAGTGGAAGATTGTGTTTTTAATTGGGTCATGAATAAAGCGGACAATAGTAACTGTAAACGAAGGGAAAGCATCTCAAAGGATCCTGTTTTTAAGAGAATATCTTCAGGAAGGATGTACACCGTGCCCAAGGACACCAAGCTACATTTGTTTTTAGAGAAAGCTTAAGACCCATCCCTTCCGTTACAAAGACTCTAACGCATTCAGGGAGGATAGTAAATTCACTAAATGCGTCTAATTGTGATTTAATTTGGAAAATGATTAAATTTATTGCATTTCATAAGGGTACATTGAAGGCTAAGAGTCAGTGCAGTTCCTTGAGATAGAAAATGCAATGTGGAAATAAAGTTTTAGTTTGTTTTATTTAGATATTTCAACACACTTGCAAAAGGAGCTGGAAAATTATGTAATTTACAGTGACTCTAAAGTGAATCTTTATAAGCTAATACGCCAAGCAAAGTCTAGAACTGAGGAAAGGCATTTTTGTAAAGGGATTGTCAATAGTTATGGAATACCCACTGTGGTAATTTTGAATTGTATTATTATTGTGACTGTGTTTATGGGCGCCCGCAACACGCGCGCGTGCACCTGTAAAAACTTCTGCTTGGTACTGGCATTATAATTGCACTGTAAAGATACTAACAAAACAGCAGCAGTCGATAACCTCCGTTATCTCTGCTCTCAAACGAGAAGATTATGATAAACTGTCGACAATTGTTTCAAATGTAGTGACAGGCTTTATTCGAAAATGCGTCGAGGGGATGTGGTGATCATACACCATGATTGTAAATCTGATAGTTGTTAAACTTTGATAGAAAAAATTATAAAGCAAACCAGATATTAAGAAATGTTAATATTTTATTGTCAAATAGAACATAATTCCAGGGAGGAGGGGGGGGGGCAAGTACCCTCCTTGTCCGTTACTGCGGGTGCCCATGACCGTGTTCTATTTTCTAGGGAGAGTAAACAAATGTTGTTGGGAAATAAATACCGAATCACCTGCCTCGCCAGATTTAAATGTAACAATACCAATGAGCCTAGCAGAAAGTATAGCAGGAGGGTGTTCATAAAATTCCTGAGCAATTGATCAAATATGTGAAAGGATAAGAATAAACATATTTAAATTGTTTGTTATTGTTAAGTTACGATATTGAAAAATGTGTTCCAATATCTTAATTAAAAACCGGGGTGCTGTCATAACCTTGAACAATGTTGGGATGTTTGTTTTGATTTACATATCTCGTTTAGCCTTTATGAAGTAATGAACTAGAGAGATTACAGGGGAATGCTGACAATTCATAACAATAATTGAACTAGTTGGCCAGGAAAGGAGGCATTACGGGGTATAAAAGACTATTATTTTTTGTCAATGGCACTGTCACAATTCCATCGATATCACGCTGCCCAACGTCATATTATATCAGACAGCATCTTCGGGTGATCAGTATCACTTGTACTTAGAGAGCATCCGTCGAGCCCGGGGTCCCGAGATCAAGTTCTTTACGGGGTCATGCGAAGTGTCGGTAAATTCAATTGGTCTAAGTTTCCAAAAGTTAATCCAGTTCTTCCGCGAACGCGGCCGTCCAGTCACTTTATTGCTTTATCTTTCATCTAGAGTCACATTTTGTATTATCTTTTAGCGACTTCTATAAACCAACATTTGTAAACATACATATTATTTGGAACCCACACAATTACCTTGCCTGCGACATTACCCCTCCGCAAGCTATCCTGACAAATCAAGCCCTTGGGGGGTAGGTCATGACAGAGCTAGAAATTTAGTCAACAGAGAATAAAAAAGATGGTTTACAAACATGAAAATAAAACGTTTGAAATAATTCAAAGCTTGCTAGAAAATACTGGAAGAAGAAAAGGTCAATATTTTTTCAGTTTTTATGACAACAATCTTTTTGGAGCCAGAATAAACAAAATATTGCTTCAGTCGATGAATATAGTTTTCTTCCTCCACATGATCATATCAACATTTGTTGAATATTTATCAAGTGTGTCTTGAAACTAATCGACCACTCTTTAACTTCATTTAAAGAACTTTTCATCCAATGCCGCAATACTCATTTCAATTATTCGACAACTGTTGATATCATCATGTAGAGAAAATTAAACCTTATGTTTTTACTTGAGCAATATTTTATTCAATGTGATTAAAAAAAGTTATGCTATAAAAACTGTAGAAACAATTATCTTTTCTCGCGTTCCTTACGCTCTTACCTTAAAGAATCATACTAAGGACTGTGGATTAGTGCAGTACTCATTAAAAGGATACTTACGTTTGAGGCATGTTTATAACCAAAGTCTAAATATAGGCTGAACTATTTCACACTTTTCATTTATGAACTAACCTCGCCATAGGACTTTGTATTCTAGAGGACTGTGTATCCTAGAGGACTGTGTATATTAGAGGGGCTGTGTATCCCAGATGACTGTGTATCTTAGAGGGCTGTGTATCCCAAAGGACTGTGTATCCCAGATGACTGTGTATCTTAGAGGACTGTGTATTCTAGAGAACTGTGTATCCCAGATGACTGTGTATCTTAGAGGGCTGTGTATCCTAGAGGGCTGTGTATATTAGAGGACTGTGTATCTAGAGACTGTGTATCCTAGGAGGACTGGTGTATCCTAGAGGACTGTGTATTTAGAGGGCTGTGTATCCTAGAGGCTGTGTATCCTAAGGGACTGTGTATCCTAGAGGTGTATCCTAGAGGACTGTGTATCTTAGAGGGCTGTGTATCTAGAGCTGTGTATCTAGAGGACTGTGTATTAGAGGACTGTGTATTTAGAGTGTGTATCTAGAGAACTGTGTATCCTAGAGGACTGTGTATCCAGAGACTGTGTATCTTAGAGGGCTG
Organism: Timema cristinae; assembly: GCA_039000515.1. Lineage (NCBI taxonomy): Eukaryota > Metazoa > Arthropoda > Insecta > Phasmatodea > Timematidae > Timema > Timema cristinae. Next base: position 192,881 of record JBCFYV010000935.1, on the reverse strand, counting down.
TGTATCTAGAGGCTGTGTATCCTAGAGGACTGTGTATCCTAGAGGACTGTGTATTCTAGAGGACTGTGTATTCTAGAGAACTGTGTATCCTAGAGGACTGTGTATCCTAGAGGCTGTGTATCTAGAGGGACTGTGTATCCTAGAGGACTGTGTATCTAGAGGGCTGTGTATCCTAGAGGGCTGTGTATCCTAGAGGACTGTGTATCTTAGAGGACTGTGTATTCTAGAGGACTGTGTATCCTAGAGGACTGTGTATCCTAGAGGACTGTGTATCTTAGAGGACTGTGTATCCTAGAGACTGTGTATTTAGAGGCTGTGTATCCTAGATGACTGTGTATCCTTAGAGGGCTGTGTATCCTAGAGGACTGTGTATCCTAGAGGGCTGTGTATATTAGAGGACTGTGATATCTCAGAGGACTGTGTATCTAGAGGCTGTGTATCCTAGAGGCTGTGTATCCTAGAGGACTGTGTATTAGAGGACTGTGTATCCTAGAGACTGTGTATCGAGAGGGCTGTCTATCCTAGAGGATTGTGTATTCGAGAGGCTGTCTATCCTAGAGGATTGTGTATTCTAGAGGCTGTCTATCCTAGAGGATCTGTGTATTCGAGAGGGCTGTTATCCTAGAGGATTGTGTATTCAGAGGGCTGTTATCCTAGAGGATTGTGTATTCGAAGGGCTGTCTATCCTAGAGGATTGTGTATTCAGAGAGCTGTGCTATCCTAGAGGACTGTGTATTCGAGAGGGCTGTCTATCCTAGAGGATTGGTATTCGAGAGGTGTATCCTAGAGGATGTGTATTCGAGAGGACTGTCTATCCTAGAGGATGTGTATTCAGAGAGGTTATCCTGATGTTATTCAGAGGGCTGTCTATCCTAGAGGATTGTGTATCGAGAGGGCTGTGTATCCTAGAGGCATTGTTATTCGAGAGGCTGTGTATCCTAGAGGAATGTGTATTCTGAGAGGGCTGTCTATCCTAGAGGACTGTGTATTCAGAGGCTGTTATCCTAGAGGATGTGTATCTAGAGGGCTGTTATCCTAGAGGATTGTGTATTCTAGAGGGCTGTGTATCCTAGAGGATTGTGTATCGAGAGGGCTGTTATCCTAGAGGATGTGTATTCAGAGGGCTGTTATCCTAGAGGATGTTGTGTATTGAGAGGGCTTGTCTATCCTAGAGGACTGTGTATTCAGAGAGGCTGTCTATCCTAGAGGATTGTGTATCTGAGAGGCTGTTATCCTAGAGGATTGTGTTATTCGAGAGGATGCTGTTATCCTAGAGGATTGTGTATTCGAGAGGGCTGTTATCCTAGAGGATGTGTATTCGAGAGGGACTGTTATCCTAGAGGACTGTGTATCCGAGAGGGCTGTTATCCTAGAGGATTGTGTATTCGAGAGGCTGTTATCCTAGAGGATGTGTATTCAGAGGCTGTCTATCCTAGAGGATTGTGTATTCTGAGAGGGCTGTTATCCTAGAGGATTGTGTATTCTAGAGGAGCTGTTATCTAGAGGATGTGTATCTAGAGGGTGTTATCTAGAGGATTGTGTATTCAGAGAGGCTGTTTTATCCTGTAGGATTGTGTATTCGTAGAGGAGCTGTCTATCCTAGAGGTTGTGTATTAGAGGGCTGTTATCCTAGAGAATGTGTATTCGAGAGGGCTGTTATCCTAGAGGATTTGTATTCGAGAGGGCTGTCTATACCTACTAGGATTGTGTATTCGAGAGGGCTGTGTTATCTAGAGGATTGTGTATTCGAGAGGGCTGTCTATCCTAGGGATAGTGTGTAGAATGTGTCGAGAGGCTGTCTATCCTAGAGGATTGTGTATTCAGAGGTGCGATTCTATCCTAGAGGATTGTGTATTCGAGAGAGGCTGTCTATCCTAGAGGATTGTGTATTCGAGAGGGCTGTCTATCCTAGAGGATTGTGTATTCGAGAGGCTGTCTATCCTAGAGGATTGTGTATTCGAGAGGGCTGTCTATCCTAGAGGATTGTGTATTCGAGAGGGCTGTCTATCCTAGAGGATTGTGTATTCGAGAGGCTGTCTATCCTAGAGGATTGTGTATTCGAGAGGGCTGTCTATCTAGAGGATTGTGTATTCGAGAGGCTGTTATCCTAGAGGATTGTGTATTCGAGAGGGCTGTCTATCCTAGAGGATTGTGTATTCGAGAGGGCTGTCTATCCTAGAGGATTGTGTATTCGAGAGGGCTGTCTATCCTAGAGGATTGTGTATTCGAGAGGGCTGTCTATCCTAGAGGATTGTGTATTCGAGAGGGCTGTCTATCCTAGAGGATTGTGTATTCGAGAGGGCTGTCTATCTAGAGGATTGTGTATTCGAGAGGGCTGTCTATCCTAGAGGATTGTGTATTCGAGAGGCTGTCTATCCTAGAGGATTGTGTATTCGAGAGGGCTGTCTATCCTAGAGGATTGTGTATTCGAGAGAGATGTCTATCCTAGAGGATTGTGTATTCGAGAGAGCTGTCTATCCTAGAGGATTGTGTATTTGAGAGGGCTGTCTATCCTAGAGGATTGTGTATTCGAGAGGGCTGTCTATCCTAGAGGATTGTGTATTCGAGAGAGCTGCCTATCCTAGAGGATTGTGTATTCGAGAGGGCTGTCTATCCTAGAGGATTGTGTATTCGAGAGGGCTGTCTATCCTAGAGGATTGTGTATTCGAGAGGGCTGTCTATCCTAGAGGATTGTGTATTCGAGAGGGCTGTCTATCCTAGAGGATTGTGTATTCGAGAGGGCTGTCTATCCTAGAGGATTGTGTATTCGAGAGGGCTGTCTATCCTAGAGGATTGTGTATTCGAGAGGGCTGTCTATCCTAGAGGATTGTGTATTCGAGAGGGCTGTCTATCCTAGAGGATTGTGTATTCGAGAGGGCTGTCTATCCTAGAGGATTGTGTATTCGAGAGGGCTGTCTATCCTAAAGGATTGTGTATTCGAGAGGGCTGTCTATCCTAGAGGATTGTGTATTCGAGAGGGCTGTCTATCCTAGAGGATTGTGTATTCGAGAGAGCTGTCTATCCTAGAGGATTGTGTATTCGAGAGGGCTGTCTATCCTAGAGGATTGTGTATTCGAGAGGGCTGTCTATCCTAGAGGATTGTGTATTCGAGAGGGCTGTCTATCCTAGAGGACTGTGTATTCGAGAGGGCTGTCTATCCTAGAGGATTTTGTATTCGAGAGGGCTGTCTATCCTAGAGGATTGTGTATTCGAGAGGGCTGTCTATCCTAGAGGATTGTGTATTCGAGAGAGCTGTCTATCCTAGAGGATTGTGTATTCGAGAGGGCTGTCTATCCTAGAGGATTGTGTATTCGAGAGGGCTGTCTATCCTAGAGGATTGTGTATTCGAGAGGGCTGTCTATCCTAGAGGATTGTGTATTCGAGAGGGCTGTCTATCCTAGAGGATTGTGTATTCGAGAGGGCTGTCTATCCTAGAGGATTGTGTATTCGAGAGGGCTGTCTATCCTAGAGGATTGTGTATTCGAGAGAGCTGTCTATCCTAGAGGATTGTGTATTCGAGAGGGCTGTCTATCCTAGAGGATTGTGTATTCGAGAGGGCTGTCTATCCTAGAGGATTGTGTATTCGAGAGGGCTGTCTATCCTAGAGGATTGTGTATTCGAGAGGGCTGTCTATCCTAGAGGATTGTGTATTCGAGAGAGCTGTCTATCCTAGAGGATTGTGTATTCGAGAGGGCTGTCTATCCTAGAGGATTGTGTATTCGAGAGGGCTGTCTATCCTAGAGGATTGTCTATTCGAGAGGGCTGTCTATCCTAGAGGACTGTGTATTCGAGAGGGCTGTCTATCCTAGAGGATTGTGTATTCGAGAGGGCTGTCTATCCTAGAGGATTGTTTATTCGAGAGGGCTGTCTATCCTAGAGGATTGTGTATTCGAGAGGGCTGTCTATCCTAGAGGATTGTGTATTCGAGAGAGATGTCTATCCTAGAGGATTGTGTATTCGAGAGAGCTGTCTATCCTAGAGGATTGTGTATTTGAGAGGGCTGTCTATCCCAGAGGATTGTGTATTCGAGAGGGCTGTCTATCCTAGAGGATTGTGTATTCGAGAGAGCTGCCTATCCTAGAGGATTGTGTATTCGAGAGGGCTGTCTATCCTAGAGGATTGTGTATTCGAGAGGGCTGTCTATCCTAGAGGATTGTGTATTCGAGAGGGCTGTCTATCCTAGAGGATTGTCTATTCGAGAGGGCTGTCTATCCTAGAGGATTGTGTATTCGAGAGGGCTGTCTATCCTAGAGGGGGTATCAATCTCTCTACTCATCGACTATTTGGTTTAAGATAGTCTGGAAAACCAGACGTAGGGCTGAAAAAAAGGATCAACATATCCTAGCTTTTTTTTGACAGTTTCTTTACAACAAACAATAACACCCAGTTTCATTGAAGGTAGCTTCACGCATTGAGATTTCCAATTCTCGCCACAAGCAGATGATGCCATTTCCTTTGAAACGATCACTCTTCTCATCCTAAATCAAGTCACTTAACACAGGTAGTAAAAGCTTACTAAATATATTAAAGAGGAATCAAAAGTGAGCTAATATTTAGGAGCGCTGTTGCTGAACGTGATGGGCAGTCCCAGAGACTTTAACACCCCCCCCCCCCCCCACCCCTCTTCCCCTTTCATCGCTCCACACGTGTGCTAATGGTTCTAAACTAACTGTTACTTTCACCATGATAGGGCCGTGAGTGGCTATTAGGTCAACGATCTTGTTCAGCTAAACTGCTACTGTGACCTTCATAAAGACAATAGACCAACCTATTGTCCCCCTCTTCTCTCTCGAAATTAGAACTCCCTGCGACAAACTTCCAACGCCATACCTTGCGTGTGACTTGGGCTTGTGACGTCACTGCTACAGCCGCTCGTGTGCGTAAGTGTCCAAACATCTGCCTGTCTGCCCACCTAACTTTTTTTTTTGTATTATTGGTCGCCACGTTTCATAAACCATTACAAGTTTCGGATGATAAAGGTACAATTAAGATATGGCATATACACATTTGCGTGGAGAGAAAGTGAAAAACCAATTAGATAAAACTGGTAACACTATACACTCGAGCCGGTTTCGAACCTGGATCCCCTCGACATCAGCAGTACAGTCTATTGCAAGAGTGATACCAACCATTTGACTCCACAAGCGGGTTTCTGTACTTTTGCCGATAAGTGCACTTTTGTTGTGTATCACGGTTAATCTTTAAAAATAGAATATCAAGTTCACTCATAAAATGTGGCCTATTTTTAAACACATCTTTAGTGTTATTTTTATAATTGTAAGTTACTTTATTATTTGTTTTAAGCTCTTATCAAATACATTTTATTGTTTGTTTTAAAAGTTTCTCTTGGTGTCCTCTATCCAAGGTGCGGCAGAATAGAAGACCAAATTTCCTTTTGGGTCTTATCTTCCTTCTCGAACTGAGTACCTGCTTGAGGAGAGGTAATACCCCCACCACTCTGTTACTTTCCCTACCCTGGCGTGTGTCACTCTTATGGTCGATTGGTTTTCTGTATTCTGAATTACAATCAAAGCAGAGACAGTCAGTCGTCTCTACCTGAAGCACTGGGTTCGCAACGGGCTACATTGAATAAGCTTTGCTCCTATTTCTAATATACAGTACTTAGAAAACTGTTTTATTTTTCTAGTAAAAATGAAATACTTTTAAATTTGCGTTTGATGAAAATATAATTATCATATGCATATTGATTATTGCTAGGTGGTTTGAAAAAAAACTGACTAATTGTATTATATAGTGCTTTTCTAAATTTTTAAAATCAATTGGCAAGTTATTCGTGCACTTTCTGAACATCCTAAAAATTGGCTATATTAGCACATGACCTACAAACTTTTTTAAAAGTATAATTGAATATAAAATGTGAACTTTCTGAATACCTTCACTGAAATGTGGTTATATAGGCACATGATTTACAAACTAGCATAAACCTAAGACAGAACTCGAGACCGTAAATTCATCAAAATATGATCAATACGACGTCCCAGCGGGAATCTAACAATTAGCTTAGTAAGAGGACGCGTTACGTATTTGGCCCAATTATCTAGAGCAGCGGTTCCCAACGTGGGGTACGTGCCAGGACGTTTGGGGGTACGCGGAATCATTTTGATAATGGTGGAAAGAGCTACATTTGCTAGCAGTGTAAGACAAAATATCAGTCAAAAGTTCAAAAGTTATTAAATTAACTCAACGATTTGGCGAGAGGCGGGGCTATATATATGATCTTGAGAAAATGATTTTAATTTCAAACATAAAATAGTTTATATTTATTAATAAATAAATTAATTAATTAAATGTAATTCTTTGGGTATATTTTTGCTTTTTGAATGTAAAAATATAATGAACTCTTTATTCACCTTATTATAACATTGTTTTTTAATCTCATTATTAGCCCATATTTTTCAGTTGCAACAAATAAATTATTATAATTATTATAATTGCTAATGTAGTAATCAAACCTTTCTAAAATTAAGGACACAATTCATGAAAATGCCAAGCGGTACGCGAGCGATACAAGGTTATGAACCGCTGATCTAGAGGGTATCTTTTTATTTTATTTTTTTAGCACTGTATCTTACTACCCGTTTGGGTTATACACTTAAGTACTAATTACGCTAATGGGTTAGAAATTGGGCAGGTTGAATTTATAGTAAGGGAACTCAAATTTTCGTGGAGGGAGAGTGAAAAAACATTTAGGAAATCCCCAGTTCACCCAACCGAGATTCGAATCTCAATCTCCCCGTCCTTGGCAAATCTAGATTTTATATGAATGTCTAAAAAAAGTTGCTTACTCTATTATTATAGTCCCCATTTGATAACAATATATGGGATATTTAGGAGCTACTCTCAAAATGGTGAGAACCAACCACATATGCAAGATTTAATATTTTACTATAGGAGGGCACTTATGAGGATGGAGAATTTTTTTTGTGGGGGTAGCTGATTCCAACCCCCTCAACTGCCAATGGTAGGAGTTTTTTTTACACTAAATACTTCTTGTATTGATTAAGTTGCGACAGAAGGGAGCGCGAGTAATTTTACAGTTTTTTTAGAAATTAAATTTGTTGGCCAAAATTAATCAAATATTCCTCCAGTAACAAAGTAGAGTTTAGTTTTCTGCACATGCTAATATCAACAGATCTTGAATAACTGTCAAGGGTGTCCCGGAATATGTCAACACTTTTTAAATGGAGAGAGTTTTTTTATGGTATCTTTAGACTTGTGTTTAAGTCTTTCTCCATTGTGTAAAAATATACACATTTTACCATAAATTTATTGAAAGCGTTACTGTTGAACACATTTTGGAGGAACCCGCACCAAATGCCCAGTTGACCTACGCGTTTGTCTCTCATTGCACTCGATCATAGTAACATAGCACAATTATATAGAATATCTAGTAGCCATTACAATAGCATATATTTTAATGGTTTTATTGTAGGAATAGAATAAAGCTAAGCTATATACAAAACTCTGGAAGTAATTTAATAGATGACACCTTCAATTACTTTTATTGCAGGAACATAGCACAATTATATAGGTATCTCTAGTGATAATTACAATAAAATACATTTGTAATAGAATATTGTAGGAATAGATTAAAGCTAAGCTATATACAAAACCCTTCTAAGTCATTACAATAAATGGAAGCTTCAGTTACTTTCATTGTAGGAACAAAACACAATCGTATATAAATATTTAGTATTAATTACAATAAAATATATTTATAAATAGTTTTATTGTAAGATTAGAGTAAAGTAAAGCTATTTACAAAACCTTGGAAGTCATTACAATAGATGGAAGCATCAGTTACTTTCATTGTAGGAACAAAACACAATCGTATATAAATATCTAGTATTAATTACAATAAAATATATTTATAAATAGTTTTATAGTAAGATTAGAGTAAAGTAAAGCTATTTACAAAACCCTGGAAGTCATTACAATAGATGGAAGCTTCAGTTACTTTCATTGTAGGAACAAAACACAATTATATAAAAATATCCAGTATTAATTACAATAAAATACATTTATAATAGTTGTAATGTAGGAATAGAGTAAAGCTAAGCTATATACAAAACCCAGGAAGTCAATACAATAGATGAGATCTTCAGTTACTTTCATTGTAGGAACAAAAAACAATTATATAGAAATATCTAGTAGCAATTACAATGGAATACATTTATAATAGGTCTATTGTAGGAATAGAGTAAATCTAAAATATATATAAAAAAATGGAAGTCATTACAATCGATGATATTTTCAGTTACTCTTATTGCAGGAACATAGCACAATTATATAGATATATCTAGTAGCAATTACAATAGAATACATTTATAATAGTTGTACTGTAGGAACAGAAAAGCTAGGCTATATATAAAACCCTGGAAGTCATCACAATCGATGATATCTTCAGTTACTTTTATTCCAGGGACATAGTACAATTATCTAGAAATATCAAGTAACCATTACAATAAAACACATTTTTACAATGTATTAAAATATAAACATTTTAAATCAATCATAGTGTCTTAGTGACAGTTTTTAAAATAAAGAATAAAAATGTATATAATAATTGTATATAAACAAAAGTCTAAAACTAGGTAAACAACAATTTTGAAACAAAGTAATTATTACTTTGTTTAAAAAAAATTTGTTACTTTGTTTTAGAATTTTGTGCATTCAAAATATATTCTGGATTTCTTATTTTCATTGATCTAGTGTGCCTAGGATCTATTAACTCTGGCAATATGCAATCTAAATAAAATCTAGTTAATTTTGATTCCATTTCAATTTTCCAAAAATCATCATCTTTTTCTACCCTTTTTACTACCATACCTTTTTTTGTTCATACTACAAGTAAACAGTATTTTCGTTGGGTTATGTGAAGCTGACCTTGAATTTGATAGAAATAGTTATGGCGTTTGTTAAGAACAAGCTCACCTTTATTTTTCTTAAAAAATTGTATTTTCCCTGCTAAAACACCTTCTTCAGGAGTCATCTCAGCTGCAGAGAAGGGACATTTTACCTCCACTATCCCATCCTCGCCAATAAGACCATCTGGTGAAGCTCCTAAATAAGGTATATCTCTGTCTAAAAAAAGGCCACAGGGTACTACTTTAACGCTTTCTTTTTTTTCAAGGTCATTAATTGCATCTCCTTCCTTTATCTGGTCATACATAATTGATTGAGATTGTAGTTCAGAGCTGTACAGCATTTGCTTAACCAATTTTTCACAACCAGTATCTGCTCTACGTTTGCATACTGTACCAAAGTTCGATGCCGTCAATAATTTTCTTCTTTGTTCAAGCCATTCGCCACTTTCTCTCTGTAAGATTGTAAGACGTTCTAAAGCTTCTCTTTCTTCTTTGGTTCTTCTTAGAGAAATTAAAAACTGGTCTTTCTCTCTTTGAAATTCCTCTACACTCATGTCTAGTCGCTGCACATTTGCACCATAGTCTTGGTCCTGGCTACCTTTTTCGCAAAAAAGGGATCTTGCTAGCTTTGGCTTCTTTCTACGACGTTCTTTCTCAGAGTCTACCTTCAACTTTCTCTTCATTTGAGATTCCTTACAAAATCTCCGGGACTTCTACCGTAGATAGATTTGTGGAGTACGTAATGGGCCTTTCCCGTGTTGTGTTGGACCACTGCAGCCACACATCTTACTTTATAACTGCCAGACAGGGAAAAATTTATTCTTTTCCCACCGATGAATTTTGCAACGGCACCATTATATTGTTCCGCAGCGTTTCTGTCTTCATCTTGTATAAGGCTGCGACTGTTCTGGGCAAGATATTTAGATGGGGCCAAAACCTTTTCAAAGAGACCTACTTTAATTAAATCAGGAATTAGGTTAAATTCATTTGCCTTATTTTTTCCTTGGCAAAAATATCCACGCTCTTTGCATTTCGAATGGTCACCTAACACATGGCTAGGTCCATTCAAAATATCTTTTCTTAATTCATCCATTCTCTTTTCTAGGGGTGCATCTTGTTTTTTCCTATATTGTATAGCTTTACTGACAGCTGTTCTTAACCTGAGTGTATTATTTCCTATTTTCTTACGTAACATAACTGGGAACCGTCCTCCATCACTTGTTGTAACTATGTCTCTAATTTTATTACAATAATTCCTGAGTAAATGGTTACGGCATTCCACTTTTTTACTGTCATTGTTTTATATGGCCTGGCGTCAAGTATTTTCTTATACACGCTGCTATCACCGTCAGCAACTAACTTTGCATATCTCACTCCATAGATAGCCTCACTAACAAGAAATCCTTCTACAATAACTGCAGCTTCCATGCTGATTGAACTAAGATCCCAGTTCTTACTGCACACGTGTTGATGTGGATCTACACCTTTAATTTTAGAACGTGTGCAAGTTGTGCAGAATTTGTTTTTTACGCCGATGTATAGAACTTTTCCTGTATATAAACCAATGATCGCAGCCTGTAAACACACATATATCATCACTTAACAATAGTATTTTACAATAAGGACGACACTTATGAATAGTGAACTTGAATAAACTAGAAATAGTTCTGAGAATGGGACGATTCCTGGATAGCAAAACATGCATAGTAGAATGTCCCGGATTAGATTTACGTGTTCAGTAATTTTTTTTTTTAAAGGTAAATGTAATTACAAACTTTGGCTAAAATCGAGTTAAATCGAGTGTTTATGTTATCTAAATACATGGATTTTTTTACTATTGGTTTATGGTAAAAACCTAAATATATTTGTAATGTTTAGTTAAATAAATTTGTGTATACTTGATTTTTTACAACTTCATTGTGATTTTCTGACACTCAGTTGGATTAAATTGATTGAATGAATAAAATTATCATAATTAATTGAGCCCTTTGAGTTTGAATTTGTGTTAACCCAGCTAGATTAAAAAAAGTTTTTCTTTTTCTTTTTGGGCAGCGCTCTATCTTGGTTAGTATGGCACAAAAATTAAATTCGTCATATAATAATTAATACAAATGCCCAAAAAGTGATTTATATTCATATTTAACAGTGTGGAAATTTGTGGGATATACTTCCATAAGGCTTAAAAATAAGCGTTTGAATACGAAGAAAAGCTTTACTTACCACACCCGACAACGAACTGTAGTTGTTTCTGTAAGATCGCTTTCCCCAGCTGCCATCAGCTGCCACGGTTAATAGAGGAGTCCCATCGGCTGCTATGTGCCCTCGTTTCTTTGCTTCTTCTATCTCTAGCTTGACTGCGTCTTCCATTTCACACTGTGCTGCCTTTTCCCACTCATCTCCTAGGCGATCATGATACTTTTTGAAGGTGTTGCTACTCATACATGGAATATTCATTGTCGACATCATTTCATCAAGCTGTGCATGCCCTCCACCAGTACTCATTGTTCCTGATACGGCAGCACTGTTAACGTCCATGAAAAGAGTTTCTACCGAATTATCAGGAATATCTGTCCACAACATACTTTCCAATCCACAGAGTCTACATTTGAACATGAATCCAGAATTCAGTCCTCTTCTTATTTCACGTTTTGGATCTATGTCTTTGAAAGAGCAGTGAAAAGGAAGATGGTCATCCATTGATATTATTTGTTCAACAAAATATTTAAGGTTGATTATTCTTCTTCCTTGTAATGAATATTTTGAAATAGGGGTTAATTTGGAATTAGTAGTTATTAATGTATCTGGGCTCTTTGTATACCTGAGAAAAAGGGTCAAATGTATTAATAATAAGTCAGAAACAAAACACATGTTTTTCAAACAATGACACTCTAAATGTAACCTTGCGTCTAATACGACAAAAAAAAGTACTATGTATTAATTTATTTGAAACAGATAGGTAGTTAAGGTTAGGTTAGACTTAATCTGTCTTGGTCCAGAGGGCTGGCTGTAACTGGGATTAATCCTAACTGGACATTATTCCGGAACCGGGTTTAGTCTTCGCTAACATTATTCCAAAACTGGGCTTAGTTTCGACTAATACTATTTCGGAAATAGGTTTAGTTTTGCCTTGCGTTATTAAGATATTGGGCATAGTTTTAACTTATGTTATTCCAGAATTCAGTTTAGTTCCGGCTCTGATTTGTCACTAACAAGATTAATTTATAATCAGGACTGACAGAACTGATTTCAGAGTTAAGCAAGTAAAATTTGATTGGAGCCCACTCCGGGGAGTATTCCAGGCGTTATCAAAATTGTGAGGACAACAACATTTTTAAGTTTATTAATTAAAAATGAATGAACTAAAATCATTTAAATATTTAAATCAAAACGAATATACTTGTACCGGAGATACCTACCCGAATATTTAAAATCTAGTTAAAGTTATCTTTTTAAATTGTCTAAAGTTGGCATGAAGATTAAAAATGGGATGTGGTTGTATTAAAGCTGCTCTTGATACACTTATCGGGTGTAAAATGGCCATAATTATGTTTATACAATTTTTATTGTATTAGGCTTACTATGTATAATTCGATAGTAGATTATTCATAGTTTTAAAAAAATTACAACTTATTATATTTGGGGATTATAAAGTAGGCTAGTATAAAACAACGTGCTAGTTTTTATACGATTTAGTATGACTTCACAATAGATATCCTCAACACAAAATAAACTAATAGTGTTTTAGTTTCTTAAGGTGGATACAATGCTCTCATTTAAATCTTTAAAACGTTTTAATTGTAATTTTATTATATATCATTTTTATCTTTTATTTTTTTCTTTATGAAATTTCAAATTTTTATCAAGCTATTTTGCATTGCTTCGAGACTTTTTCAAGAACCAGTCAGCTTTTTGGATTTTAAAAACCTATTATTGTTATTATTATTTATATTATTATTATTTTAGAACGTTATTCATCACAAAATTGACAAATTTAATCTAGTGAGGTAAGGATTAGGAAGGTAAGTGATTATGTAAGCACACCCGCATTTGCATGGAGAGGAGATGGGAAACTACTAAGGAAAAATTCACCCCCAGTCCCGCGGCTTATATTCGAACCCCAAAAAAAGGGTTGATACAAACATGCACAAAGAGAGAGAGACACACAAAAACACAAATAATGGTCGCATCCATGGGACTTTTTCCTTAAAAAATTAAACATCTTAAAACTATTGCATGCTTCTTACATAGATTGATCAAAACGAAGATTTTCATTTTGAGGCTTTGTTATGTTAGGCACTTTTAATTCGCGTTCCTGAGCTCCTCCGTGAACACCCCTAAACAAACAAATAAATACAATAATTAATTATGTTTGTTTCAACTTTTATTTTGAATAATCAATGTGGAAATCCCGATTTTTAAATACTTACATGGAAAGAAAGTGTGGTTCTCTTGGTTCCTTGAGGTATTTTGAGATGAATTGTCTCTTTGTGAGTCCTCTGTACTTTCAGCACGTGAACTAAAGTTTGGAAAATATAAATTTGGTTAGATTTCTAAGCCATTGCAATAAAATTATATAATGTTAACTTCTCCTTTTTACAGCTTCATTCTTTTTTCCCCTGATACTAATGGATTTAGATCTTTTGTTTATGTTTTAATGTAAAATACATACCATTTTGTTTTCCAGTAATTTGCTAGCCCTTGAGGCCTACGCTTTTTCTTCGGTTTTCTTGATGGACGTACAATCTTGTTACCTTTAGTCGAGTAGCGCATCAGTCCCTTCACACGTGTTTCTGACATAACGCTGAAACTATGCACTTTCCTCACTTTATACAATTTACGAACACTAAACGCTAACCGGAGAGACAACTGACTAACCTACCAAAGAAAAGATTTCAAACCTCTGTAGCAGGTAGAAATAGTTTCTTGTAAGGACGAGTTCATTAGAAACTTTAGGGAGGCTATGTCATTTTTACTAGTCTACTCATCAGACTCGGGCTGGCCCATCTGCCCTTGAGTTTCTTCAGTCTGTGCGCCCTCAGCACAGGCTCCACCTCGCTCTTGGCGAATAAAATTTGCAATGATGAATCTAAAAAAAATTAAATTCAAAATAATATTCGAATAATAAAGCTTAGGCGGGGCCGTTGAGGTGAAATTAAATTTAGAGTGAGTACAAATTTAGGGGTTGGAGGATGTTCGGCAACAAGGGGTGATCGGCGCCGGCCACAGTCGGAGAGAAGGCACACCTCGTCCATGATCCGTGTGGCTGTTGTCATGTGGTTTGCCCTTGTAGCAGTGGAAATCAGCTGTTTAGTGTTTGTGATAGCGTTTGGTGATGATTTTTACGCTGTGTGTAAATTTTTGGCTCCTGCGTAATTTTTCGTTGCTGAAGTAAGAATTAAGAAAACTTTAGATATTAAACAACAAGATCTATTGTTTAATTACTAAGTTTGTGTGGTAAGGAGAGCCTTTCGTGGGCCTTCAAGTTAGTTCCCACATAACCTTACGGAGATCGTTACAAAACTCTCTCCCTGGAATAATCTTTGATCACCCGTTTCAATTTTTAATTTCTCTAATGAACTTACTGTGACTAGTAATATTTGATGTAATTACACGTATTATTATGTTATAAATAGGATTTGTAGCAGTGTCTCTCCCTAATTATAATTTGGATATGTAAAGTTGAATAATTCATTCAATAATTTATAAATTTAAAATATTTGAGAGCTTGGCGTAAAATTGAAAATGTATTTTGGAATGTATTGGTGTGTGTCCTTGGAGGGACTTGTATTCAGCGGTGATATAAGTTTGTTTTGTTGAGGTGATTGTGGGTGTGATGTAGTACCTACCCTTTTTTCCCAGACAACCCCAGTTTGCTCAGGATGAATGTTGTTGAGACAGACTATATCCAAATTGTCCGAGGATCCTTGCCAAGGATATAATATCTTGTACAATTTGTTCCTTAAATGATAGATGTTTTTTACAATTTTGTGAAATAAAATTCATTTATCCCATGAATTTTTCTTTATACTATTTAATTAAAAATAACCTATGAAAGTCACAATATTCAATAATGCTTTGAACCACACAGGGAAAACAAAATAAATGTTATTTTGGAAGTCTTTGCAGTAACCACTAATTTATTATTAGTGAATATTATTTAACTCTACCGGAATTCGTATAGTTATTTTACAATAAATAGGTAAACTATTTTGAAATCATCTAAATATTTTACGCCCTTTGGAAAGCCAAGGTCTGTGCCCTTTTGGGGGGCCCATTCCAACTCTGGTCTACTTGGAAGATAGCATATAGTTTCCGAACACTTCGAAATGCTACGCTGACCTCAAAAAGATCATTCTTAGTTTAGGAGCATACAAATAATTGCATGTTTTTGAAAAGTATTCAATCTTTAATACAAAATAAAGGTAAATAATTTAATACTTTGTGTGTTGAGAGTCATCATAAATTGCGTCAACTTGCACAACATTCAAATTGAATCCAATTTTGGTATTGAATATTATTTTACCAAAGCTATGCTTTTATCACTATATTTTTTTTAAATATTTATTTAAAGTGGCTTATCATATTTTACGTAGTACGTTTCTCATTATATTTTAACTGATACTTTAGCTAGGACAATAACACGTGTACTTACTATGCTAAGGGTCCCGGTTTTGATCCCAGGTAGATTCGCTAATTTAACTTTAGTAAGCCGTTATGTACGTCATAGTTAAAAGCTAGTTGTAAGTCGTGTGCTTATATAATCCTTGTTTTCATAAATTACATGTTAAAAACCCCCATTAAAAATATATTTTATTAAATAATGTTGATGTAGGTTCACCTTCTAGCTTGCAAAAAATTTTTTTTAAGACTCAGGAAAAAAATACATCTGAAATATTCCAACTGGTCCTCTGGACATGTTTCAAGGCTGTTAGTGTTGTCCTGTCAAGCGAACAATAGGATTACTGCCTACTGCTGAATCTTGGGTTCTTCCAGACACTTCCTCTCTCTCTCTTGGCTTGAGTAGGTATGGTGGGGGTTGCCACCCCTATCTTGTAATAAAACTAAATTTATGTAACTACTGCCAAATTTATGGCCCTATAAATAGGTTTACGTGATTAAAATATTATATTTTTAAATTACACACAAAACTTAAGATTGTACGTTTTTTTTAAATCAAACTATTTTCAAAAATGTGTTTTTTGAGTTAATTTTAAAAATGTATGCATAAAAAAATTAATTATATAATTCAATATCAATTTAGAAAAGTGTCCACACTGTCATAATAAAAAAAATAAAAAATTTATCATAATGGGTTCATCTAGAATTTCGGTCGCAAATCAGTCCCCCCACCACCACCGCCACCACCTTCCACCCCATCAAAATTAAAATTTAAATGTACCACCGTTTTGCACCTATTTTACACCGTTTTGCACCCTAGTCCCAGAGATGATACGACTGTTTATGTTTGGGGGGGGGGGGCAAGTTAAGGGTAGCGTATTTAAAATATAAAAAACTTAGCGTATTTAAAATTAAAATAAAACTTAGCGTATTTAAAAATTGTAAAAAACTAAGCCGTTGGACCCTTCTAGTTGGGGAGCAACTGGTTTTCTGTGTAAACTTTGTGATACGATATTGCGCGCTTTTTAAAGTTATTAATTGGCACCCAAAATAGTTCAAAAACACATTTCCACTTCCGAAACTCATGTGCGGGTGAGGGGGGGGGGAAGTATGGCACAGATGGAGGGGAAATATCATGTTACTTGTTACAACGTTATTGACTGTAACTTCCATAGATTTTATTATATAAAAGCCCACAGTAACTAAAATTTAAGATAATAAATTTATCTACAATTTGGCTGACAGCATACAATTAACTTATTATCTCCAGAAATATTAACAAACGATAAACATTTTAACTTTTTTTCTAATATCTTTGGTAGTAGTACGCGAGAAATAATGTTTTTGGATTTACTAATGGTGACAACTATAATAGTGTGATTAACTTACCTCTCTTTAGTTTGAGATATTTACGGCCTCCCTATCACAAACATTAAGGGGCCCAGAGCTATGAAAACATTAGATTAATACTCCCTGACCAGATGTGCACATGAATGTAATAGCTTAACTTGTTTAGTGGCTTAGGAAAGTTATACTTTACAAAATAACTGTTTAATTATTAACAAAAGCATTAGGAAAAAGCATTTACATTCAAGGCATACGAGAAATTAAGTGGTCTTGCAAAAACTTTGTTTTGGAAAGTAAGATAATTAAAATTTGAACATTTGTTGAGCCACATTTATTATAGTAATTCACGAAAATATAGTGAATTTGCTCATGCATTTGTTATTCAGTGTAGATAGAAAAAATACACAATAAAAATAATAGAAAATTATTACTGTAAGGGTACGGCCAGACTGAGCGCGCGAGCGCGCGAGCGACTAAAATATAAAATAGAACACATTGGTTGTAATGGGGGGTGGCCACACTGGAGCGAGCGAGCGACTGAGCGCGCGCGCTTGAAAGATAGAACTGGTTCTATTTTTCATGCGCGCGCGCTCGACCCGGTACAGTCTAGTTTACAGGCGCTAGGCAATATTATTGTATGTTGGTTCATTGAGTGCTGGGGAAACTTCTCATTTTGACATGATATTTGGCTTTTTTCTATCAGTGATAGGTTTAACACACTTGCTATTAATGGCCCGGTGACCTGGCGGTCTAGGGGTAAGGTGTCAGACTTCTGTGCTGGCGGCCGGGGTTCAATCCTCGGTCCCGGCACAGATTTATCTGATTTCCAAACCCTTCCTTCACCTATGGCAAGACATCTTGTGAATGTGGGGAAAGCCAGGCATCCACCGTGGTTCGGATTCCACGTTAAACTGTAGGTCCTTCATTTCATCTCACAATCACCCTACCATTACACATTAGCGTAAGTGCATATAACCCGAACGGGAAGTAAGATGCGGTGCTAATAATAATAATAATAATAATAATAATAATAATAATGGCCTAATTTAATTGGTAAGACCATAAATAATATAATGTATATATGTAAACCCGATATGTTAAAATACTTCAATATTATAATCAAAGTAGGCCTTTACAAATAAGAATCACCATTAGTTTGGAGAGAGTATGAAAAAACCACAACAATAAATAAGTTTTAAAAATCACCTTCAGTTCACTGAGCCAAGATTCGAACCTTTGCCTCCTAGTCAAAAGCTATCGAGTGCAACGCACCATTCCGCCACTGGTGCGGCTAATCTGATTTTAAAAACACTTCATTACAGTACCATACACATTTCTCAATTTATTAATTCGATGCACTCCTACTTTTTTCTTTTTTTATAAATACACAATATTTTCTGTGAGAATTTTCGAGGAGCAGAGATGTACTAAGTGTGTTTGACAGATACATCTTCTCTAACTAGGGGGGGGGGGGGGTGACCTAGTGGTCTAGGGGTAAGGTGTCAGACTTCTGTGCTGGCAGCCGGGGTTCAATCCTCGGTCCCGGCACAGATTTATCTTATTTCCAAACCCTTCCTTCACCTCTGACAAGACATCTTGTGAATGTGGGAAATGCCAGGCCGCCACCGTGGTTCGGATTCCACGTTAAACTGTAGGTCCTTCATTTCATCTCACAATAACCCTACCATTACCCATTAGCGTAAGTGCGTATAACCCGAACGGGTAGTAAGACGCGGTGCTAATAATAATCTAACTAGGGTCCGCTAATTACGCGCTCGCTCGCGCGCTCGCCAGTTTGGCCACCCAGTCGCTTACGCGCTCGCTCGCTCGCACGCTTGTCAGTCTGGCCGAACCCTAAGTTAGAATAATGTTTGTAAATGCTGTGTTATAATTCTATGTCGTCACAATCACCGTCTTCATCATAGGAATAATAAAGAGTGCTACTGTTTTCACACTTCTGAGACTCATCATTTGTACACAAACACATATCGGTGCACGGGAGATAACTACGGCAACAGGAGCACAATTTGGAGATACAGTTTGTTTTTCAAGAGCCTTTTATGAGCTCTAATATTTCTAAAGGTGCTGGGGGCATGTCTGTAATTTTAGGGACATAATAACCATTACTAGCTTCCAAACCATAGCCCGGTTCAGGAGATGGTATATTTGGATGAACAATAAAATCATTGTTCCAAACTATGCACTGATAAAATAGCCCTCAAAATAGAGCATTTCAGAGCAGACAACCTTGCTGGCATCTTTTCAGGTTCCACTTTTTTTTTTAATATACCATCTTACTTCTCGCACTGTCGATGCTGTAGATAATGACATATAAAGTATAGAGACAAATTTGTCTACTCCCTCCTCAACACACACCCAACTTTCTTTTTCCTGAAAAACATTCTGTGGCAACACAGCCAGTGAAGGCATGAAATCCTGCCAAAGCACTGGCTTTTTGTAGACCCATTATTAGATAGTTAATACTTTGTAATTGAGTAGAACAGTTAAAAATGCTGGCTATTCTGTTGGTGGTACAGGTGTGAGGTAATATGAACTGCAGTTATTGGCGAAGCCGTGGTTCGGATTCCACGTTAAACTGTAGGTCCTTCATTTCATCTCACAATCACCCTACCATTATACATTAGCGTAAGTGCGTATAACCCGAACGGGTAGTAAGACGCGGTGCTAATATAATAATAATAATATAATAATAATAATATGGCAAAGCTGTGGTTATATGAGAATTGAGGCTTGCCCATGTTGGAATAATTGAATTTACACTCGTGTCTTCACTTAAACATTGTGTGCCATCTTGCTGCACCTCGTATTTTGAGGAATGTTTTCCTATAAACCATACCTTCATGTCGGTAATATCAGGGTGGCCTACAGAAGCTCAGCTGAAGTCAGGATAAGTTTTGAATTTTAGAATATGTTTGGATGGCATAAAACAATCTCTAATAACAGTTGAACAGTCAGGAAGGTATATTGCACAATTTCCAGACGTTTTCCACAGTTGAAGAACTTGTGTACTGTCATCTGCTTCTTTTTGCTGATAAACGGCCAGCGCTGTGGCATGTGTAATTTTTTCCCCCATTAGAGGTATCTTCCATAATATCAACAATGTCTGCTGCGAAAAATATATATCGGCTCTTGACCATATTTGCAGGTAAATACACTCCATTATTCCTGCAGACATAATCCATATCACACACTGCGATTTAAGCCTCATACCTGAAAAGACAGTTATACTGGATCGAGAAGCCCAATCCATGAAGCCGATTGGCAATACTTTTGTTTTTAGTGGCTTGATAAATTGACATTCCTATGCCCACTTGTTGAGGCCTAACATGAGTATTGGCTGCATATTGTCAGTACATGAACGGTACATTTGTCTCTCATTGTATGTTATAGCCATAACAGTTTGTGAGACACTCGTGTATGCTTTATTTACAGTGGCTGGTTTTCTTTCTGATGAAATTATTTCTTCTCGCCCACTGACAAGCCATCTAAAGAATGCATACACTTCACTTGGAATGAGGTACTTAGGCGTGTACATTTTTCCTGTGAGCTTCCATTGTTGAGCATAATTTATGCACTTTCAGAATAAAAGAGCTGCATCATAAAGACACCGCATATTCACATCCGTATCATTACCACAATGATATATTGCATCGATAGAATTATCTTTTTTTTAATAAGCCATTTCCTATTAGTTTCTTCGAGCTGGTCAGTGGAATTCAATATCACCAATGCTGTCAATGAGTATTTGCTTTATTTGTTTCCGAGATATCGTAGGATAAACCATGTTGTTCAATGCCCGTATGTTTTCATAAGTAGTTTGGATGACAACCACTTTTGTAGACATTCAAGAATGTGACTGATAAATTCAATTTCTGCTGCAGCTTCTGTTGTAGAGTCTTTGCAAGTAGTGTTCGTAGCCTGCCTTAGCATAGTACCTACATTTTTGGTCCAGCATAGCAAATGTTATCTAACATCAAAAGCATGCCTATCCTCCTCATTGATAGCTGCGTTGAGTTTAATTATTAAAGTATCATTCTCATTTTTGTAGATAGCATTACGTAGATATTTTTTGGGCTAGATCAACTGACAGTCTTCTAAGAGGATTCACTCTTGAGAGAACACAGTTACAAAAGAAACATTCTTCTTTACTGAAAGGCACACACTTAGAACGAGTAAGTCGTGTTTTGCTCCCTGTATCACTTTCAGTTGATCACATTTGAATTTCATCTTTGTGCTATTCATATTTTTGTTTTAAAAAGGTAAAGTTTTCCTTTGTGAGTAACAGTTTGGAACCAACTCCTATGTCAAGATGCTCCTCTCTCAATAAATTTTTGGACAGTTACTCCACACAGCCGATGGTTAGCTACCACGCATAGGTCATCCATTGGGCCCGCTATTTTTTGTAGTACACGTTCATTAGTACCAGAGTTTTAACAAGACCTTCTTTTGAGGCAATATTACAAAGCATATATATATTGATGTCAATGTCCATTTTGGGAGTTTTTTGGGAAAAAATTTCTTCTTCTTAATACATAATTAAAATGAGTCATCTTTTTGGGATTACGCTTTCTAATATAATCATTCAATGACTTGAAACAAAATAAAAACACTTGGTATCACGTGAATGATGAGAAAAAATTTTAAAATCACAACTGCAACATATCCATTTTTGACAACATGCTCCTCAATTTTTATATAAAAAGGTCCTATTATATCTTAAAAAAGGAATTAAAACTAATACACTTATAGCCATAGTTGCTAATAAGACATCTTAAATTTTAAATTAATTTACCACAAACATAAATAACAGAAACATCGTAAAAAGTAAATTATATTTAGATATTTCTGAATATTTTATGTCTATTTCATGTTTACAGCCATTTTATTAAATAAAACTATTGTAGATAATTTAAATGTCCTTAATTTGATACATTGTAGGCCTTTTTATAATAAATATGATGTAAGTTAGAACAAAAATGTTGGAAAAAGTAATCTGATTTCTCCCTCCAGATTCCCCCTCACCACTCTCACCCAATGCATGAGTTCCGGAAGTGGCAACAAGTATTTTTTTAATCTTTGAGGCACCAGTTAATTAATAATAAGCCACAATATTGTATCCCGAATTTCTCTCGGATTCTAATATTCGACCAGTTGCTCTCACACCCTCAAATCAAGAATGTAAATAGGCCATCACTTTACCCTTATAGCACCATTTTGCACCCAAGTACTAAGTTTTACAAATTATCCCCATAGACTGTACGATTGTTTTTGTTTGGGGGTGTGGGGCAAGTTAAGAGTAGTCCCCTTAAATTAAAATTTTGTTCTTTTAATGCAAATTTAAAAGTTTTGATCTGCGCCACTTTGCACGCAAGTATGGCGTTTTGCACCTTTATAATTTTGCAAGGAAAAAATCAATACAAAATAAGTTCATAATTAATTAATGGGCCAAGCTCAGCGCATGCCTTGCTTCCCCAAAAAAGGCTGGGATTTTCCCTAATAGTTTAGCCAGAAAAATAATTAACTATAATACAATGTTATAGTATCATATTATATTCACGGATTTCCAAAGTTTATAAATATTTTTAGTTTCAAACTGTTTTTCTCGGAACACCTTACACCTTAGTAATTAATTTACTTTAAAGTAGAAATAAATATATTGTTTTAATATCTTGTTTGGAAACCTTTTTACACACTAGTAGCTTTTTTTTTACTTTTTATACCTTTTTACTCTGATATACATGTCTTATATTTGAGCTTTAGTGTCACCAAATTTGAAAATTATTACCTTATTGATGACGTTTCTATTTTAAATGGACAAGGATGGTGACCTCTTCTGACGGGTTTACTATGTGAAATATTAATAGTATACCCTGCTTTTCTCAATATTCAGTCACTTTAAATTAAGAAATTCTGAAAACGTTTCTTATCGCCATCTTAAAAATGCTTGCTGAGCAACTGTCGGTCCCGATGGTTATCTTGCCCATGTAGTCAGTGTAAGAACAGAACTACCCTAGTTGAGCTTCTTTTTTGGAATGTGTTAGACCTGGAAGGGGGTGCATGGGCATCTTTAATAGTATTATTATTAGCACCGCGTCTTACTACCCGTTCGGGTTATACGCACTTACGCTAATGTGTAATGGTAGGGTGATTGTGAGATGAAATGAAGGACCTACAGTTTAACGTGGAATCCGAACCACGGTGGTGACCTGGCATTCCACACATTCACAAGATGTCTTGTCAGAGGTGTAGGAAGGGTTTGGACTTTAATAGTAGAAAGCTGCCATTTTCCTAGTTTACTATATTATTATAAAGGTTTGATTAATTTATACAATAAAGTTGTGCTTTATAAAACTTATTTTCATTGACATTTATAATTTACGACACAATTTTTCTCATTAATGGAAATTATTAATTATAAAATAACGAGGCATTTTATATCCCGAACCATGGCTCATTAAGTAGTAATTTTTTTCATAATATTCTAAAATAGTGAAAAATATTTTTCTTTGGACCAGTTAATAGCTAAATGTTTGTGCTGAATAAAATGTTTTATTTAATTTGAAATGGTCCTAGCTATAGAGCTTAGAAATGTAAAATATTTGCCCCAAAATATTTTAATCCAAATTTGAAAAGTTGAGATTGTTTAATATATTTTAGAAAAATTAATTTGAATCTTATGTAGAATTTAAATAAGAACCGTATTCTATATTTAAATTTTGGCTTTTAAGAAATAACTATTCACAAGTTAGAAAGGATGCTTTAAATATAGTTTAACCATTTTTTTAAAGATTTTTTATTTTCTCATATAGAGAGAAAATAATCTTATTGTAATCATGAACATTTTCAACCTTGAGATTATGATGAAGTTTTACGTTTTATTTTTTCTTGAATTAAAAAAGTGGATTTTACAATTCTGTCTCTGAACATAGATACTAAACTGTTTGAATGATTTTGTTCAAAATTTAAACGCATTACTTTGGAAGTTTGTATTGATTTTGACACTAATCCTCATATTAGCGGTAGTATATTTAAAAGTGAATTTTGAAAATTACAAATATTTCGAGAAGGCTCTACCCATTTTGTTTAAATTTTATATCTAGCTAGTGTTTGATCTGACAAATAACACAGTACACTTGAGTAAACATTTATTTTAGTGAAGTTTAATGCAGAATCATTTCTGGAAAGTCAAAATATTTTCGAAAATAGCTTTAACGGTTTGGTTAAATATGTAAATCTGGGGAGTTTTCAACATGACCAATAGAAATGTACACTTGTTTTTTAGAGAAAAATTCATGAAAGGGTAGTATACCAAAGACTGAATTTTTATAAAAATTTGTAATGTTTTGAAAATAGCTTTAACGATTTGGCTCAAAATATGTATCTGGCAAGTTATTTACAATAAAATAATTTAATAATTAATGGTTTTTCTTAAACAATACATTTAATAGTAGTGCTGATTACTTTTATTTGAACAATTGTAATTAAAAAAAAGAAATTGAATCACATCGTTTTACTGCCTGTTCAGCTTATATGCATCTATGATAATTACTATAATGGGTGTAGGGAGGAGGAGGGAAGCGTTTTAGAGGTAATCTACCTGTACTTGCGTGGAAGGAGGGTGGAAAACCACTGAGGGAAAAATACCCTCGGTAGACACGACCGGTATTCGAACATCGCTCTCCCATCTCCAGCAGGCCAGTCTAACGGAAAATTGACGCCTTGGACGATTCTGCCACTGAAGTGTGTTTTTTGAAAATACATTTTACAATTTTGCCAATTGAGGACTATTTTACACGAT
Source organism: Timema cristinae (assembly GCA_039000515.1). Taxonomy (NCBI): domain Eukaryota; kingdom Metazoa; phylum Arthropoda; class Insecta; order Phasmatodea; family Timematidae; genus Timema; species Timema cristinae. The sequence goes on along the minus strand of JBCFYV010000935.1, from coordinate 168,209 downwards.
TTAATAATAACGTATGTTGAGTTATATAAAATGTATTAATTTAATCGCAGTTTACATATGATAAATTTTAGAAAATTCGAAATCTTTAAAAAAATGTTTTAAGATGTTATTTAATGGGTGTCTGTTAAATGTTATCATAATAAATAAGAATTTATATTTATTTTTAACAAATATAAATAATTTGAGGGTAGTTTAAAAAAAAACTTTTTGAAAATTTGAAACATAAAAAAAAAATTGTTTGGTCAATGTTGTTTGATTTTTTTAAAACAGTTTTTATTATGCTTAGAAAATGATTGTTTTCCAAATAAAACTAAGTGGAGTTTACAAAAAACTTTTTTTTCAAAATTTGGAGGTTTACACTTAACTTGGCCACCGAACATTTTTAACTATTAAGGTGCAAAACGGTGATACGTATGTAGAAAAGGATGGTATATTTACATTCTTAATTTGAAGGTGTGGGGGCTGAAGGGGGGGTTCAATGACTTATTTTCTCTCTAGCTAATCTATTAGGGTTCAAAGCGCCACACTTGGGTGCAAAATAGTACAAAACAGGACTTTTATTTTTGCATTAAATAAAACCAATCAGTAGGTGAGAGGGGGCTACGATTAACTTGCCCCCCATCCCCACCTTTTTCCCTTTTAAATATTTTCTTCTTGCAAAACTATTCAGGTGCTAAACACCATACTTGGGTGCAAAACAGTGCACAACAGGACTTATAAGATGGCACAAAAAAATCCCACATTTTGATAGCGAGGGGGCTACCCTTAACTTGCCCCCCCCCCCCCCCCTAAACATAAACAGTCGTATCATCTCTGGGACTTGGGTGCAAAACGGTGTAAAATAGGTGCAAAACGGGGGTGTATTTAAATTTTAATTCTAAGGGGATGAGGGGGGGGGGGGCAACTTAGGTGATCTTTCTATCCACCCTCCTGTAGATATCAGATCTATTTTTTTGACTGGTTCAAAATTATTGAACTGTATGAGAGAGTACGTGACTTGAAACTTTTGTAAATAAAAGATGATGGTTGAGGCCTTTGTTAGCGGCTGTACCTGGAGTATGACGTCACTGCCAGATAAATGTGGAACAATATAAACCTCACTGTTTTACTGTTGATGTATGTTCCATTTATAGTTGAGGGATTCTCCATTTGTATAAACTATTGACTATTGTTGATCTTATTGATCGTCGGCCGCTAAAACCTTTGTACTGTGTATTCTCTCCTTGTGTTGTCGAGGTCAGGGGCCAAGGTCACTCGTCACGAAGGAGCAAGTACGAGCAGTTGTCTGAACACTAAAGTACAGGAGCAGAAAGTGTTTCAATGAACAATCCTTTCAGAGGGTTTATTTATACCCAAACATACAAATCCCAAACCTCCAGAAAGCCTTAACACAAATATCGAAAACACGCAATTGTCGAAACATTTTTGTGAATGAATTATTCAATAATTTCTTGAATATAAAGAATATAAATTTTAAAAACATAATTTCCAATTAAAAAGTGTCACATTTTGAGAGAAACATGACAATTGACACTAATGGAATAATCCAGCTTTATCTCAAATGATGGTACAGACACCTGTACTAAGCAATTGAATAGTTCATATTTCATCATACATTCTTTAAATGTAGGTCTAAATAAAACTATAACCATTTGTACAATGTAAGGCGGTCCTTTTCCTCTGAGAGCGGTAAAATGGAGCTAAGTCACTGCTAACAACAATTTTATTATTTTCAACGCATGGACAATGGCGAAAATATGTTGGTCAGGCCCAAATCTGTATGTTTGTATTTACTATTGTGACAGATGAACACATTAGTACTAATGTGTCTATCAATATGTGTGCGATCCAGTGGCGGAGCGTGATATTTATCTTTGGTGGGGCCAGGTCGAAGCATAGCGGTAATGATTCTTTCTCACCACTTGTTAACATATTAAATTAAATTAATTAAAGTTTTCTTATTTTTAAAAATCGATAAACAAATCTACAAACAGAAAGAATAACATACAGGTTTTGAATTAAACTGACCAAGTGATGACATTACTTGTGCAAACTAAATAATATACAGTAAAAACAAAATAAGGTGTGTACACATAAATGTAATGTCACTAGGCTGAGGTGCTCCTAAACGTTTAATTTTAAGTTTTTTCCCTGCAGTTTTAAAGAAAAAACGGAGTTTTTAGTAAATCTACTTCATTCATTTTAAATAATCAGTTTCTCCCATCAACTTTCTTATTGGATCTTTAACAAATACTAAATACACGCTAAAACAAAATATTGTAACAAGATTAGTGGAACCAGTGTGCTCTCATTGTTTGCCCTAGCTGCGCTCCTTGTTCTCTCTGTCTCCCTCCTTGTCTATCAGGTAGACAGCGACATTCTCACTTGACTGGGGGATAAGAGGGGCCAGGAGGGTGCGGAGAGGAGGGCGGAGACACGTCTGGAAGAGTCGGGATTCTTTTTATTCTGGACTCTTAACTTTAGAAATGGAGGATTCCAGACCCTTAGCTGTCACCACCCCTATATAAACAAGCTCAGCGATAGCCGAGAGAGTGAGTTCAGTTCTTGGCTCTTAACCAGTGGGACTGGGAGTGGACCGGCGTGTCCAGTGTGTGGACCTGCGTGTCCAGTGTGTGGACCTGCGTGTCCAGTGTGTGGACCGGCGTGTCCAGTGTGTGGACCTGCGTGTCCAGTGTGTGGACCGGTGTTTGTGTATCGCGGGTCATCGCAGTGTATCGTGTGCGGGACAAGTGTTGGACTAAGTACACGGGTGATGTAGACATTTATTGTTACTGTGTTAATGAACATGTTTGTGACTGTATTTAAATATTTGAATAGTTATTAGGTGTTTTAGAGTTGTTAATTTACTTATTTAATTTACTTATATCTCTGTGCTCTTTTAGTTTAATTATGTTACAGACTTGTGTAAGGTTATTTTTATTTTACTTAATTACTTGTTTAGTTATAATTAATTTAGATATACAGTTAATTAGAGTGTGTATGTAAGTAGTAATTTTAATAATCACAACCCTTGAATATTCCGTGGGCATTTTTATTCGTGTTTGGTCGGCAACCTACCCCAATATCTCTAAAAGAACTCGTGGTTCGCACTGTCACGTGTGAACGGCCTGTGACCCTCTCAGGTCACGTGCGCCCCCCACGTTACAATATAAACCATCTTTATTGGATCTCGGGCTGGCTCAAACTTGCCCCAAGTGTTACTGTTTTGCTCGCAGGAGAAATATCTCCTGAAAGATGAAACTTATCTTAGAGGGGGCTGGCCTATGTCAGCTTCTCCATTTAGTCATTGGAGTCTCAACCGGTGGTACAGTCGCGTGAAGATCGGAGCGAGTAATGAATCCTCTTGGGACTGGAATACTCTATAACGAATCAAATAATTCACTGTGTGTAGATAATGGTGTTCCACTTTATAGTAATGTTTTTTACAAAACATGTTATAGAATAAAAAGAAAAACAATGTTTTTTTATGTTTGAAAAGTGTTGGTGGGTCCTAGCGCCTATGGAATTAGCTTAAGAGGATATTATCTGAAAGCTCAATGCCAGGTCTGAAGTTGCGCAGCCCGTGCGTGTGCGAGGGAGGTGGAGCTTAGATGAATATAAATAAAAAATACTGTGGTCGTAATTTATAAAATAATTTTTTTCCATATTTTCATTCAATTGCTAGTGCACCTTCACTTTAAACCCTTCTCACCCTTACTCTATTATAGAAATGATTTAAATTAGTGAAAGATGCTGATATCGCAAAAAAAAAAACTTACGATAGGCCCAGCTTTGCTGAGCACCATTGAATTACACTACTGATAACAGTCAGGAATGTAAACTAATGTAGGCTTTTTCTTGAAAAAGCAAAGGTGATCTCTTTTAGCTAGAATATTAGTGTTGTGTTGTGTTCTTTATTTTAGTGAAATCATACATTCTGTTTGGGTTGTTTTTTTTATTTTATTTGTTTATCATCACACCTTACTACCCTTTAGGTATACATGCATGTGTATTAAATGTGCTAACTAGTTAGGGATAGGAATGGTTCAATTTAGAGGAAGTGGACTCACATTTGCGTGAAAGGAGAGTAAAAAAGTGTTTATGAAATACCACCCTCAGTACAACCAGCCAAAATGCGAACCCAAGTTCTGCGTCTGCGGCAGTCCAGTTTATTTCAAGAGCGATGCCTTAAAGTTTAGACCATGCGGATACCAAAGCAGGTTGTTTGGTTGTTTTGGCAAGATTGTTATAGAATGTTTGATCGTAATCATATTCATGTTTTTCTATACTCAATAAATATTATTTATTTGATAATATTTAATGTTATCGCATATATTATTTCTGTTGTCAACATTCCTGTTTCTCAACTTACACACAGCCTACAGCGATGAATAAGGTCTCAGTGGATAGGTTTTTTTTTTTTTTTGCGACTTCTGTCATAGCATACTCAGTTTACGTTAAAACACATGTTTTTTTTTAATGTGAGTTAAAATAAAGTTGCTTTTGCAATGACTATCAATATGTCTAAGGGATAGACGCTTCCAAGAGCTGGATTGTACTTGTCAAATGCTGTATTTACTCATTTACTATGTAGCTTTTTCAAGAGTCCTATATCTAACAATATTTTTATATTAATTACCGAAAATTAAGTAGATGCCTCTAACAGATGTTTGAAGTGATCTTCCACTGGCCAATTTTTAAAAATTAAAGGCTTTCAAAATCCATTAGTAGTATTTATAGCAAGAAAATTCTTCAAAATTACAACCATTTTAAACTTATCTTGAGTGGCCCTTGCCTCGATTTATTTATTTAGATGACCCTAGAAGCTATTAAGGCGAGGCAGAAGGGTGCGCGAGTAATTTTACAGTTTTTATAGAATTGAAAGTTTTTGGCCAAAATAAATCAAATATTTCTCCAGTAGCAACATAGAGTTTAGTTTTCTGCACATGCTAATATATCAACAGATCTTGAATATCTGTCAAGAGTGTCCTGGAATTTTGTCAAAACTTTTTCTCTTTATTTCAAAAGTTTTGACAAAATTCCAGGACACCCTTGACAGATATTCAAGATCTGTCGATATTAGCATGTGCAGAAAACTAAACTCTATGTTGCTACTGGAGAAATATTTGATTTATTTTGGCCAAAAACTTTCAATTCTATAAAAACTGTAAAAACACTTGCTATCCCTTCTACCTCACCTTAAGAGCGCTTCTAAACTGATTTTTTTCTTACAGTTACATTATTCTAGAAGCTATAGGGTGGGGTCTTCTCCAGTTAATTTTTGAAAATTTAATGCACATAGAAATCATTTTGAGTTCTATTTAAGGCAATCTTTTAGTTTAATATTCAATACTGTCGAAGTGTGTGAAATGTATCTAGGAGAGAGAAACTTCTTTCCATGGGGGGCTAATTCGTCCCATGGGCAGTGCCCCCCCTTACCCGTCGATTCCACCGCCACTGACCCAAAGTTTTTTATAAGAATATATTTAAATATGGCTTTTCTTTATGGAAGCTATTCAGAGTAGTCCATTCCTGGATTTTTTTTTTCCATATCTTTATATTTTATTAAGAGCGATCAAATCATAAGACTCTGGAAGTTATTTAGAGCTATTTTTAAATTGTAATAAGAATTATATGCATCCTTCTCACAAGAAGCAATGATTTCTTACAGCTGTGTGTGTGTGTGCGTGCGTGCCTGCCTCATTGAACATAATATTTGAAAGAACAAAAGGGGGGCCTACCTGTGCCCTTCTGTGGACACGTCTATGGAAAAAAAAACTGGAAGTTTTAAAATGTCTCGGTAATTGTAAAATTGCGACTAAACTAGCTAAGAAGTTTGTAGTTGGAAAAGCATTAGTGACAGAAATGAAATTAATTCTAAAATGTAATTTTTTGGTTCCTCAACATTAATTTAATATCTGAATAGTCGTCGAACATTGAAATAGTAATTGTTTGCCAAGTTTAATGGGGCACTTTTTTTTGTGGCTAACTCAAGAAATGGGTAAAGGAATGCCAATAAATGGCCCCCTGATCAGATTATCCGGAATCTCGGACTACCAGAGTTTTATTCTAATTGGTACAAGTCAATTAAAGTGTATTTAGGTTTGGCCTAGGATGTTTATATTAGTTTGCATAGTTTTAGATAAGTTCACTTACACAAAATAAATTTATTGAAATAATTTTTTTCTAGAGATAAAATATAAATAAATAAAAGTTAAAACTCCTAATTGTTTTGAAAATTATTACAAACATATGTTTATTTTATTTTAATATTTAGTGAAGAGCCAAATGTTTTGTTTAATGTTTTTGATTTACGTATTGTTTAATATTACAAACAAAATGGCAATTTTACATTTCCTATGAAAGTGACTTTAAGGTTACTTTACATAAGGGTTAATTTCCAATTTTGATCATTTCTCCGCTACTATTTGAGATACGAAAATACTTAGAACTGTATTTTTTTTGTACTGTTAAAAAAAACAAATATTTTATTCGAAACATATTTCAAAAAACCAATAGTTTCTGAGATATAAGCAAATATAAAAACATAAATTTGGAGATCTCTTAAATATGAAATTTATTATGCTCTTTGGTGGACAAAGATGTTCCCCTTTTATTACATTTCTGCAAGTGTTCTGAATAATCTATTGCCATGGAGTAAGGAATTAAATAGCTAGCAGTGTATATTATTTCCTTTATGACCTTTGGTGGAGTGTTTCTGTAAAAATATGGGGAATCTATTATTTCGTTTCACAACTATTACAAGTTTTTAGTAAATCAGTCCATTTTAATATGAGAGATGGAGAAAGACTGTGCGGTGCACCGTCGTCCGTACCATTTATTTTTAATAAGTAGAGTAACAATGTTGATTGTATAGGTGTGTATTTTTAAGGTTTATTTATTCTTCCAAATTCTAACATATTACCTAATTTTTAACAACTAAGATTATCTTCCATTATCTTTGAGAATATAATTAACGAGCTGGCTTGTGTTCTGAGTGACTCAAACGCTCAGCCAATCAGATGCCTTTATTCATCTGTTGCTACTTTTCGTATTTTTTACATTGGGTGAATCTACAAAAACACTATTTCAATCGCTGAAAATTTTATAAAGTCACCGGTGATTTTATAAAATTACCATCAGTCACTGGTTAATGTTAATAAGCTAAGTAAAGGTTTGATTAGTTTTGAGTTATGTTTTATAATATATTCAGCATAACTTATATGTTTTATAAAATCAATGGTAGATGTAGAAAATACCGTTGATGTTTCATACTTTCACCAAAGTGGATAGGTATATTAAAAAAATCACTGGTAAATTACTTTTACTTTTGGTGATTCTATACATTCACCAGTAATTTTATAAAATAATGAATTGAACACATTCGCATTAATATATTCAACATATTTCTCTTCATACTATAGTTATTATATGAAATTTAAAAACATAGTTAGATAAAAGTTTTTCGAAATGTCAATATACGCTCCGAAACAATCATTTACCCGCATTTGACCACTTAGAAATGTTGTGATTATTTTATTAATTAGTTAAAAAAATTGTTTTATATAATTTTATGGGAAACAAATAGCAATTTATTTGACACACCCTTATATAGAACTCTATAAAACGATCACAATCACCATAGAATACAAGACATTTGAGTTTAGGTAACTTTTCAACAAACACAGTCGACAATTTTAATTTTATAACTATTCATAATTTTAGAGATTATATATTTTGTTTTTAGCACATAATCACGAAACAATTAAAAAACAAGTCAAAATTGAGGTAAGGGGAGTTTAGCTCTATATTTGCGTTTGGAAGCCTAATAACTAAAGCTTTCGCCTCACTTTAGGTTTTGAATTGGAATTCTCAAGGGCCATTGCCTTACATTTGTCAGCCTTTTGTTTGTCTTCAATAGCCTTTGTTATGTAAGGTGGATTTCTAATCGGCATGGATCGTCTGCGTCTAGGATCTACAAGCTCTGGCAGGAGACAATCTAGATAGAACTGGCTCAGTTTTTTCTCCATGTGGCTAGACCAAAATGCATCGTCTCTGAAAATCTTCTCGACCTTTATACCCACATTTTTCCATAAAACAAAGAGGCAATAACTTCTCCTGGTCACGTGAAGTTGGCCTTTCACTTGATAGTAGTGTGTTTTTGTTAATGCGCGTAATTTCTCTTTTGTCCTTGCTTATGTTTCAAAAAGTAAACTTTCTTTTTAAAACAGCTTCTTCTGGTGTCATGTTCCTTGCTGAGGGTGGACACTTCACTTCAATAATGGTGTCAGATCCTATTAGACCATCGGGAGTTGCTCCCAAGTAAGATAATTCCGGATCAACAAAGAGCCCACAAGGCTCAACTTTAATATTCATTTTATTTTCAAGAGCCAATATACCATTCTTCTCATCATCTCTACCGTACAGCATTGCATCTGTGTCAAAATCATCATAGAGCATACCTTGAACAGCCTTTTCACAAGATGTGTGAGGAAGTCTTCGACAAACGGGTCCAAAGTTAGAGGCAGTGAGCAGCTTTCGCCGTACTTCTTTCCATCGACCACTATTTCTTTGGAGAACTGTCCCTCTTTCAAGCTCCTCACGTTGCTCTGATGTGCTTGGTAAAGTATCAATACATCTAATTTTCTCTCTATCAAATTTTTCCGTAACCATATCAGGCTTCTGAGCACAAGGCCCATAGTCTTTGTCATTATTAGACAACCTAGGTCTAAATGGGTTCTTTTTCTTCACTTTTGCAGGCAGACTTCTTGTTCTTTCAATTTGACGAAGTCTTCACATCTCCATCTTCTTAGTAAACTTCCCGGGACTAGCTTGGTACATTACTTTGTGTATTTTATATAGAGGAGTTTTAGTATTGTAAGAAACTACAGCAGCATGACTTCTAGAAGAGTAGGACATATTAAGGCAAAAATGAACCCTTTTCTCACGGATAAGGTAAGACAGTGGTGCACAACCCATGGCCCGCAATGCCATTTATTGCGGCCAACCAACTAAATGAAATTTGCAAAATAAATTCCTAGCATATTCTCATATTACTTAGACTAGGTTGTCAGCGAAATATGATTAAAAGTTTTATTAAGGGACGAAAGCATTTAAAGTTTATGCTTAGTAAATCTACCGATACTTCAACAGCAGCTATGACATCGAGTCCGTTTATTTATGGGGACTTTGTTAATAATTGTTTGATAGCCGTATCGTAAAAACCTTGTGTTAATTGCGTGAAGAAGTTTGAGTAAATATGTCTTGATTGAATATCTATGTAACGCAGTGTCACAGATATTGCACGTATTATTGCATCGAAATTTTTGAAAATTTCAAAAAATTGGCATCTATTTTTACACTAGCCATATATGAGTTCTCTGACATAACATCAACCGTTCAAATGAGCATATTTGCTCCAGGTGTGACGTAAGAATTCTAAATTTATTAATAACTCGTCTTTCTGTACTCCATGGATGGACAGATCAAGGCTGCAAGGCATCAAAAAGGTATTTGTATAAATTTGTCTACAATGATTAGAGCAAACAATGGAATAGTGTCTCTCCTCACAAAGCATATGTGATAACTTTGCCACGCCAACACACTTATTGCATATCACTGCATTATAGGCTTACACCAGTAAAATTTGGTTGTAAAATACCTGGGCTAAAGAAATCTGATACGGACATTAGTGCAAACAGAGAACTTCATTAAATCAGAGGACTCAATCACCGACAATTCAAAGGATTCCTCAATGGAAACCGAGGCCAAATATGGTGACCGTGTTTACTGCAGCAGAGGCAAGGTTTTGAAAACTTTCAGAGGAAATCAAGAGAAAAATAATTACATCTCGGATTTAGCAAACAATGTATCAGTATTCCAGGCAAAACTAAGATTATTATAATTTGAAGTTAAAAATGTACTAATTTCTGCGCTGTAAAGAAATGTTTCCCTCACATGAAATTTATTCCAGCTAGAAGTATGCTGGGCACATCAGCCGAATCCAGGAAACTTTCAGAGAAGATTTGTGATTTAAATTGTGACAAATTCCTATTCAAGATATTTCCCAAACTCTTATTTTGATGTTAGGTTATGAAGGAGTTTGGCAAGGGAAATGGTAGCGTCATTCTTTACAAAATTAAAGTAAGATATTATTTTCAATATTTTCGATATTTTTTCTTTCCGGGGGGGGGGGGGGGGGGGAGATCAACCCTATCGCCCCCTCCGGAATCCACCACTGTTTAAGATATGTTGATGATCGTGATTATGCTATTTTTAAGCACTACATATTATGTACGTATATATTTATTATATCTGGGCCACCTTACCCCGGAATATTACTAGCCCCGTCGTTAAAACAAAGATCCAATACTGTACATCACTTTTGTGCAAAGGAAGACTTATTTTTTATTACAAGGTTTTATTGCAATCTATTCAATATACAAATAAACTTATTTTCCTTTTGTAAAAATATTGATCTGATTACAAACTTTTTTTTTTAAATAGTCATTGAGCTTATTTAAAGCTTGCTCATTCTTAGCTTGGTTTTATGATTTGCAATGGTAGATTCTGGTAAGAAGGGTTTTATATAAAATACACCAATTTTTTGTTGGTCAACATTGATAACATTTTAATTTATTACCAGTGTTAGTTTATAAGCAGGCCTATAATATGAATAGTCTGATAAACATAAAAAACAGTCTAAATGAACTATATTAAAATGTGTCTTTTGGATCCACCTACCTTTGTGGTTCTGTAAAAGCGCTATAATTATCCATATCAAAGTAATGTTCTGATGGAACGGCATAACTAACATCATTCACAACTACAGTCTCAATAGATGTGATGTGTGGACTCTCAGTTAGATCACCGTTATCTGCCTCCAGCAACTTTGGTTTTTTTCTATTACAATTAAAATCAGTTTGCAATTGTCTCCAAAATGCTCTTTAATGGTATGAAAAATTAAAATTGAAAAATACGGTAAAAAGTATTTTCTTTAACACTGCGTCTTACTACCCGTTCGGGTGTTATGCTTATGTACTAATTAAGCTAAGGGTTTTGGGATTAGGAAGGTTATATCACTATTAAGTATGCCCTCATTTACGTGGAGGGAGAGTAGTAAACCATTTTGGAAAACCACCCTCAGTACACCCGACCTAGATTCGAACCTCATCCCCGTCATCGACAGTCTATAGTCTATTGCGAGAGTAGAGCTTTAAATCACGCGGCCACCAAAGTGGGTGTATAAAAATAAAAAAGTCTCTTAGTGATTTTTGTAGGCACTGCAATTAATTCCCTAAGGTCCAATAATTTTGTAATTAATAAAAATTACCTTATTTTATTCTCGGGGTCTTAATACCTATCCGGGAGACATGCATTTTAATAAAGCTAATAGAGTTGGAATGGGTAAAGTAAAACTTAGTTAAAATGTACCCAAATTTTCAAGGAAGACGTGTATGGAAAACATTTTAAAAAATACCATAGCTACACCCGGCCGGGATTTGAACCCCGATGACTATGTCAACGGGAAACCACGTTAAATGAACTTAGCGTGTACGTCATTACAGTTTAGGTTTTTTTCACAAGTTTGTAATATACAGTTAGGATTCACGACAGCCTATAGTAGTCTTGGAAGAAAGATATGTTTAGAACAAATAAAGAAATATACAGTATTTATATCTTTATTTATATAGGATTTTTTTAAATTGTCATTGATAGGATTTATCAAAAACAAAGTTGCAAGATATAAAAATAGTTTTTAAACCTGTCAAAGAATGATTCTTTATGAATGTTTTTCAACACATTTATTGTTTTCACTGAGGTGTTCCCATACACACTACAGGCAAACGATGGCATATTTGTTTCGATATCACCTTTAATATATCCCAAATCCTAAATTTAGTTTATTGGAATATTTCAATCGGGCATCGTTTAAAAAATCCCAATTTATTAGGAAGGTATTTGATATTTTCTCTAGCTGTAAATTATCATTTTATAGATTAATATATAAAATTCAGCTTTACATATTTTACTTGAAAAATAGATTATTAAATTGGAATTACATGTTCTAAATTAATAAATTTGTAGACTACCTTTGTTTCCAATATTATTTTAATTCTATTCCTCGTCTTTTCTTACGTGGGGCGCATAAATGTAGATGTGATTTATATATAGCCTCTTCTTCTGTCAAATCCCGAAGTATTCATTGTGACTTCTCAAGACAAACGTCAATACTACTGTAGCATAAATGTGCTAATGAGTTATTTCTGACTTCTCTTATCTGCCTTTAGCCCAAAGCACCAGGCTTGGGTCAGGCGGACACTATCCACATTCCTTTTGTGTTTACTTCCTTCAACAAACCTCCCCTGCCCCCCTCCCCAAAACCATTTCCTCGTCCCTCGTTCGGGTAGTTCAGAGTCTTTCCTCCAGATATCAGAACAACCGTTAAAAAAATAATCGTTTTAAAATAATATTTATTCCGTTTTTTCTGTTGTGACTATGGATTTTTTTTATGGAAACGTCTTAGTTAGATAATATTGTATATATATAGCTTTTAAATTTTTATTATTTATTTCTGAATCACGATTTATTTTAAACGAATCTATTAAGGATTTATGAGCTTTTCAAACATATAATGAAATAGATTAAATCATAGGTACGTTGCCATATTCTTACGCTCTTCAAAAATGCAAAATAATATATTATAGCATTTTTTATTGTTTCGTAAACATGATTTCCCTAAGAGTCTGCACGGTCTTCTTTGCCACATTTGGGAGCAATGGCGGTACAGGTCTAATATCCTCTTAAGAGTTGTCAACGGAGAACTTTCACGTTAAATACACGTTAAGTGAATTTAACATACGTCTTAGCCAGACAATTTTTTGCGAAAAACATCAACATGAATATTTAGTACTTCATTAGTTCACTCAGTGACATAAACAGAGATATTTAGTACTTCATTAGTTCACTCAGTGACATAAACAGAGATATTTAGCACTTCATTAGTTCACTCAGTAACATAAACAGGGATATTTAGTACTTCATTAGTTCAATCAGTGACATCAACAGAGATATTTAGCACTTCATTAGTTCACTCAGTAACATCAACAAGGATATTTAGTACTTCATTAGTTCACTCCGTGACATCAACAGAGATATTTAGTACTTCATTAGTTCACTCAGTAACATAAACAGGGATATTTAGCACTTCATTAGTTCACTCAGTAACATCAACAAGGATATTTAGTACTTCATTAGTTCACTCCGTGACATCAACAGAGATATTTAGTACTTCATTAGTTCAATCAGTGACATCAACAGAGATATTTAGCACTTCATTAGTTCACTCAGTAACATCAACAAGGATATTTAGTACTTCATTAGTTCACTCCGTGACATCAACAGAGATATTTAGTACTTCATTAGTTCACTCAGTAACATAAACAGGGATATTTAGCACTTCATTAGTTCACTCAGTAACATCAACAAGGATATTAGTACTTCATTAGTTCAATCAGTGACATCAACAGAGATATTTAGTACTTCATTAGTTCACTCCGTGACATCAACAGAGATATTTAGTACTTCATTAGTTCACTCAGTGACATCAACAAAGATATTTAGTACTTCATTAGTTCACTCCGTGACATCAACAGAGATATTTAGTACTTCATTAGTTCACTCCGTGACATCAACAGAGATATTTAATACTTCATTAGTTCACTCAGTAACATCAACAGAGATATTTAGTACTTCATTAGTTCACTCAGTAACATCAACAAGGATATTTAGTACTTCATTAGTTCACTCAGTAACATCAACAGAGATATTTAGTACTTCATTAGTTCACTCAGTGACATAAACAGAGATATTTAGCACTTCATTAGTTCACTCAGTAACATCAACAAGGATATTTAATACTTCATTAGTTCACTCAGTAACATCAACAAGGATATTTAGTACTTCATTAGTTCACTCAGTAACATCAACAAGGATATTTAGTACTTCATTAGTTCAATCAGTGACATCAACAGAGATATTTAGTACTTCATTAGTTCACTCCGTGACATCAACAGAGATATTTAGCACTTCATTAGTTCACTCAGTGACATCAAAAGGGATATTTAGTACTTCATTAGTTCAATCAGTGACATCAACAGAGATATTTAGTACTTCATTAGTTCACTCCGTGACATCAACAGAGATATTTAATACTTCATTAGTTCACTCAGTAACATCAACAAGGATATTTAATACTTCATTAGTTCACTCAGTAACATAAACAGGGATATTTAGTACTTCATTCAGTAACATAAACAGGGATATTTAGTACTTCATTAGTTCACTCAGTAACATCAACAGGGATATTTAGTACTTCATTAGTTCACTCAGTAACATCAACAGAGATATTTAGTACTTCATTAGTTCACTCAGTAACATCAACAAGGATATTTAGTACTTCATTAGTTCAATCAGTGACATCAACAGGGATATTTAGTACTTCATTAGTTCAATCAGTGACATCAACAGAGATATTTAGCACTTCATTAGTTCATCTAGTAACATCAACAAGGATATTTAGTACTTCATTAGTTCAATCAGTGACATCAACAGAGATATTTAGTACTTCATTAGTTCACTCAGTAACATAAACAGGGATATTTAGTACTTCATTAGTTCACTCAGTAACATAAACAGGGATATTTAGTACTTCATTCAGTAACATCAACAGGGATATTTAGTACTTCATTAGTTCACTCCGTGACATCAACAGAGATATTTAGTACTTCATTAGTTCACTCAGTAACATCAACAGAGATATTTAGTACTTCATTAGTTCACTCAGTAACATAAACAGGGATATTTAGTACTTCATTAGTTCAATCAGTGACATCAACAGAGATATTTAGTACTTCATTAGTTCACTCAGTAACATCAACAAGGATATTTAGTACTTCATTAGTTCAATCAGTGACATCAACAGAGATATTTAGTACTTCATTAGTTCACTCAGTAACATAAACAGGGATATTTAGTACTTCATTCAGTAACATCAACAGGGATATTTAGTACTTCATTAGTTCACTCCGTGACATCAACAGAGATATTTAGCACTTCATTAGTTCACTCAGTAACATCAACAGAGATATTTAGTACTTCATTAGTTCACTCAGTAACATCAACAAGGATATTTAGTACTTCATTAGTTCAATCAGTGACATCAACAGGGATATTTAGTACTTCATTAGTTCACTCAGTAACATAAACAGGGATATTTAGTACTTCATTAGTTCACTCAGTGACATCAACAGAGATATTTAGTACTTCATTAGTTCACTCCGTGACATCAACAGGGATATTTAGTACTTCATTAGTTCACTCAGTGACATCAACAAAGATATTTAGTACTTCATTAGTTCACTCCGTGACATCAACAGAGATATTTAGTACTTCATTAGTTCACTCAGTGACATCAACAGAGATATTTAGTACTTCATTAGTTCACTCCGTGACATCAACAAAGATATTTAATACTTCATTAGTTCACTCAGTAACATAAACAGGGATATTTAGTACTTCATTAGTTCACTCAGTAACATAAACAGGGATATTTAGTACTTCATTAGTTCACTCAGTGACATCAACAGGGATATTTAGTACTTCATTAGTTCACTCAGTGACATCAACAGGGATATTTAGTACTTCATTAGTTCACTCCGTGACATCAACAGAGATATTTAGTACTTCATTAGTTCACTCAGTAACATCAACAGGGATATATATTACTTCATTAGTTCACTCAGTGACATCAAAAGGGATATTTATTACTTCATTAGTTCACTAAGTAACATCAACAGGGATATTTAATACTTAATTAGTTCACTCAGTGACATCAACAGGGATATATATTACTTCATTAGTTCACTCAGTGACATCAACAGGGATATTTAGTACTTCATTAGTTCACTAAGTAACATCAACAGGGATATTTAATACTTAATTAGTTCACTCAGTGACATCAACAGGGATATTTAGTACTTCATTAGTTCACTCAGTGACATCAACAGGGATATTTAGTACTTCATTAGTTCACTCAGTAACATCAACAGGGATATATATTACTTCATTAGTTCACTCAGTGACATCAACAGGGATATTTAGTACTTCATTAGTTCACTAAGTAACATCAACAGGGATATTTAATACTTAATTAGTTCACTCAGTGACATCAACAGGGATATTTAGTACTTCATTTGTTTGCTTATGGTATGTAGACAAATTCTGTCGTATTTTTTTTTTGCTTCGTTTCAGGAACAATAAGATGACGTAGCTTCTTGTTACACTTTATTTTATTTATCCAGCAAAGCTTTTATTGCAAGTAGTTGTAGACTAACCAGCTTTAAAGGATTGGGTTTAATTTCAGTGAACAATTTGTTTTCAAACAGTCCAAATGCATTGTCTTTGTTTTCGACTTGTTCCTTTAAATTATTCATGATCACATTATAGTTTTTTTTACGTCAACGCCAAGTGAAACTTAAGTGAACATTACGTTACGCAAACGAAGTTGATCATACACCATTTGAATTGTTGGCGCTATTAGGGGCACATTGGCGGCTTCCTAGCCCTACCTAAGTTTTAACAACAGCAACTGGGACAAAAGGGAAAGTTTACATGACATAAAAAACAGTTTGAGCGAAGATAAATTTATTGTACAATAATATAGAGATTTCAAAAGATTATTGATTACAATTTATACGTTTATTTTCGTCTGTAATTATTATGAGACAAAACATTGATATTGTTCCCTTAACACAGGAACACACTGAGGTTTGAGACATGAACCATTGTTTGTTTGCAATGTAGGCCTATACAAACCACTTGTAAAAGGATGTACCATTACTGTATATTGAACTATTAACATCAACTAAATCCTTAATAAACAATGAGGTGATCACCATGAAAATATATTAAAACATAAACAAGTAAGTCACATACCAATCTATCAAAAGATTAATGAGCCAGTCGGAGAGCCTATTACTAATTAGGAAAGCCCAACATTAGACTACCGCTAATAACAATTAAGATTTCTTGAAAAAAGGCAGATTATATTTAAGATTGTTAAATTATAACGAACAAGCAATCTATACAGTTTATTTGTAACGAACAACAAGGGGGTTAGTCATTACATATACATTTGCAGAAAAGATAAATTTACCTATATTTTAACACGCCTCCTTAAATTTATGTTACAGTCCACCCTTAATCATAAACCAATTTATATCACATTCATTTCATGGCTGAATTTTTCAAACTTATTTCGACCTAATGGTTTGGTAAAAATATCAGCCACATTTTCATCAGAATCAATTTTGACAATATCAATTTCTCCTTTATCATAACTCTCGTTTACAAAATGATAATGTGTCTCTATATACTTCGAATTTTTTTGTAAAATTACCATACTTAGCTATATTTATTGCATCAGAATTATCTTCATACATTTTTATCGGGTCACAAACTTCAATATTAAAATCTATCAAAATATCTTTCACAACTTTTAATTCACTAACACACTCAGACAATGCAACATTCTCAGCTGATGTGGATTATTTTGTTACATTACTTTGTGTCTTAGCTTTCCAAAAAATCACATTTCCATACATTTTAATAATATATCCTGTCGTCGATTTTCTGTCAATAATATCACCTGCCCAATCAGCATCTACGTAACAGTTTAAGGTCACTAAAATTACTGTTTGTTATTTTTTGAATGAATTAAATTACTCTTTACTTTTAACTCTTGCTTATTCTATTTTCTCTTTAATATTGTTTTGTTAGATGACTCCCTCTTATCCTTGTAGTATTTTTGTTAGTGACCTATTCCTACGAGGTAAATAAATGATTAAGGGGGTGCTACACACGTAAACACTGGAACATTTCTAACTTATTTCTTCAGTTTGTAGTGGATACCTACATCCACGCGTGTCGACGGACGACACCAAACAACCGATTTTAGTAGACTTATGTGGTGAGAGATTGCGGCCCCTAACTGAGGATTATAAATCACCGTAAGGCTTCCGAGGCCCTGGTTGTGTATAATTAGAGCTGCGTCAATGCTCTATAGTTGCGACATCACTGGGAAAAACCCATTACCATTATTATTATTAGCACTGCGTCTTACTACCTATTCGGGTTATACGCACTTACGCTAATGTGTAATGGTAGGGTGATTGTGAGATGAAATGAAGGACCTACAGTTTAACGTGGAATCCGAACCACGGTGGCGGCCTGGCATTCCCCACATTCACAAGATGTCTTGTCAGAGGTGAAGGAAGGGTTTGGTAATCAGATAAATCTTTGCCGGGACCGAGGATTAAACCCCGGCCGTCAGCATAGAAGTCTGACACCTTACCCTAGACTACCAGGTCACCCCATTACCATATATGGAGAGTTGGGGGATGAGTTGTAATATTGCGATGACGACACCGGGAAAACTCATTGCTGGTGGGAGGGTTGCAACATCATTCAAGGTCGTGATCTATTCTTGTCTCTACTTGTCTTCTCAAGCCACCAAACTGGTGCCAGGTATGGGTCATCAGGGTTGCGACAGCGCAATGACGTCATCGGGAAAACCCATTGCTGGGGGAGGGTTTCCAGGGTAAATGACCTCATGTGCATTTTATAATATTTTTTATACTTGCATTGATGGTCGCATGGTCTAAGGCGTCACTAGAAGGCCGGTGACAGAGTGATCGACGTTTGAAGCAAATGCGGGTAAACATTCTACCTGGTCAACCAGAAAAATGGGGGTGTAGGACATACGGCCGTTCTAACATACATTAGTTGTGTTAAAGATACCGAGGTTCAAATCCCGGTGTGCACGCCATCTAAATGTCAGACTCCTGGTGTGGTAAATCGAATCATTTGTCCCAGAGTGGGCATTTAGAAAGAACATCTGAACCAACAACCTTCATAAGGCCACGGCCGAAGTACCAAGTGGCCATGGGGGTTCATGACACTTCAACAAGGTCATTGTCACCCTCTTTAAAAATATATAACAAGTTACTGTTGCGACATCTGACGACCCCCATTGAGAAAGGGTATGACGAAGTGAGGGGAGGGGTGAAGTGAAAGGCACTCCAACAGTCTTGTGAGAGGGAGCAGTCAGTTTAACTTAGTTCCTTCTGTGCCGTGGCGATATAAGGAGGGTGGGGAGTGAAGGAAAAGTGAAGGGGGCCTTACGGCCATGATACGCTGTCAACTGCTCGGTGGTCGGTGGCACTCTTTGCTAAGCGACTGGGCAGAGAAGATGCACCCAGCGCTCACTAGTGATGCCATGGGAGTAGCGCCCGGCACTGTGGACTGCAATCCAATAAATAAAAAAAAATCCAACGCCTCATCCCAATCCTAGGACAATAAACTCCCCACACCAATAAAAAACTCCAATGGCCCTTCCGAATCTTACCCAGACATAAATAACCAATGAGCACAAATAAAAAAGCAATGAGCATACATAAATAACCATTGAGCACACATAAAAAAGAATGAACACAAATAAAAAACAAATGAGACAAGAATAAACAAGTTTGGAACACTGGAAAGGGGGTCAGGAGGAGGATGAGGGGAGGGGAAAACAACAGCCAATCAGAAAGGGAGGGGGCGTGGTCACGTGATCAAATTCAGCCAATCCCGGTCTGTGACCGCTGGGCTTGCCAACTACTTGTATGAGTCTTTTATAGCTTAATTACGAAGTAAGTGTGGGAAACTTTCCGCCCTCAGTACATACAGCCAGGATTAGAGTCTCCTCCTCGTCGTCACCGAAAAACTAGACTAGATGAGCTTTATGTCTAGTTCGTGTACCAATCGATGGGATTTGATTAATATTGCTGATAAGTGTGTCTAACTAAGAAATCCCGTGACTGCTCTACATACAATTATTTGGCAACTGATTATTTTATTACTAACTGCGTCTCCCACATGAAAAAAATTGAGAGGTGTTGGCATTTAAAAAAGGAACATTCTTCATTTATTCAATAACGTTTGAATACATGAACGAGATCCACCCCTTCCGTGGTTGAATAGTCTAGGCCAGGGTGTCACTCTCGAATTAGACTAGACTGACAAAGTTGGGGAGATGGGGTTTCGAGTCCCAGTTGGTTGTAATGAGGGTGGTTTTCCCTAAAGTTTTCCACTTCCCTGCAAATCTTGGTACTTTTCCTCTAAATTCTATCTTCCTTATCTCTAGCAAATTAACATAATTCGTACATATTTGTATAGCCCGGATGGGTAGTAAGACTCGATAGCAAAAACACGTTATGTATGTAGGTTATTGTAGTACTAGAAAAATAGAAACACAAACTTAGCCTATATCCTTTAAAACTGAAATAACATTTGGTTTCAACTCGAGCAAAACTTATTAATAGCTGTAATGTGAGTGGTCTGTCAAAGAGACCGCAGGCTCCTTCTCACTTCCCCCTCCCCCTCCTCCCTTCACCTTACTCATGATGGACGTGCGCTCGGTCAGCCAACACTCGGCAGCAGCACTAGCTGGGCCCAGATATAGATTCTAATTTAACTAATATCTTTAGTTTTTGTGTTGTGACCACAGGATTTTAGCGCGAAATTTTTATCTCACATCTCATAGTTAGGACCCTATGGTTTTAATTTAGTCTAGTTCTCCACATTTATCTGATAAAATGAAGTTTTTTTTTGACAATTGACTCTTTTTTCCTCATTGCTGAAATAAATCTGTTGGATTTATTTACTTAAACGTACTTCTATTAATTGCTGATAAATTATTTCAATAAGACGCACATGTTTCGGTAAATATTTCGAGTACTATGGTGTTCTCTTAACTTCAAGCCAAACCACTCGATAATTTTAATTAGCACAACTGAAGGCAAGAAGGGCAAGGAAAATGACGACCACAAACGCTAATATTATTGGTATTGGATCACCCTGTGGCTCGTGAGAAGACTTGCTGCCCACGATTGTACGAACACCAACTAACCAACCTAAACATGCATATTATCACAGAGAACGATTTCTACATTGCCATTGATGTTACAAAATAATTACTTTTAGCTTTTGTATGTAATTCATTACTATTCAGCAACTTCTATGTTCCCATTTTATCTAACAGCAATTATGAATAAATTTGATGTATACGATAGCTTAAGCAAAAATGTACAAGTCATGAATATTTTTCTCAGTCCCTGCTTTGCACGTTATAGCCCTGCACGAGCAGGCCTGCAGTCTGCCAGGTTCTGTTCTCCACCACTGATTAACTTAAACACTTGTTTTTTCCATTTGTCTTCGAATGAATGAGCTTTATCACACATTTATTTGGTAATTCATCAAGTCTCGAAAAGAACCGTTCTTATTCTGAACCTTTTTTCTTTTACCTTCGGGGACAAATGCTAAACAAAATAACACGAGGTTAGGCACCATTGCATTTTTGCAACATCCTGTAACGTTCTCAATAATAAACAATAACACATATTCTAATACATAGAATTATTATTATTGAGCAATATTGTTAAATAAATATTTTAATGATATTGCATTTTTGAAAATTTTATTAAAAAAAACAGAAAACTACAATGATTTTAAACGGTTAAAAAACATAAATTATTACTAGAAAACAAATATAACACAAGAAATTATTTATATTTTTCTGTGCAACAAAATTAGTGATTACTTACTTCTACGCTGTTACTGAATTATTTTATTTTAAACATAAGGTGGCAATAAGCACCATGACTGGCACCATTGCCTAGTCACAACATTCCCGCACGGTGCCAGTCACAACATTCTCGCACGGTGCCTAGTCACAACATTCCCGCATGGTGCCAGTCACAACATTCTTGCACGGTGCCAGTCACAACATTCCCGCACGGTGCCTAGTCACAACATTCCCGCACGGTGCCTAGTCACAACATTATCGCACGGTGCCTAGTCACAACATTCCCGCACGGTGCCTAGTCACAACATTATCGCACGGTGCCAGTCACAACATTCTTGCATGGTTCCAGTCACAACATTCCCGCACGGTGCCTAGTCACAACATTCCCGCACGGTGCCTAGTCACAACATTCCCGCACGGTGCCAGTCACAACATTCTCGCACGGTGCCTAGTCACAACATTCCCGCATGGTGCCAGTCACAACATTCTTGCACGGTGCCAGTCACAACATTCCCGCACGGTGCCTAGTCACAACATTCCCGCACGGTGCCTAGTCACAACATTATCGCACGGTGCCTAGTCACAACATTATCGCACGGTGCCAGTCACAACATTCTTGCATGGTGCCAGTCACAACATTCCCGCACGGTGCCTAGTCACAACATTCCCGCATGGTGCCAGTCACAACATTCTTGCACGGTGCCAGTCACAACATTCCCGCACGGTGCCTAGTCACAACATTCCCGTACGGTGCCTAGTCACAACATTCCCGCACGGTGCCTAGTCACAACATTCCCGCACGGTGCCTAGTCACAACATTCCCGCACGGTGCCTAGTCACAACATTCCCGCACGGTGCCTAGTCACAACATTCTCGCATGGTGCCAGTCACAACATTCCCGTACGGTGCCTAGTCACAACATTCCCGCACGGTGCCTAGTCACAACATTCTCGCACGGTGCCAGTCACAACATTCTTGCACGGTGCCTAGTCACAACATTCTCGCATGGTGCCAGTCACAACATTCTTGCATGGTGCCAGTCACAACATTCCCGCACGGTGCCTAGTCACAACATTCCCGCACGGTGCCTAGTCACAACATTCTCGCACGGTGCCAGTCACAACATTCTTGCATGGTGCCAGTCACAACATTCCCGCACGGTGCCTAGTCACAACATTCTCGCACGGTGCCAGTCACAACATTCTTGCACGGTGCCAGTCACAACATTCCCGCACGGTGCCTAGTCACAACATTCTCGCACGGTGCCAGTCACAACATTCTTGCATGGTGCCAGTCACAACATTCCCGCACGGTGCCTAGTCACAACATTCCCGCACGGTGCCTAGTCACAACATTCCCGCACGGTGCCTAGTCACAACATTCTCGCACGGTGCCAGTCACAACATTCCCGCATGGTGCCAGTCACAACATTCCCGCACGGTGCCTAGTCACAACATTCCCGCACGGTGCCTAGTCACAACATTCCCGCACGGTGCCTAGTCACAACATTCCCGCACGGTGCCTAGTCACAACATTCTCGCACGGTGCCAGTCACAACATTCTTGCACGGTGCCAGTCACAACATTCCCGCACGGTGCCTAGTCACAACATTCCCACACGGTGCCTAGTCACAATATTCCCGCACGGTGCCTAGTCACAACATTCCCGCACGGTGCCTAGTCACAACATTCCCGCACGGTGCCTAGTCACAACATTCCCGCACGGTGCCTAGTCACAACATTCTCGCACGGTGCCACTCACAACATTCTTGCACGGTGCCAGTCACAACATTCCCGCACGGTGCCTAGTCACAACATTCCCGTACGGTGCCTAGTCACAACATTCCCGCACGGTGCCTAGTCACAACATTCTCGCACGGTCTCAGTCACAACATTCTTGCATGGTTCCAGTCACAACATTCCCGCACGGTGCCTAGTCACAACATTCTCGCATGGTGCCAGTCACAACATTCTCGCACGGTGCCTAGTTACAACATTCCCGCACGGTGCCTAGTCACAACATTCCCGCACGGTGCCTAGTCACAACATTCTCGCACGGTGCCAGTCACAACATTCTCGCATGGTGCCAGTCACAACATTCCCGCACGGTGCCTAGTCACAGCATTCCCGCACGGTGCCTAGTCACAACATTCCCGCATGGTGCCAGTCACAACATTCTCGCACGGTGCCTAGTCACAGCATTCCCGCACGGTGCCTAGTCACAACATTCTCGTAGGGTGCCTAGTCACAACATTCCCGCATGGTGCCTAGTCACAATATTCCCGCAGGGTGTCAGTTAAAACTCCTGTATCTCCGAAAATAAACCTTTTATTAATGTTTGATGACAGCAGCAGGAACTAATTGGGGAATACTTTGAGGGGATACGATCTAGTTACCTTTAGTTTGAAAAAAATACACCTGTTGCTAAAGTGTAGAGAACGCCATATAAGGTTAGTGTTTATTTGCAGCTTTAATATAAAATAACGCAAAAAACAATTGAAATAGGAGTAGAATCATAAATTTTGATTTTCTTCAGATGGTGATTTCAACAGTTCTTATCATCCGACAAGGATATCCTGAAATTTAATGACAACTTTTTATCTTAATCAAAAAAGTTTATCATCTAATCCCGCTATGCTCATGAGTCATTATAGATATTCTACAACTGTTGATATTAACATGTAAATTAAATTAATCTCCAGGCTTCTACTTCTATTTAATCGATTTTTGCCGAAATGTGTTTTGCTATTGAAACTGCAAAAACACGGACATTTTCTTGCTTCCCACCTTGACCCTCCAAAGTACAGTATTTTATCCTCACTCCCCCCGCGCACATTCAACGCATAGTGGACCTTAAGAGGGAACTCGCATACCTTCTATTTTGTTTCAAATCCGCTACGTTTCGTGCGTGTAGAGAACTTCAATTCCATTTCCCCCGCTTGTGTACAGCTAGACATTTCGTCGCCTGTACGGTTGACTGACTAGCAGGTATACATTCTTTCCAAAAATAGATTCCGAGACAAAGAAAGTAGAGGGTCAGTTTCTTCTTTTTTTTTCTCGGCTAATGTTTGGAAGGCCGGATTTGGGTTCTATCTCAAAATTATATATAGCTGTAGTAGTTTTCATTCAACATTATTTCAGTGTGTACACATGTATAATATAGTATATTATTAATTATCAATAATAGTATATTAGATTTGTATTTCTAATTAAGGTGTAGGCCTAAAACCTTGATATTATGCATTAATTAATACAATAAATAATTCTAATTGAAAGTTAATCGTTAAAATAAAAGGTCCAATAAATTAAAATGCGGGTAAATCTTTTAAATTGTTTTTAATAATAATTCATAATAGACCAAATTAAAACTACTTTGGATAAAAACAATTTATTTTTACATTAACATTATATACAAGGATTTTAGTTATAATAATTTAAAATTAAGAAGGATTGTTTATTGGAAATGCACCAACATTCTTCTGACAAGGATGTAAAAAAAAAAGAAATGTGATAACTATAAAGGTGAAAACCATCCCCCAATGCGTTTGGCCATGTATACTCTAATTCTTTTAGGAAGAACAGATTTAGAAAATACAAATAAATACATAACAAAAGATGATGGTCAAAGTTGATGGCATTTTACTTAATTATTATTTTAAAGTTAGGCCTATTTATAATATATATAAAGTTAAAGATGTAAATTACATTACTTGAGCTATGAATAAATCAATGTAGTTTTACTAACGTTTGTGACAGTCATTTACTCTTCTTACGTTCAAAATTATAGTATACTCAACCTAAAGACAATAAAAATATAAATTATATTAAGTAAAATTTTACAATACTTACAAAATAATTGTGAAAAAGTTAATACATTTCCATGTGTGTTTAATTTCCATAGTATTTACAAAGTCCAGTCATTTAGCGTTAGGGAAAGAACTATAAATAAAACCAAAGACAAACTAAACACTTCTTTATTTATTAATAAACAAAAATCTTTGTAAAGTGTCTAATATTTAAAATTACTCTTATTAAGTACTAGAAGTTAGTGATTAACTAATGTTGAAATAAAATATAACAATATAAGATTTCTTTAAATGAATGAGTAATGTTGTTTTTGGGGTTTCCTATTGTTTACAAGTATCAAACAACGGTATGTAAAAATGTAATTGAAAAAGTGGTCTTATAATAAGATTAAATAAATTTCATATAGAGTCACGTCAACAATATAAGTTAACAAGAAAGATAAAAATGTAAAGGTAAATAATATGGATGCAATATCTCTTTGTTACAATTGCATATAATTAAAGCAAGTAGAGTTAGCTAAGAGAGGGTTGCTACAATTCTATCCAGCCCAAAAAAAAACCACATGGGTTTTTATTAAAAATACCTACTTAAAAAACAAAAAACTTATTATATTTTGAATACAAAGCAATTGTCAAACTTTTTTAAAGTAATTAGTCTATTTTCCTTTTAATATTTTAAATATGATTAATTTCTTTAAATAAAAATGTAGATAGATTGGAAATGGAATTAAACATACTAACATAGGACTAGATCAAACTAATGTTATTGAATATTTTAATAAATACACATACAAATTTAAATTTAAATTTAAAACATTCTTTTGTAAGAACCAAATTTTACTAACATGATTGCATGAAAGTCTTATTTTGAATTTTGCTAATGTATATTGTTTTAATTCCTTAAAAAAATTGATTTATAAAATATAATATTATTGCTAGGCGTGGACGTTATTTGTTTTTGTAAAGTAACAGTCTAGGCACTAATTAATATGTTAGAATGATTGGTTTAATCAAATAACATACATAAGATATTTAATCACACCACAACAAACCCAATAAAACCTAATATAGCCCAACTTATTTTTTAAACAGCCCGGAGTTTTTCAAGCCTGAGCTAAGAACAATTCATTGAGAATAGAATGGTTTGAATTTATAAAAAGTTAAACAATTAAAACTAACAATTCTAGAATCGTACTTGTGTGTGTGTGTGTGTGTATGATATTTGAACACACACGCACACATATACAAGGACACAAACATGTTTGGTTTGTGATCTTCCTCCTGCCCACAATTTATAAGCGAAGGGTGTCCAAATTAATGTATATACTCAATCGAGTTCGGTCATTTTCGGCTTTATACAATTAATATAAAGATTTAAACAAAACTCATCAAAGTAGGCATGTCTCTACTCGCAACACTATAATTTAAAATTAGCAGGACCAATCTTGCTTAAAGTGTTTCGAGGATTAAAAAAATAAATAAATGGTACAGTACAACACAAAGACATTTCCTTATGGGTTACTGACGACAAATTATGAAAATTTGATTCCTAATTGTAATATACAATGCAAGTAAACCAACTCTTGGTTGGTTACTAAATGAGAAAGTATGTAAGATTGTGTAGTACTATACATTTTAATTTACGTGAAAATGTTTATAAAGTGATAGTTTTACATTAATTTATCACTAAATAAAATACTGTCAAAAATGTTTCAAAGCAAAATCATAATATTCAGTTATTTTAATAAATATAATGTAGTTCTGATAATTTATAAATGGCAGCCTATTAACATAGAATATTTGAGTGTTTCCTCAAATTGAAGCTATACCACCGAAAAAAGACTAGTGCAGAATTTCTCTGTTTTTTCTTCCTTGGATATTATATAGATATATATATTACCCAATATATGTATATATAGGTCAGTGGCACACCCAATAGAGGGAAAACTGGGAATTGGTCTCCCCCAAGACTCAATACTAGTTTAATAAATGCATTAATTATGTGATTGTTAAAATAAAAAGCATTAAAGATGTGTCGAGTGCATAAGATACCTTTTAAAACCAGGTTTACAATTTATATTTCAAAAGGGATAAATGCTCTACACATTAAAATAACCCCTGAATTTCCTAATGAAAAAAATCAAATTCATACTAGATTCGATATAATGTATGCAAGGCCAAAGCCAGATAAATATTGAATTAAAACTACCTTATTTACAGTTTAAAAATAACAAAAATAAATACAAGGAACGATCTATATATACTAGTATTGTAATTGTCAAAAAAATCTAACTCGAAATTTCGATAAATGTCAACGTTTCGTGACCCCCTGAAACCAAAAACATTATTTCCGCAATGCCGTCTGTCTGTCCGTCTGTTGGTCCATCACTTTTCCCTTAGTACCTCTTTATATACTTAAACCTTATTTTTAACTTATTACATAACCCTTAAAATTTAATTTGAGTTAATTTTTACCCTCTTTAATCTTTTAGTTACCCTAAACTATTTTTCCGGGTAGAGCTGTACTTCATTCTAGTAATATATATATTAAAAAAAAAGTGAGTTTAGGCTTGTGATCAGAAAAATCTAAGCCCCTTCGAGATAGGATGAAAAACTGAAATTTTAAAGGTCTTTAGAAGGACCACCTCATTTAACAAGGAAAAATTTAAAAAATGAGGAATTTAAAAATTGGGCTCCAGGACTTGGAGGAGAGGGTCAAAATAAGAAAGACGTTTTAACTTCGGTAGAAAATTGGAATTTGGGGAAAAGGTGGAAGGAGTACTCCAGAAAATAAGAAGTGTTAAAATTTAAAATTTATGAGTGAACGCTGAGCGTAAAATTTAAATTATGATTGCCATAGTTAGCTTGGTATTGTGCAAGGAGTAATTATATAAATGCTAACAGCCGGATGTTGAACGTCCTAATTTGAATAGTTTGATATTGTACAAAGAATGGATCAGCCTGCTAGTAAATTTAAAAGTGTGATGATTCCACCCTAAACCATTATTTGAAATAAGTCTCTTCTCTAGCCCCCTCCCCAGTAAACACAATATAATATTTAGTCACAAAAGAATGTCTAGCTATCTGGACAGTTATTATGTTATGGTCAGATAAATAAATCGAGCGTTGAACAATGACGTTCATGTAGTGACAAAAAAAAAATTTGCTTAAATAATATTTGTTTAAAATAAATGAATAAAAATGCACAGCATTTGTCAAACCAAAAACAGTATGTAACATAAAACATATTGTAACGTGGGGCGCACGTGACCTGGGAGGGTCACAGGCCGTTCACACGTGAAAGTGTGAACCACGAGTTCTTTTAGAGATATTGGGGTAGGTTGCCAAACAAACACGAATAAAAAATGCCCACGGAATATTCAAGGTTTTGATTATTAAAAACACTACTTAAAAACATTCACAAAATTAAAAATACAGCTAAACAATTTAACAAATTAGGTAGTCAAATTAATTATCTAAATTAATAAACCAATAAGGACATAATAAATAGAATAATCTGAATAAATTATAACTGAGTAGTTCACTTAGTTAAGTAATACTAATAATTGTCTTTAAATTAATAAACAAATGAAAACACATAAAATAAAATTACACTGGATTAACTATAACTAAACAGTTCACTGACTAAGGTAATATAGGCAATTGTTTGTAGATCAATACACAAATAAAAAAACATTAAATAGGATTACATCAAGTCAAGTAAACAGCTTGTTAAAAAAAATACTGAATAACTATTTAAATATCCAAATATCAGTTTCTAAATACGTTCGTTCACTGTAATTTTACTTTCAATGCTAATTACACTCACGGCACCCCGCCACAGGTCCCAGTGCCATACACACTACTCTGGCACGCGCCACACAAATACTGTACTCGCTGGTTGACACACTGGACTCGCTGGTCCACTCCCGGCTCACACAGTGTCCACACTGGTCCACACACTCGCACTGGCGACTCCCGGACTCCTCAGTCGAGAACCAAGAACTGAATCTGCACGGCTATCGCTGAGCTTGTTTATATAGGGGTGGTGACAGCTAAGGGTCTGGAATCCTCCATTTCTAAAGTTATGAGTCCAGAATAAAATGGGTCCCGACCCTTCCAGACTTGTCTCCGCCCTCCTCCCCGCACCCCCTTGGCCCCTCTAATCCCCCAGCCAAGTGAGAATGTCGCTGCCTACCTGCTAGACAAGGAGGGAGACAGAGAGAACAAGGAGCGCAGCTAGGGCAAACAATGAGAGCACGCTGGTACCACTGTTAAACACTAATCTTGTTACAATATTTGTAGTTGTCAACACAAAATTGATATTTCAAATACATAAAATGCACACAAGTTTGTAATACAGTAAATTAAAAAGGGAATTAATTAGTCATAAATGTTAACACTAAAACAATATACTATTTTTAAAAAATCCGTAGCTTATGGAAACAGCCGTTATTTAAAAAATGTTCTTCACTAATTTAACACCCTTTAACATTAGCCCTAATCTTTAGTTTACCTTTTTTTTAAATCATAAATATTTTTATTTACCTAATGAGTTTATAGGAATAAAATATTTAAAATTCTCTTAGAAATAAACAAATACAATATATCTATTGAGATTATATATTTGACATCTTTTCTAATCAAAAGAGGAGTGGTGATTTTACGCTCAAAGCTCCTCAATTTGTTGATTCGTGTAAAGTTTTTTTAATGAGAAAAACAATATGCAGATTTAAAAAATGCATAAAAGTTAGCACAAATAGCTATTTGGCATTTTAGTAAGGTTTTCCCCGGCTCCTATAATGAGCACAGCACCCTAGATAAGGTCCTGCTCGACGTTCTTCGACTTTAGTTTTTAGCTCATTGCCTTACTAACCGTTTGGACTATACAAATTTACTCCCGTTAATAGGGTAGGGGTGATGAAGGTAGAATATAGGTGAAATGTACCTCTACTTGCATATAGAAATAAAATAATAACATTTAGAAAACAAATCTAATTGAACCCCGATCTCACTGTTGCCAGTAGGCTAGACTAAATGAGCCTTGCATTTAGTTTACGTACTCACTAGTGCAGCCATGTATGATTTTAGTTGAGATTTTTATTCCTATTCTCGAACAATATTTTGTTTTGTGTTTGTTGCGCTATCTTCATACTTTAGCATTCAATCATATAATAATGCTAGCAGTTTGGTCGACTTCACTGGTCTTGGAGTAAAGTGCTCGCCTCAAGACTCGGTTTTCGTGGGTTAAAACCTCGCCGGGGTCAAAGGATTTCTTTCAAGTGATAACAATTCATAGCATAACTTCTTTTGGAGGGAAAGTAAAGCCATTGGTCCCATGTCAATTGTAGTATGTAAGATAACCCTGTAAGGTTTGTGAAAATAACTTTCCCGGCAAAATTGTTAGGCCCTTTCGATCTCACTCATAGAAATTCTCGTGTACTTATTTAATCATTTGGTCCAGAAAGCGCACGTTAAATACAACAAATAAATAAAACTCGTTGTTGGACCAGTTCCTTACCCACGGAATAAAAATTCAGATAATCAAATTAATACGTTTAATACCAAACAAATTACTATCATTAATCCGGCCCTGCTACTATCCATCTGTGGTATTCACATTTTAATTATAATAACGAAATAGAGTTAAGGAAAATCATATTAAAGTAAGCGTATCCGCATTTGCGTGAAGGAAGCGTGGATAAACACTTAGGGAAGAACAGTCCTCGGTCCACGTGACTGAGATTTGAACCCAGAACTTCCAGCTACCAGCAAACCAAACATGATCCTGAAACTTACCTCGCGCACCCAACGATTCAGATCTATTGAATAATTGTTCGATAAAATATCTCTTTAAAATATTTATTAGTGTTGTGATTTATGAAAACATTTTCTTACGAACTTAATAGTTTTAGTTCCTACGTTGCATTAAATAAACTATAAATATTTTTAATGAAAAGTTATAAATGAGAAAATATGTGTTTATTATTACTATTATCAAACTATTAGGAGTGAATATGTATACATTGTTAGCTAATCTAAATACCTGTTTCATATTCGATATAGATACAATTTAAATTCTAACACTTACCGAGGAATTGCTATTTCATTTATTTGTTTGGAGTTTTGTACTTTATAGGGTGGTGGTTTTTTGTTCCCCATAGGCACTGTTTTATTTTTATTATTATTATTATATTATTATTATTATTATTATTATTATTATTATTATTATTATTATTATTATTATTATTATTATTATTATTATTATTATTAGCACCCGTTCGGTTATACCTATTTACGCTAAGGTGCAATGCGTAGGGTGATTGTGAGATCAAATGGAGGACCTACAGTTTAACGTGGGATCCGAACCACTGTGAAGGTCTGGCACTCACACATTCACAAGTTGTGATTAATACACGTCTTGTCAGAGGTGAAGGATTGAACCCCGGACCCATAGCAGAGAAGTCTCAAACTAGTTTACTTAGTGAAACTTTATAAATTTGTTTGAAACTATCACAAATATATCAACACCCAAAAAAATTCACACATGGACTAAATAAATAAAATAATATTACTAAAAATGTATTGCATTTTTATAGTAAAAAAAACATTAAAACTATTCTCACTAAAGAATGTCTATTTGAAAACCAGTTTGGGACGTCAGTTGCAACACACCCTCATGGAACTGTGAGGGGAGCTAGCGGGTCGTTGAGTGGTGGAGGAAATGGCTTCACGAGACACACACGGCAACCGGCTGGTAGACTCAAATTTAAAAACAACGATATTCTCTTCTAAAAAATACAACACTTGATGTGCTGGTTCAGAAAACTGTTCAGGTGAAAAGGTATTCAATTATGCAGGGGGTGAAATAAAATTGTTTACATATTTTCTTAAGTTTATTTTTAATTAATAAATATAGTTTTTTAAAATACGACCCTTGTTCAAATTATTTATTAAAATACATATTTTAATATTTTTTTAAAAAAATCTAAATTATTCAGGAAATAGCCAAAGAAACAATCTTTTTGAAAACAGAAACATACAATTTTTGAAAAGGTATTTTGGGCGTAATCATGGAAGAAGAATCATAAAAATTATTTTAAAACGTTGAGGTTCAATATTTTATATCTTTTTAATGGTTGGATTTAAAGAAACCAAATAACTTTTGTTGTGACAAACAACCTTTATTTTAATAGGAGAAAAATTTACAAATCTATTAAATAATAACTACCATCAGATTTAAGGAGGTTAGTAGTACAAGTATTTTAGATATTTGGTGGGAGTTCCCCCTTAAACACAAGTTTCTTACTACACAAAGTCGTTAAGGTTTTTTTAAGAAATGATTAACGTAAATCATTCATCTTCCTAAGGTATAAACTAATTTGAGAGGGGGTAGTGTTGCCATCGGACTAATTTCTCAAAGTTTTACAAATAGGTAATGTGTTAATGAGCATACCATATATATAGGCACTATGTAAAGGTAGTGGCCGGATGGAACTAAAACTCTCCAATCACAAAATATTATATTTTCCATAAGACTATAGACTGACCATAGCAATATGAGAGGGGGATTGTGAAGTGGGGGCTGAAAATACTCTGTCCCATTTTTTATTATAACCTTCTCAGTGCTTAGATCAAATTGCTTATTGGAATATTGTAAAATTCATCCCACTTATCATTCTTATTATGTTAGAAAAACTTTAAATTGCAACAAAAGGAATTTATGCTAAAAATATTCTTGTAAGATTCTTTTTGTGGAATCTCCCATGAACTACCTTAGACAAGCCCCTTACCGTGGCCCAACCACAAAGCACAGTCAAGTTCTTCGACAATACCACAACCAATTCTCATTGTTATACAGTTACTAATGTAGAATATTTTTGTAAGGGGTCTAGAGTATGAGTCCAAAAAAGCACAACCAAGAACGGGAAACTTCCTTTCCTTTATACTTAGGGATTTTAATCCATACGAAAACCCACAAGCGTGAACTTGTTGAAACCATGCACGAGCTCGAGCTGTGATGTAACTCGACCGTGTGCTAGATATCTCATCAGAACATGGAAATGAACTATGTCATTACTAGCACACAAGAAATTATGTAATTCCTTTTCACTGAAAAGGAGGGTTCTTCACGACTCATGTGGTCGACCATATAGAGCACAATACAAGCTCTACAACAGCTCATGACTCTTACCATCCTACAGGAATGTCAATATTTTAACATCCAAATTACAATTTTATGGATACTGATGACTGGGGACTATGACTAAATATCCGAGTGCCAAGAAAGCGACTAAACAAACATCTTCCTGAGAGCTAGAACAGCGTCCAACCCGGTTCCTCCCATGATAACTGATTGTCCTCTGGCTACAGTAGAAGAAACTTGATTATCAATCTACGCCCCTAGCTATGGTGAAATAACCATCTGGGTAACATACAACATAAGTCAACGGGAATAGACTCCAAAAGAGTGAGAACTAACTCTTTCATTCCTGCTTCCTCTATCTCCAAACCATACTCTGTCAGTGGCCATCATTCGCCATTCAATGGATATTGTGAACACAGCTGTAGAAGGTTTAATTCTAGGTATATTCCAATCATTAAATTCGACCAGCCACTCTATGCAATGGCAAAATAAATTCAGATCCAGGTGAATGTATTTTATTTTCCCTCAGTGCTCTTTGTTGTATTAAGGAACTAAGAAGTATTTCGAACTTTTCTATTGGTTTTCGCTATGTCAATACTTTGTTGGTGATATAGTTTGTGCACATATCCATATTTATGTTCCCATTTGGCTTTTAGGGTCTTCCTCCCACCTTTTTTCGAAGCATTTTATTCGGTGGTTCCATCAGAACCCGTATAAAAATATTTAGAAGGTAAAAACTAAAAACAAAAGTTGTAACACAAGTATAGTCCACTAAAATATTTGAATCATAGTTGAATTTGAAGTATTGTCTTTTATTATTTTTCCAATAAAACTTAAAATTCCTATGTTATTGTAAAAAATATTCACTAAATGTCTGAAAACACTAAATTGCTCTTCATGTAGACCAGCGAGAGCACATAACAGCGTGTTGGGATGACACGTACCTGAGAAAGTTTGCGGCTTATGAGATTAGGTGCAATAGCTAACCTGCACTGACAGTTAACAAGTGAAACAATATGGTGGATAAATTGCGTTCCACTGTCATAATAATATAATTCGATCTAGAAAGAAAAGTATCAATACTGTGCTCATTAAAAGTATTGGAAGAAATGTATCGATACCGTACTAGTATTAAAAGAAAATTATCGATAACAGTAAGTATCGGTATCGAAAAGCACATAAACTTTTCTACTTCGTCTTCTTGAGCCACCCTTGAGTTGACTAAAAAAAGCGTCTTTTGTTTAGTTTGTGATGACCATGCTCATTGATAAACGAGTAGTAGACTAGTCGCGACTCACTGACACTGGTCAGTCATCAAGCTGTATTGATAAACAAAGATGACAGAACAGTTATCAATTATGAGCTAGTAGAGATTGAATGTAGAGTTGCAGAAATGAGCTATAATTGAGACATAGTGTCATTTGTTATTCCTCCACAGTCCACTCTAGTAAACATTTGATCCCAGCACGAGTGAAGATAGTAAAGAAGCTGTTTCTTCCGATACCGGAGTATGAGTAGTAACATCAGTAAAAGTATCGGGAAAAAGTATCGAGTAAAAAACTAGTATCGAAAGGAATATATCGATACTAGTAAAGTATCGATACTTTTTCACATTTCTAGATATAGACTCTGTTGTTTAGTACTCAAAAATTTATTAGATTTAAGTCATGTTTCAAATATCGGTGTTTTTGTGCTCGTGGGTATCTGAATGTTAATTATGGATTAGAACCATAGTTTTTGTGTGTGAAATTACGATATCTAGAGAGGTGATCAAAAATGATACATATCCAGCATGCATCAGCATTATCTTCAAGG
>JBCFYV010000935.1:106101-132658 GCA_039000515.1 Timema cristinae | reverse complement strand
TAGGACTGGGGAATTGAGGTCAGACCATCGGGGTTTTTGAGAGAGAGAGAGAGAATATATTCTGTACTATCCCAAGGACTGAGGGTTCGAGGTCATAAGCTGCCTCCCAAAACCCTACTACATCACGTCGATGAAAAAGAGAGAGAGAGAGAAAAAACTCGCCGGGAGAGGGGGAGAAAAAACTTACTGGCTCGTCGGGAGAGAGAACACTCAACCCTGCCTCATCTGATGAGAGAGAACCCTGACCCCTCACCTCTCTCTGTCACCCTTCTCAATCTGATGAGAGAGAGGGAGAACCTGACTCATCACCTCTCTCTGTCATCCGCGTACTCCAACACTTCTCATCCCAGGAAACATCAATTATGCAAATGAGTCCCCGTATACCGCACCAAAAAAATAGTCTCCCCCTCACATCTCTCAGTCAGCCAGGTGCTCCAACCACCCATCCCCCCTCCTCCACAGCTACATCACAACATCCCAGGAGACACAACCCCCCACCCACCCAACCTACCCACCCCTCCACCTCACATCCCCATATCTATCGCGACATCTCAGGAACCCTCCCAAAAAAATATACTAAACCCCCCTCACTCATCTCAGTCATCCCATGTATTATGTAAATGTGCCCCGTACCCTGCATTCTCCCTTACTAAAGTCGCCAAACAGTTCAGTGATCGTACATGCATCCTACATCATACTTGCCAAACAATCACTCCTCATTGATCAAAGTCGCCAAACAGTTCAGTGATCGTACCATGCATCCTACATCATACTTGCCAAACAATCACTCCTCATTGATCAAAGTCGCCAAACAGTTCAGTGATCGTACCATGCATCCTACATCATACTTGCCAAACAATCACCCCTTCATTGATCAAAGTCCCAAACAGTTCAGTGATCGTACCATGCATCCTACAGCATTTAATCGTTCACACTTAGAATACATTTGTTCATCAGTCATCACAGACATTCATAATACTTGATTAGAGACATTTAAAACATATAATATATTTAACCACTATTCATACAATATACTTAGAAGACATATGATCATTTTGCATTACTCATACCATACATTATTATTAGATTAGAGGCTAGCTATACTTATAACACAAGTCCTCATCGATCGGTACATATAATACATTTAATCATAGCTCGTTGATCATATCAGTCATCGTGTTTAATATCCATTAATACATCATACCTAGGAAACATTCAAGCATCATTCATTGATGAAATCCTTCATACATTATAGAATAGAACACCCAAGCTCATAATGGCAAATTTTATAGCTTTATAAATATCCTAATCCTCCCATTACGAGTACTGATACCTTAAATACTACTACTCTCACATTTAATACTGTATTAAACGTTACACTTTTCATCCTTGAAGATAATGCTGATGCATGCTGGATATGTATCATTTTTAAACGTTAATATCTTAAATACTCTATCTTAGAGGTGACCTCCTTAATGTTTGATCACCTCTCTAGATATCTTAATTTCACACACAAAAACTATGGTTCTAATCCATAATTAACATTCAGATACCCACAAGCACAAAAACAACGATATTTGAAACATGACTTAAATCTAATAAATTTTTGAGTACTAAACAACAGAGTCTATATCTAGAAATGTGAAAAAGTATCGATACTTTACTAGTATCGATATATTCCTTTCGATACTAGTTTTTTACTCGATACTTTTTCCCGATACTTTTACTGATGTTACTACTCATACTCCGGTATCGGAAGAAACAGCTTCTTTACTATCTTCACTCGTGCTGGGATCAAATGTTTACTAGAGTGGACTGTGGAGGAATAACAAATGACACTATGTCTCAATTATAGCTCATTTCTGCAACTCTACATTCAATCTCTTCTAGCTCATAATTGATAACTGTTCTGTCATCTTTGTTTATCAATACAGCTTGATGACTGACCAGTGTCAGTGAGTCGCGACTAGTCTACTACTCGTTTATCAATGAGCATGGCCATCACAAACTAAACAAAAGACGCTTTTTTTAGTCAACTCAAGGGTGGCTCAAGAAGACGAAGTAGAAAAGTTTATGTGCTTTTCGATACCGATACTTACTGTTATCGATAATTTTCTTTTAATACTAGTACGGTATCGATACATTTCTTCCAATACTTTTAATGAGCACAGTATTGATACTTTTCTTTCTAGATCGAATTATATTATTACGACAGTGGAACGCAATTTATCCACCATATTGTTTCACTTGTTAACTGTCAGTGCAGGTTAGCTATTGCACCTAATCTCATAAGCCGCAAACTTTCTCATGTACGTGTCATCCCAACACGCTGTTATGTGCTCTCGCTGGTCTACATGAAGAGCAATTTAGTGTTTTCAGACATTTAGTGAATATTTTTTACAATAACATAGGAATTTTAAGTTTTATTGGAAAAATAATAAAAGACAATACTTCAAATTCAACTATGATTCAAATATTTTAGTGGACTACACTTGTGTTACAACTTTTGTTTTTAGTTTTTACCTTCTAAATATTTTTATACGGGTTCTGATGGAACCACCGAATAAAATGCTTCGAAAAAAGGTGGGAGGAAGACCCTAAAAGCCAAATGGGAACATAAATATGGATATGTGCACAAAATATATCACCAACAAAGTATTGACATAGCGAAAACCAATAGAAAAGTTTGAAATACTTCTTAGTTCCTTAATACAACAAAGAGCACTGAGGGAAAATAAAATACATTCACCTGGATCTGAATTTATTTTGCCATTGCATAGAGTGGCTGGTCGAATTTAATGATTGGAATATACCTAGAATTAAACCTTCTACAGCTGTGTTCACAATATCCATTGAATGGCGAATGATGGCCACTGACAGAGTATGGTTTGGAGATAGAGGAAGCAGGAATGAAAGAGTTAGTTCTCACTCTTTTGGAGTTTCTTCCCGTTGACTTATGTTGTATGTTACCCAGATGGTTATTTCACCATAGCTAGGGGCGTAGATTGATAATCAAGTTTCTTCTACTGTTGCCAGAGGACAATCAGTTATCATGGGAGGAACCGGGTTGGACGCTGTTCTAGCTCTCAGGAAGATGTTTGTTTAGTCGCTTTCTTGGCACTCGGATATTTAGTCATAGTCCCCAGTCATCAGTATCCATAAAATTGTAATTTGGATGTTAAAATATTGACATTCCTGTAGGATGGTAAGAGTCATGAGCTGTTGTAGAGCTTGTATTGTGCTCTATATGGTCGACCACATGAGTCGTGAAGAACCCTCCTTTTCAGTGAAAAGGAATTACATAATTTCTTGTGTGCTAGTAATGACATAGTTCATTTCCATGTTCTGATGAGATATCTAGCACACGGTCGAGTTACATCACAGCTCGAGCTCGTGCATGGTTTCAACAAGTTCACGCTTGTGGGTTTTCGTATGGATTAAAATCCCTAAGTATAAAGGAAAGGAAGTTTCCCGTTCTTGGTTGTGCTTTTTTGGACTCATACTCTAGACCCCTTACAAAAATATTCTACATTAGTAACTGTATAACAATGAGAATTGGTTGTGGTATTGTCGAAGAACTTGACTGTGCTTTGTGGTTGGGCCACGGTAAGGGGCTTGTCTAAGGTAGTTCATGGGAGATTCCACAAAAAGAATCTTACAAGAATATTTTTAGCATAAATTCCTTTTGTTGCAATTTAAAGTTTTTCTAACATAATAAGAATGATAAGTGGGATGAATTTTACAATATTCCAATAAGCAATTTGATCTAAGCACTGAGAAGGTTATAATAAAAAATGGGACAGAGTATTTTCAGCCCCCACTTCACAATCCCCCTCTCATATTGCTATGGTCAGTCTATAGTCTTATGGAAAATATAATATTTTGTGATTGGAGAGTTTTAGTTCCATCCGGCCACTACCTTTACATAGTGCCTATATATATGGTATGCTCATTAACACATTACCTATTTGTAAAACTTTGAGAAATTAGTCCGATGGCAACACTACCCCCTCTCAAATTAGTTTATACCTTAGGAAGATGAATGATTTACGTTAATCATTTCTTAAAAAAACCTTAACGACTTTGTGTAGTAAGAAACTTGTGTTTAAGGGGGAACTCCCACCAAATATCTAAAATACTTGTACTACTAACCTCCTTAAATCTGATGGTAGTTATTATTTAATAGATTTGTAAATTTTTCTCCTATTAAAATAAAGGTTGTTTGTCACAACAAAAGTTATTTGGTTTCTTTAAATCCAACCATTAAAAAGATATAAAATATTTAACCTCAACGTTTTAAAATAATTTTTATGATTCTTCTTCCATGATTACGCCCAAAATACCTTTTCAAAAATTGTATGTCTCTGTTTTCAAAAAGATTGTTTCTTTGGATATTTCCTGAATAATTTAGATTTTTTTAAAAAAATATTAAAATATGTATTTTAATAAATAATTTGAACAAGGGTCGTATTTTAAAAAACTATATTTATTAATTAAAAATAAACTTAAGAAAATATGTAAACAATTATTATTTCACCCCCTGCATAATTGAATACCTTTTAACCTGAACAGTTTTCTGAACCAGCACATCAAGTGTTGTATTTTTTAGAAGAGAATATCGTTG
The DNA here is from genome assembly GCA_039000515.1 of Timema cristinae. Classification (NCBI taxonomy): domain Eukaryota; kingdom Metazoa; phylum Arthropoda; class Insecta; order Phasmatodea; family Timematidae; genus Timema; species Timema cristinae. Next base: position 128,034 of record JBCFYV010000935.1, on the reverse strand, counting down.
TTTTTAAATTTGAGTCTACCAGCCGGTTGCCGTGTGTGTCTCGTGAAGCCATTTCCTCCACCACTCAACGACCCGCTAGCTCCCCTCACAGTTCCATGAGGGTGTGTTGCAACTGACGTCCCAAACTGGTTTTCAAATGGACATTCTTTAGTGAGAATAGTTTTAATGTTTTTTTTACTATAAAAATGCAATACATTTTTAGTAATATTATTTTATTTATTTAGTCCATGTGTGAATTTTTTTGTGTGTTGATATATTTGTGATAGTTTCAAACAAATTTATCAAGTTTCACTAAGTAAACTAGTTTGAGACTTCTCTGCTATGGGTCCGGGGTTCAATCCTTCAACTCTGACAAGACGTGTTGTAATCACAACTTGTGAATGTGTGAGTGCCAGGCCTTCACAGTGGTTCGGATCCCACGTTAAACTGTAGGTCCTCCATTTGATCTCACAATCACCCTACGCATTGCACCTTAGCGTAAATAGGTATAACCGAACGGGTGCTAATAATAATAATAATAATAATAAATAATAATAATAATAATAATAATAATAATTAAAAAAAAAAAAAACAGTGCCTATGGGGAACAAAAAACCACCACCCTATAAAGTACAAAACTCCAAACAAATAAATGAAATAGCAATTCCTCGGTAAGTGTTAGAATTTAAATTGTATCTATATCGAATATGAAACAGGTATTTAGATTAGCTAACAATGTATACATATTCACTCCTAATAGTTTGATAATAGTAATAATAAACACATATTTTCTCATTTATAACTTTTCATTAAAAATATTTATAGTTTATTTAATGCAACGTAGGAACTAAAACTATTAAGTTCGTAAGAAAATGTTTTCATAAATCACAACACTAATAAATATTTTAAAGAGATATTTTATCGAACAATTATTCAATAGATCTGAATCGTTGGGTGCGCGAGGTAAGTTTCAGGATCATGTTTGGTTTGCTGGTAGCTGGAAGTTCTGGGTTCAAATCTCAGTCACGTGGACCGAGGACTGTTCTTCCCTAAGTGTTTATCCACGCTTCCTTCACGCAAATGCGGATACGCTTACTTTAATATGATTTTCCTTAACTCTATTTCGTTATTATAATTAAAATGTGAATATCACAGATGGATAGTAGCAGGGCCGGATTAATGATAGTAATTTGTTTGGTATTAAACGTATTAATTTGAATATCTGAATTTTTATTCCGTGGGTAAGGAACTGGTCCAACAACTAGTTTTATTTATTTCTTGTATTTAACGTGCGCTTTCTGAACCAAATGATTAAATAAGTACACGAGAATTTCTATGAGTGAGATCGAAAGGGCCTAACAATTTTGCCGGGAAAGTTATTTTCACAAACCTTACAGGGTTATCTTACATACTACAATTGACATGGGACCAATGGCTTTACTTTCCCTCCAAAAGAAGTTATGCTATGAATTGTTATCACTTGAAAGAAATCCTTTGACCCCGGCGAGGTTTTAACCCACGAAAACCGAGTCTTGAGGCGAGCACTTTACTCCAAGACCAGTGAAGTCGACCAAACTGCTAGCATTATTATATGATTGAATGCTAAAGTATGAAGATAGCGCAACAAACACAAAACAAAATATTGTTCGAGAATAGGAATAAAAATCTCAACTAAAATCATTCATGGCTGCACTAGTGAGTACGTAAACTAAATGCAAGGCTCATTTAGTCTAGCCTAATGGCAACAGTGAGATCGGGGTTCAATTAGATTTGTTTTCTAAATGTTATTATTTTATTTCTATATGCAAGTACAGGTACATTTCACCTATATACTACCTTCATCACCCCTACCCTATTAACGGTAGTAAATTTGTATAGTCCGAACGGTTAGTAAGGCAATGAGCTAAAAACTAAAGTCGAAGAACGTCGAGCAGGACCTTATCTAGGGTGCTGTGCTCATTATAGGAGCCGGGGAGAACCTTACTAAAATGCCAAATAGCTATTTGTGCTAACTTGTATGATTTTCTTTTTAATCTGCATATTGTTCTTCTCATTAAAAAAAACTTTACACGAATCAACAAATTGAGGAGCTTTGAGCGTAAAATCACCACTCCTCTTTTGATTAGAAAAGATGTCAAATATATAATCTCAATAGATATATTGTATTTGTTTATTTCTAAGAGAATTTTAAATATTTTATTCCTATAAACTCATTAGGTAAATAAAAATATTTATGATTTAAAAAAAAGGTAAACTAAAGATTAGGGCTAATGTTAAAGGGTGTTAAATCAGTGAAGAACATTTTTTAAATAACGGCTGTTTCCATAAGCTACGGATTTTTTTTAAATAGTATATTGTTTTAGTGTTAACATTTATGACTAATTAATTCCCTTTTTAATTTACTGTATTACAAACTTGTGTGCATTTTATGTATTTGAAATATCAATTTTGTGTTGACAACTACAAATATTGTAACAAGATTAGTGTTTAACAGTGGGACCAGCGTGCTCTCATTGTTTACCCTAGCTGCGCTCCTTGTTCTCTCTGTCTCCCTCCTTGTCTAGCAGGTAGGCAGCGACATTCTCACTTGGCTGGGGGATTAGAGGGGCCAAGGGGGTGCGGGGAGGAGGGCGGAGACAAGTCTGGAAGGGTCGGGACCCATTTTATTCTGGACTCTTAACTTTAGAAATGGAGGATTCCAGACCCTTAGCTGTCACCACCCCTATATAAACAAGCTCAGCGATAGCCGTGCAGATTCAGTTCTTGGTTCTCGACTGATGAGTCCGGGAGTCGCCAGTGCGAGTGTGTGGACCAGTGTGGACACTGTGTGAGCCGGGAGTGGACCAGCGAGTCCAGTGTGTCAACCAGCGAGTACAGTATTTGTGTGGCGCGTGCCAGAGTAGTGTGTATGGCACTGGGACCTGTGGCGGGGTGCCGTTAGTGTAATTAACATTGAAAGTAAAATTACAGTGAACGAACGTATTTAGAAACTGATATTTGGATATTTAAATAGTTATTCAGTATTTTTTTTAACAAGCTGTTTACTTGACTTGATGTGATCCTATTTAATGTTTTTTTATTTGTGTATTGATCTACAAACAATTGCCTATATTACCTTAGTCAATGAACTGTTTAGTTATAGAGTATCCAGTGTAATTTTATTTTATGTGTTTTCATTTGTTTATTAATTTAAAGACAATTATTAGTATTACTTAACTAAGTGAACTACTCAGTTATAATTTATTCAGGTATTCTATTTATTATGTCCTTATTGGTTTATTAATTTAGATAATTAATTTACTACCTAATTTGTTAAATTGTTTAGCTGTATTTTTAATTCTGTGAATGTTTTTAAGTGGTGTTTTTAATAATCAAAACCTTGAATATTCCGTGGGCATTTTTTATTCGTGTTTGGTCGGCAACCTACCCCAATATCTCTAAAAGAACTCGTGGTTCACACTTTCACGTGTGAACGGCCTGTGACCCTCCCAGGTCACGTGTGCCCCACGTTACATTGGTGTCATAAGTGGGATTATGGTGGTGTGTCTGCTTGATGACAACGAGAAAAATGGCTGCGGATATCCAGGGTTTAACGGCTCTTATTCAAGCCATGGGAGAACAGAACAATGACAGGCTGGACCAAATAGCATCGCAAACTACGTCGTTGAACAACAAGATGGCGGAACATACGACATCGTTGAACGCAATGAAAGAAGAATTAAAAACAGAGATTTCAACTATAGAGGGTAAATTTACGTCATTGCAGAGAGAGATGGACACCGTCAAGAACGAAATGGAAACTTGATTTGGACGACTTCGAGAAGAAATGAATCAACGTTTAAGCAGCTTGTCAACTACAAGTGAGGGTAATGTCACTCAACTTCCACGCAGTTTCGAGATCAGTGCCTTAGAAGGATCTCGTACCGTAGTTAAACCATCTCCATATGATGGACAAGGTACCTGGCGTGAGTATCAAACACAATTTGAAATTGTGGCCAAAATCAATGGCTGGGAGATGACGCAAAAAGCCAGTATTTGGCAGTAATGCTCCGGGGGCCTGCTTTGGCGGTGTTACAGAACCTCTCGGAGCCCTCCCGACTGGACTACGATGCCTTGACGTCAGCACTGGAGCTGCGATTTGGTGACAAACACCTTCGGCATCTTTACCATGCCCAGTTGAAAAACAGAGTTCAAAGACCCAACGAGTCCCTGGTGGAACTGGCAGCTGATGTTGAAAGATTGTCACAGCTGGCCCTTGAAGGTTGTCCTGCTGATACACGTGATGTAATCGCCGTTGGTGCGTTCCTGGACGCCATTTCAGACAGTGAAGTTCAACAGACGGTCAGAGTTGCAGGTCTTCGAACTATGCGAGAGGCCTTGGCCAGAGCGTTGGAAGTGGAGTCGGCCAAAGTTGCTGCAAGGGCCACGCGACGTGAGGTGCGGAACACACGTTTGGAAGAAGGAGATGTGGGTGCCGGTGTAAGTCTGGATCAGAAAAACTTCCTGAATGAACTCAGAAGTTTAGTGAAAGAAGTTAAATCGATTTATAAGGTTCAGAACGCTCCATGCGGCCCCAATTTTAATAAGACGACCCGACTTGAATGTTGGAACTGTAATAAAGTTGGACATCTCCGCTCGCAGTGTAGGAAAAAGAGGATTGGTGAGCAAAGTGACTACTGGAACAAGAATCAACCGGGAAAACTACTGAAAGCTAGTCTTAAGGATCGGAGACCAGCTGACTCCACGCAAAATGCTCCCACGGTTATCTTCAATGTGCGATCGCTTGAAAGTGAAGAAAACGCTCTATTGGTGGAAGGAATGTTGGAGGGAAAAGCATGCCGGATGGTTGTGGACACGGGTGCCAACGTCACATTGGTCCGACCCGATTTCACAGAGTTAGTTCATCGGAAACCTGAAGGACAGATGGCACGTTGGATACAAAAACTCCAGGAGTACGACTTCGTAGTCCAACATCGGGCTGGACATAGTCATGGAAACGCCGACGTCTTATCCAGAAGATCATGCGAGGAACATGGCCGCCAGCATTGCCAGCGACGAGAAAGAAACGAATTAGAAGGACAGCCAATGATAAGACGTACTCGTTTGCAAGAGGACGTCGCAGACACTGGACGAAAATTCTGGGGTGATGAATGTCTAAGAGAAGATCAGATGAAAGATGACTCTATATGTCCATTAATAGAATGGAAAGAAGGTGGATTGAAACTAGGCTGGCAGGACGTGTCAGGCCTGAGTCCAATAGTGAAGAGTTATTGGGCTCAGTGGGACTCCCTCGTAATGAAAAATGGCGTCCTTTATCGAACATGGGAAAGTGCAGATGGTCTGCGCAAGAAACATCAGTTGGTATTGCCAAAGAATCGAGTCAAAACTGTGCTGGAAGACCTTCATAACTCACCATCTGGGGGGCATTATGGCGTAAACAAAACACTCGAGAAAGTAAGAGACCGATTCTACTGGTTGCACTGCAGGGACGTCGTTGAGAGCTGGTGCCGGAAATGTGACGTCTGCTCTTCAAGGAAAGGACCTAGGACTAGAGGAAGGAGCCGAATGCACCAATACAATGTAGGTGCTCCCTTTGAGAGAATAGCTGTGGATGTGATGGGCCCGCTTCCAGCGACAGAGAAAGGAAATCGGTATCTACTAGTTGTGATGGACTATTTCACAAAGTGGCCAGAGGTAATACCCATTAAAAATCAGGAGGCAATTACAGTAGCAGAAGCCTTGATCGAGAATGTATTTAGCAGATTTGGAGTTCCCCTGGAGCTACACTCCGATCAAGGACGTAATTTTGAGTCCTCTGTATTCCGGGAAATGGCCAATCTTCTAGGAATAAAAAAAACAAGGACCACTCCTCTTCACCCCCAATCGGATGGGAGGGTTGAAAGACTGAACAGAACCCTGGAGCAATACCTGTCCATGTTCGTCTCAGAAAATTAAAAGAATTGGGACAGTAGAGTTCCTTTGTTTTTGTTGTCCTATAGATCAGCTGTCCATGAGACAACCGGAGTGACCCCTGCAAAGATGCTCTTTGGTCGAGAGCTTCGGCTACCTTGTGACCTTTTATATGGCCGTCCTGAGAATCTTGTTGAGATAACTGAACAAGAACACACCGAACAGCATCGCGATACTTTGGCAGAAGTACACCAGTTTGCAAGGACACGAATCAAGATTAACAGCGACCGGATGAAAACACGTTACGACCTCCGAGCAAACGATAGGAGCTTTTCAGCTGGAGATCTAGTATGGCTATACAACCTACAGAAGAAAAAGGGCATATTGCCAAAGTTACAGAGAAAATGGGAGGGCCCATATGAAGTAATTAACCGGATAAACGACGTGGTCATCCGTATTCGACGAGGAGCAAGAGGGAAGATGAAGGTCGTGCACATCGATCGCCTTGCGGCATATCGGGGAGAAGAGTCCAGACTTTGAGATATCTGTTCGGGACGAACAGACTTAAGGAGGGGGTGGTGTAACAAGATTAGTGCTTAACAGTGGGACCAGCGTGCTCTCATTGTTTACCCTAGCTGCGCTCCTTGTTCTCTCTGTCTCCCTCCTTGTCTAGCAGGTAGGCAGCGACATTCTCACTTGGCTGGGGATTAGAGGGGCCAAGGGGGTGCGGGGAGGAGGGCGGAGACAAGTCTGGAAGGGTCGGGACCCATTTTATTCTGGACTCTTAACTTTAGAAATGGAGGATTCCAGACCCTTAGCTGTCACCACCCCTATATAAACAAGCTCAGCGATAGCCGTGCAGATTCAGTTCTTGGTTCTCGACTGATGAGTCCGGGAGTCGCCAGTGCGAGTGTGTGGACCAGTGTGGACACTGTGTGAGCCGGGAGTGGACCAGCGAGTCCAGTGTGTCAACCAGCGAGTACAGTATTTGTGTGGCGCGTGCCAGAGTAGTGTGTATGGCACTGGGACCTGTGGCGGGGTGCCGTGAGTGTAATTAGCATTGAAAGTAAAATTACAGTGAACTAACGTATTTAGAAACTGATATTTGGATATTTAACTAGTTATTCAGTATTTTTTTTAACAAGCTGTTTACTTGACTTGATGTAATCCTATTTAATGTTTTTTTATTTGTGTATTGATCTACAAACAATTGCCTATATTACCTTAGTCAGTGAACTGTTTAGTTAAAGTTAATCCAGTGTAATTTTATTTTATGTGTTTTCATTTGTTTATTAATTTAAAGACAATTATTAGTATTACTTAACTAAGTGAACTACTCAGTTATAATTTATTCAGATTATTCTATTTATTTTGTCCTTATTGGTTTATTAATTTAGATAATTAATTTGACTACCTAATTTGTTAAATTGTTTAGCTGTATTTTTAATTTTGTGAATGTTTTTAAGTAGTGTTTTTAATAATCAAAACCTTGAATATTCCGTGGGCATTTTTTATTCGTGTTTGGTCGGCAACCTACCCCAATATCTCTAAAAGAACTCGTGGTTCACACTTTCACGTGTGAACGGCCTGTGACCCTCCCAGGTCACGTGCGCCCCACGTTACAATATGTTTTATGTTACATACTGTTTTTGGTTTGACAAATGCTGTGCATTTTTATTAATTTATTTTAAACAAATATTATTTAAGCAAATTTATTTTTTGTCACTACATGAACGTCATTGTTCAACGCTCGATTTATTTATCTGACCATAACATAATAACTGTCCAGATAGCTAGACATTCTTTTGTGACTAAATATTATATTGTGTTTACTGGGGAGGGGGCTAGAGAAGAGACTTATTTCAAATAATGGTTTAGGGTGAAATCATCTCACATGTATAATTTACTAGCAGGCTGATCCATTCTTTGTACAATATCAAACTATTCAAATTAGGACGTTCAACATCCGGCTGTTAGCATTTATATAATTACTCCTTGCACAATACCAAGCTAACTATGGCAATCATAATTTAAATCTTACGCTCAGCGTTCACTCATAAATTTTAAATTTTAACACTTCTTATTTTCTGGAGTACTCCTTCCACCTTTTCCCCAAATTCCAATTTTCTACCGAAGTTAAAACGTCTTTCTTATTTTGACCCTCTCCTCCAAGTCCTGGAGCCCAATTTTTAAATTCCTCATTTTGTAAATTTTCCTTGTTAAATGAGGTGGTCCTTCTAAAGACCTTTAAAATTTCAGTTTTTCATCCTATCTCGAAGGGGCTTAGATTTTTCTGATCACAAGCCTAAACTCACTTTTTTTTAAATATATATATTACTAGAATGAAGTACAGCTCTACCCGGAAAAATAGTTTAGGGTAACTAAAAGATTAAAGAGGGTAAAAATTAACTCAAATTAAATTTTAAGGGTTATGTAATAAGTTAAAAATAAGGTTTAAGTATATAAAGAGGTACTAAGGGAAAAGTGATGGACCAACAGACGGACAGACAGACGGCATTGCGGAAATAATGTTTTTGGTTTCAGGGGGTCACGAAACGTTGACATTTATCGAAATTTCGAGTTAGATTTTTTTGACAATTACAATACTAGTATATATAGATCGTTCCTTGTATTTATTTTTGTTATTTTTAAACTGTAAATAAGGTAGTTTTAATTCAATATTTATCTGGCTTTGGCCTTGCATACAATATATAGAGTCTAGTATGAATTTGATTTTTTTCATTAGGAAATTCAGGGGTTATTTTAATGTGTAGAGCATTTATCCCTTTTGAAATATAAATTGTAAACCTGGTTTTAAAAGGTATCTTATGCACTCGACACATCTTTAATGCTTTTTATTTTAACAATCACATAATTAATGTATTTATTAAACTAGTATTGAGTCTTGGGGGAGACCAATTCCCAGTTTTCCCTCTCTTGGGTGTGCCACTGACCTATATCTACATATATTGGGTAATATATATATCTATATAATATCCAAGGAAGAAAAACAGAGAAATTCTGCACTAGTCTTTTTTCGGTGGTATAGCTTCAATTTGAGGAAACACTCAAATTTTCTATGTTAATAGGCTGCCATTTATAAATTATCAGAACTACATTATATTTATTAAAATAACTGAATATTATGATTTTGCTTTGAAACATTTTTGACAGTATTTTATTTAGTGATAAATTAATGTAAAACTATCACTTTATAAACATTTTCACGTAAATTAAAATGTATAGTACTACACAATCTTACATACTTTCTCATATAGTAACCAACCAAGAGTTGGTTTACTTGCATTGTATATTACAATTAGGAATAAAATTTTCATAATTTGTCGCCAGTAGCCCATAAGGAAATGTCTTTGTGTTGTACTGTACCATTTATTTATTTTTTCAAACCTCTAAACACTTTAAGCAAGATTGGTCCTGCTAATTTTAAAGTATGGTGTTGCAAGTAAAGAAATGCCTACTTTGATGAGTTTTGTTTAAATCTTTATATTAATTGTATAAAGCCGAAAATGACCGAACTCGATTGAGTATATACATTAATTTGGACACCCTTCGCTTATAAATTGTGGGCAGGAGGAAGATCACAAACCAAACATGTTTGTGTCCTTGTATATGTGTGCGTGTGTGTTCAAATATCATACACACACACACACAAGTACGATTCTAGAATTGTTAGTTTTAATTGTTTAACTTTTTATAAATTCAAACCATTCTATTCTCAATGAATAGCTCTTAGCTCAGGCTTGAAAAACTCCGGGCTGTTTAAAAAATAATTTGGGCTATATTAGGTTTTATTGGGTTTTTTGTGGTGTGATTAAAGATCTTATGTATGTTATTTGATTAAACCAATCATTCTAACATATTAATTAGTGCCTAGACTGTTACTTTACAAAAACAAATAACGTCCACGCCTAGCAATAATATTATATTTTATAAATCAATTTTTTTAAGGAATTAAAACAATATACATTAGCAAAATTCAAAATAAGACTTTCATGCAATCATGTTAGTAAAATTTGGTTCTTACAAAAGAATGTTTTAAATTTAAATTTAAATTTGTATGTGTATTTATTAAAATATTCAATAACATTAGTTTGATCTAGTCCTATGTTAGTATGTTTAATTCCATTTCCAATCTATCTACATTTTTATTTAAAGAAATTAATCATATTTAAAATATTAAAAGGAAAATAGACTAATTACTTTAAAAAAGTTTGACAATTGCTTTGTATTCAAAATATAATAAGTTTTTTGTTTTTTAAGTAGGTATTTTTAATAAAAACCCATGTGGTTTTTTTTTGGGCTGGATAGAATTGTAGCAACCCTCTCTTAGCTAACTCTACTTGCTTTAATTATATGCAATTGTAACAAAGAGATATTGCATTCATATTATTTACCTTTACATTTTTATCTTTATTGTTAACTTATATTGTTGACGTGACTCTATATGAAATTTATTTAATCTTATTATAAGACCACTTTTTCAATTACATTTTTACATACCGTTGTTTGATACTTGTAAACAATAGGAAACCCCAAAAACAACATTACTCAATCATTTAAAGAAATCTTATATTGTTATATTTCATTTCAACATTAGTTAATCACTAACTTCTAGTACTTAATTTGAGTAATTTTAAATATTAGACACTTTACAAAGATTTTTGTTTATTAATAAATAAAGAAGTGTTTAGTTTGTCTTTGGTTTTATTTATAGTTCTTTCCCTAACTCTAAATGACTGGACTTTGTAAATACAATGGAAATTAAACACACATGGAAATGTATTAACTTTTTCACAATTATTTTGTAAGTATTGTAAAATTTTACTTAATATAATTTATATTTTTATTGTCTTTAGGTTGAGTATACTATAATTTTGAACGTAAGAAGAGTAAATGACTGTCACAAACGTTAGTAAAACTACATTGATTTATTCATATCTCAAGTAATGTAATTTACATCTTTAACTTTATATATATTATAAATAGGCCTAACTTTAAAATAATAATTAAGTAAAATGCCATCAACTTTGTACCATCATCTTTTGTTATGTATTTATTTGTATTTTCTAAATCTGTTCTTCCTAAAAGAATTAGAGTATACATGGCCAAACGCATTGGGGGATGGTTTTCACCTTTATAGTTATCACATTTCTTTTTTTTTTTACATCCTTGTCAGAAGAATGTTGGTGCATTTCCAATAAACAATCCTTCTTAATTTTAAATTATTATAACTAAAATCCTTGTATATAATGTTAATGTAAAAATAAATTGTTTTTATCCAAAGTAGTTTTAATTTGGTCTATTATGAATTATTATTAAAAACAATTTAAAAGATTTACCCGCATTTTAATTTATTGGACCTTTTATTTTAACGATTAACTTTCAATTAGAATTATTTATTGTATTAATTAATGCATAATATCAAGGTTTTAGGCCTACACCTTAATTAGAAATACAAATCTAATATACTATTATTGATAATTAATAATATACTATATTATACATGTGTACACACTGAAATAATGTTGAATGAAAACTACTACAGCTATATATAATTTTGAGATAGAACCCAAATCCGGCCTTCCAAACATTAGCCGAGAAAAAAAAAGAAGAAACAGACCCTCTACTTTCTTTGTCTCGGAATCTATTTTTGGAAAGAATGTATACCTGCTAGTCAGTCAATCGTACAGGCGACGAAATGTCTAGCTGTACACAAGCGGGGGAAATGGAATTGAAGTTCTCTACACGCACGAAGCGTAGCGGATTTGAAACAAAATAGAAGGTATGCGAGTTCCCTCTTAAGGTCCTCTATGCGTTGAATGTGCGCGGGGGGAGTGAGGATAAAATACTGTACTTTGGAGGGTCAAGGTGGGAAGCAAGAAAATGTCCGTGTTTTTGCAGTTTCAATAGCAAAACACATTTCGGCAAAAATCGATTAAATAGAAGTAGAAGCCTGGAGATTAATTTAATTTACATGTTAATATCAACAGTTGTAGAATATCTATAATGACTCATGAGCATAGCGGGATTAGATGATAAACTTTTTAGATTAGAATAAAAAGTTGTCATTAAATTTCAGGATATCCTTGTCGGATGATAAGAACTGTTGAAATCACCATCTGAAGAAAATCAAAATTTATGATTCTACTCCTATTTCAATTGTTTTTGCGTTTTTTTATATTAAGCTGCAAATAAACACTAACCTTATATGGCGTTCTCTACACTTTAGCAACAGGTGTATTTTTTTCAAACTAAAGGTAACTAGATCGTATCCCCTCAAAGTATTCCCCAATTAGTTCCTGCTGCTGTCATCAAACATTAATAAAAGGTTTATTTTCGGAGATACAGGAGTTTTAACTGACACCCTGCGGGAATGTTGTGACTAGGCACCATGCGGGAATGTTGTGACTAGGCACCCTGCGAGAATGTTGTGACTAGGCACCGTGCGGGAATGCTGTGACTAGGCACCGTGCGAGAATGTTGTGACTGGCACCATGCGGGAATGTTGTGACTAGGCACCGTGCGGGAATGCTGTGACTAGGCACCGTGCGGGAATGTTGTGACTAGGCACCGTGCGAGAATGTTGTGACTGGCACCATGCGAGAATGTTGTGACTAGGCACCGTGCGGGAATGTTGTGACTAGGCACCATGCGGGAATGTTGTGACTGGCACCGTGCAAGAATGTTGTGACTGGCACCGTGCGAGAATGTTGTGACTAGGCACCGTGCGGGAATGTTGTGACTAGGCACCGTGCGGGAATGTTGTGACTAGGCACCGTGCGGGAATGTTGTGACTGGCACCATGCAAGAATGTTGTGACTGGCACCGTGTGAGAATGTTGTGACTAGGCACCGTACGGGAATGTTGTGACTAGGCACCGTGCGGGAATGTTGTGACGCACCGTGCAAGAATGTTGTGACTGGCACCGTGTGAGAATGTTGTGACTGGCACCGTGCAAGAATGTTGTGACTAGGCACCGTGCAAGAATGTTGTGACTGGCACCGTGCGAGAATGTTGTGACTAGGCACCGTGCGGGAATGTTGTGACTAGGCACCGTGCGGAAATGTTGTGACTGGCACCATGCAAGAATGTTGTGACTGGCACCGTGCGAGAATATTGTGACTAGGCACCATGCGGGAATGTTGTGACTAGGCACCGTGCGGGAATGTTGTGACTAGGCACCGTGCGGGAATGTTGTGACTGGCACCATGCGAGAATGTTGTGACTAGGCACCGTGCGGGAATGTTGTGACTAGGCACCGTGCGGGAATGTTGTGACTAGGCACCATGCGAGAATGTTGTGACTAGGCACCGTGCGGGAATGTTGTGACTGGCACCATGCAAGAATGTTGTGACTGGCACCGTGCGAGAATGTTGTGACTAGGCACCGTGCGAGAATGTTGTGACTAGGCACCGTGCGGGAATGTTGTGACTGGCACCGTGCGAGAATGTTGTGACTAGGCACCATGCGAGAATGTTGTGACTAGGCACCGTGCGGGAATGTTGTGACTAGGCACCATGCAAGAATGTTGTGACTAGGCACCGTGCGGGAATGTTGTGACTAGGCACCGTGCGGGAATGTTGTGACTGGCACCATGCAAGAATGTTGTGACTGGCACCGTGCGGGAATGTTGTGACTAGGCAATGGTGCCAGTCATGGTGCTTATTGCCACCTTATGTTTAAAATAAAATAATTCAGTAACAGCGTAGAAGTAAGTAATCACTAATTTTGTTGCACAGAAAAATATAAATAATTTCTTGTGTTATATTTGTTTTCTAGTAATAATTTATGTTTTTTAACCGTTTGAAATCATTGTAGTTTTCTGTTTTTTTTAAATAAAATTTTCAAAAATGCAATATCATTAAAATATTTATTTAACAATATTGCTCAATAATAATAATTCTATGTATTAGAATATGTGTTATTGTTTATTATTGAGAACATTACAGGATGTTGCAAAAATGCAATGGTGCCTAACCTCGTGTTATTTTGTTTAGCATTTGTCCCCGAAGGTAAAAGAAAAAAGGTTCAGAATAAGAACGGTTCTTTTCGAGACTTGATGAATTACCAAATAAATGTGTGATAAAGCTCATTCATTTGAGGACAAATGGAAAAAACAAGTGTTGAAGTTAATCAGTGGTGGAGAACAGAACCTGGCAGACTGCAGGCCTGCTCGTGCAGGGCTATAACGTGCAAAGCAGGGACTGAGAAAAATATTCATGACTTGTACATTTTTGCTTAAGCTATCGTATACATCAAATTTATTCATAATTGCTGTTAGATAAAATGGGAACATAGAAGTTGCTGAATAGTAATGAATTACATACAAAAGCTAAAAGTAATTATTTTGTAACATCAATGGCAATGTAGAAATCGTTCTCTGTGATAATATGCATGTTTAGGTTGGTTAGTTGGTGTTCGTACAATCGTGGGCAGCAAGTCTTCTCACGAGCCACAGGGTGATCCAATACCAATAATATTAGCGTTTGTGGTCGTCATTTTCCTTGCCCTTCTTGCCTTCAGTTGTGCTAATTAAAATTATCGAGTGGTTTGGCTTGAAGTTAAGAGAACACCATAGTACTCGAAATATTTACCGAAACATGTGCGTCTTATTGAAATAATTTATCAGCAATTAATAGAAGTACGTTTAAGTAAAAAAATCCAACAGATTTATTTCAGCAATGAGGAAAAAAGAGTCAATTGTCAAAAAAAAACTTCATTTTATCAGATAAATGTGGAGAACTAGACTAAATTAAAACCATAGGGTCCTAACTATGAGATGTGAGATAAAAATTTCGCGCTAAAATCCTGTGGTCACAACACAAAAACTAAAGATATTAGTTAAATTAGAATCTATATCTGGGCCCAGCTAGTGCTGCTGCCGAGTGTTGGCTGACCGAGCGCACGTCCATCATGAGTAAGGTGAAGGGAGGAGGGGGAGGGGAAGTGAGAAGGAGCCTGCGGTCTCTTTGACAGACCACTCACATTACAGCTATTAATAAGTTTTGCTCGAGTTGAAACCAAATGTTATTCAGTTTTAAAGGATATAGGCTAAGTTTGTGTTTATATTTTTCTAGTACTACAATAACCTACATACATGACTTGTTTTTGTTATCGAGTCTTACATACCCATCCAGGCTATATAAATATGTACGAACTATGTTAATTTGCTAGAGATAAGGAAGATAGAATTTAGAGGAAAAGTACCAAGATTTGCAGGGAAGTGGAAAACTTTAGGGAAAACCACCCTCATTACAACCAACTGGGACTCAAAACCCCATCTCCCCAACTTTGTCAGTCTAGTCTAATTCGAGAGTGACACCCTGGCCTAGACTATTCAACCACGGAAGGGGTGGATCTCGTTCATGTATTCAAACGTTACTGAATAAATGAAGAATGTTCCTTTTTAAAATGCCAACACTTCTCAATTTTTCATGTGGGAGACGCAGTTAGTAATAAAATAATCAGTTGCCAAATAATTGTATGTAGAGCAGTCACGGGATTTCTTAGTTAGACACACTTATCAGCAATATTAATCAAATCCCATCGATTGGTACACGAACTAGACATAAAGCTCATCTAGTCTAGTTTTTCGGTGACGACGAGGAGGAGACTCTAATCCTGGCTGTATGTACTGAGGGCGGAAAGTTTCCCACACTTACTTCGTAATTAAGCTATAAAAGACTCATACAAGTAGTTGGCAAGCCCAGCGGTCACAGACCGGGATGGGCTGAATTTGATCACGTGACCACGCCCCCTCCCTTTCTGATTGGCTGTTGTTTTCCCCTCCCCTCCTCCTCCTGACCCCCTTTCCAGTGTTACAAACTTGTTTATTCTTGTCTCATTTGTTTTTTATTTGTGTTCATTTCTTTTTTATGTGTGCTCAATGGTTATTTATGTATGCTCATGGCTTTTTTATTTGTGCTCATTGGTTATTTATGTCTGGGTAAGATTCGGAAGGGCCATTGGAGTTTTTTATTGGTGTGGGGAGTTTATTGTCCTAGGATTGGGATGAGGCGTTGGATTTTTTTTATTTATTGGCTTGCAGTCCACGGTGCCGGGCGCTACTCCCATGGCATCACTAGTGAGCGCTGGGTGCATCTTCTCTGCCCAGTCGCTTAGCAAAGAGTGCCACCGACCACCGAGAAGTTGACAGCGTATCATGGCCGTAAGGCCCCCTTCACTTTTCCTTCACTCCCCACCCTCCTTATATCGCCACGGCACAGAAGGAACTAAGTTAAACTGACTGCTCCCTCTCACAAGACTGTTGGAGTGCCTTTCACTTCACCCCTCCCCTCACTTCGTCATACCCTTTCTCAATGGGGGTCGTCAGATGTCGCAACAGTAACTTGTTATATATTTTTAAAGAGGGTGACAATGACCTTGTTGAAGTGTCATGAACCCCCCATGGCCACTTGGTACTTCGGCCGTGGCCTTATGAAGGTTGTTGGTTCAGATGTGCTTTCTAAATGCCCACTCTGGACAAATGATTCGATTTACCACACCAGGAGTCTGACATTTAGACTGCGTGCACACCGGGATTTGAACCTCGGTATCTTTAACACAACTAATGTATGTTAGAACGGCCGTATGTCCTACACCCCCCATTTTTCTGGTTGACCAGGTAGAATGTTTACCCGCATTTGCTTCAAACGTCGATCACTCTGTCACCGGCCTTCTAGTGACGCCTTAGACCATGCGACCATCAATGCAAGTATAAAAAAATCTTATAAAATGCACATGAGGTCATTTACCCTGGAAACCCTCCCCCAGCAATGGGTTTTCCCGATGACGTCATTGCGCTGTCGCAACCCTGATGACCCATACCTGGCACCAGTTTGGTGGCTTGACAAGACAAGTAGAGACAAGAATAGATCACGACCTTGAATGATGTCGCAACCCTCCCACCAGCAATGAGTTTTCCCGGTGTCGTCATCGCAATATTACAACCCATCCCCCAACTCTCCTATATGGTAATGGGGTGACCTGGTAGTCTAGGGGTAAGGTGTCAGACTTCTATGCTGACGGCCGGGGTTTAATCCTCGGTCCCGGCAAAGATTTATCTGATTACCAAACCCTTCCTTCACCTCTGACAAGACATCTTGTGAATGTGGGGAATGCCAGGCCGCCACCGTGGTTCGGATTCCACGTTAAACTGTAGGTCCTTCATTTCATCTCACAATCACCCTACCATTACACATTAGCGTAAGTGAGTATAACCCGAATAGGTATTAAGACGCAGTGCTAATAATAATAATGGTAATGGGTTTTTCCCAGTGATGTCGCAACTATAGAGCATTGACGCAGTTCTAATTATACACAACCAGGGCCTCGGAAGCCTTACGGTGATTTATAATCCTCAGTTAGGGGCCGCAATCTCTCACCACATAAGTCTACTAAAATCGGTTGTTTGGTGTCGTCCGTCGACACGCGTGGATGTAGGTATCCACCACAAACTGAAGGAATAAGTTAGAAATGTTCCAGTGTTTACGTGTGTAGCACCCCCTTAATCATTTATTTACCTCGTAGGAATAGGTCACTAACAAAAATACTACAAGGATAAGAGGGAGTCATCTAACAAAACAATATTAAAGAGAAAATAGAATAAGCAAGAGTTAAAAGTAAAGAGTAATTTAATTCATTCAAAAAATAACAAACAGTAATTTTAGTGACCTTAAACTGTTACGTAGATGCTGATTGGGCAGGTGATATTATTGACAGAAAATCGACGACAGGATATATTATTAAAATGTATGGAAATGTGATTTTTTGGAAAGCTAAGACACAAAGTAATGTAACAAAATAAGCCACATCAGCTGAGAATGTTGCATTGTCTGAGTGTGTTAGTGAATTAAAAGTTGTGAAAGATATTTTGATAGATTTTAATATTGAAGTTTGTGACCCGATAAAAATGTATGAAGATAATTCTGATGCAATAAATATAGCTAAGTATGGTAATTTTACAAAAAAAATTCGAAGTATATAGAGACACATTATCATTTTGTAAACGAGAGTTATGATAAAGGAGAAATTGATATTGTCAAAATTGATTCTGATGAAAATGTGGCTGATATTTTTACCAAACCATTAGGTCGAAATAAGTTTGAAAAATTCAGCCATGAAATGAATGTGATATAAATTGGTTTATGATTAAGGGTGGACTGTAACATAAATTTAAGGAGGCGTGTTAAAATATAGGTAAATTTATCTTTTCTGCAAATGTATATGTAATGACTAACCCCCTTGTTGTTCGTTACAAATAAACTGTATAGATTGCTTGTTCGTTATAATTTAACAATCTTAAATATAATCTGCCTTTTTTCAAGAAATCTTAATTTTTATTAGCGGTAGTCTAATATTGGGCTTTCCTAATTAGTAATAGGCTCTCCGACTGGCTCATTATATCTTTTGATAGATTGGTATGTGACTTACTTGTTTATGTTTTAATATATTTTTATGGTGATCACCTCATTGTTTATTAAGGATTTAGTTGATGTTAATAGTTCAATATACAGTAATGGTACATCCTTTTACAAGTGGTTTGTATAGGCCTACATTGCAAACAAACAATGGTTCATGTCTCAAACCTCAGTGTGTTCCTGTGTTAAGGGAACAATATCAATGTTTTGTCTCATAATAATTACAGACGAAAATAAACGTATAAATTGTAATCAATAATCTTTTGAAATCTCTATATTATTGTACAATAAATTTATCTTCGCTCAAACTGTTTTTTATGTCATGTAAACTTTCCCTTTTGTCCCAGTTGCTGTTGTTAAAACTTAGGTAGGGCTAGGAAGCCGCCAATGTGCCCCTAATAGCGCCAACAATTCAAATGGTGTATGATCAACTTCGTTTGCGTAACGTAATGTTCACTTAAGTTTCACTTGGCGTTGACGTAAAAAAAACTATAATGTGATCATGAATAATTTAAAGGAACATGTCGAAAACAAAGACAATGCATTTGGACTGTTTGAAAACAAATTGTTCACTGAAATTAAACCCAATCCTTTAAAGCTGGTTAGTCTACAACTACTTGCAATAAAAGCTTTGCTGGATAAATAAAATAAAGTGTAACAAGAAGCTACGTCATCTTATTGTTCCTGAAACGAAGCAAAAAAAAAATACGACAGAATTTGTCTACATACCATAAGCAAACAAATGAAGTACTAAATATCCCTGTTGATGTCACTGAGTGAACTAATTAAGTATTAAATATCCCTGTTGATGTTACTTAGTGAACTAATGAAGTACTAAATATCCCTTTTGATGTCACTGAGTGAACTAATGAAGTAATATATATCCCTGTTGATGTTACTGAGTGAACTAATGAAGTACTAAATATCTCTGTTGATGTCACTGAGTGAACTAATGAAGTACTAAATATCCCTGTTGATGTCACTGAGTGAACTAATGAAGTACTAAATATCCCTGTTGATGTCACTGAGTGAACTAATGAAGTACTAAATATCCCTGTTTATGTTACTGAGTGAACTAATGAAGTACTAAATATCCCTGTTTATGTTACTGAGTGAACTAATGAAGTATTAAATATCTTTGTTGATGTCACGGAGTGAACTAATGAAGTACTAAATATCTCTGTTGATGTCACTGAGTGAACTAATGAAGTACTAAATATCTCTGTTGATGTCACGGAGTGAACTAATGAAGTACTAAATATCTTTGTTGATGTCACTGAGTGAACTAATGAAGTACTAAATATCCCTGTTGATGTCACTGAGTGAACTAATGAAGTACTAAATATCCCTGTTTATGTTACTGAGTGAACTAATGAAGTACTAAATATCCTTGTTGATGTCACGGAGTGAACTAATGAAGTACTAAATATCCCTGTTGATGTTACTGAATGAAGTACTAAATATCCCTGTTGATGTCACTGAGTGAACTAATGAAGTACTAAATATCCCTGTTGATGTTACTGAGTGAACTAATGAAGTACTAAATATCCCTGTTTATGTTACTGAGTGAACTAATGAAGTATTAAATATCTCTGTTGATGTCACGGAGTGAACTAATGAAGTACTAAATATCTCTGTTGATGTCACTGAGTGAACTAATGAAGTACTAAATATCTCTGTTGATGTCACGGAGTGAACTAATGAAGTACTAAATATCCCTGTTGATGTTACTGAATGAAGTACTAAATATCCCTGTTGATGTCACTGAGTGAACTAATGAAGTACTAAATATCCCTGTTGATGTTACTGAGTGAACTAATGAAGTACTAAATATCCCTGTTTATGTTACTGAGTGAACTAATGAAGTATTAAATATCTCTGTTGATGTCACTGAGTGAACTAATGAAGTACTAAATATCTCTGTTGATGTCACGGAGTGAACTAATGAAGTACTAAATATATCTGTTGATGTCACTGATTGAACTAATGAAGTACTAAATATCCTTGTTGATGTTACTGAGTGAACTAATGAAGTGCTAAATATCTCTGTTTATGTCACTGAGTGAACTAATGAAGTACTAAATATTCATGTTGATGTTTTTCGCAAAAAATTGTCTGGCTAAGACGTATGTTAAATTCACTTAACGTGTATTTAACGTGAAAGTTCTCCGTTGACAACTCTTAAGAGGATATTAGACCTGTACCGCCATTGCTCCCAAATGTGGCAAAGAAGACCGTGCAGACTCTTAGGGAAATCACGTTTACGAAACAATAAAAAATGCTATAATATATTATTTTGCATTTTTGAAGAGCGTAAGAATATGGCGACGTACCTATGTTTTAATCTATTTCATTATATGTTTGAAAAGCTCATAAATCCTTAATAGATTCGTTTAAAATAAATCGTGATTCAGAAATAAATAATAAAAATTTAAAAGCTATATATATACAATATTATCTAACTAAGACGTTTCCATAAAAAAAATCCATAGTCACAACAGAAAAAACGGAATAAATATTATTTTAAAACGATTATTTTTTTAACGGTTGTTCTGATATCTGGAGGAAAGACTCTGAACTACCCGAACGAGGGACGAGGAAATGGTTTTGGGGAGGGGGGCAGGGGAGGTTTGTTGAAGGAAGTAAACACAAAAGGAATGTGGATAGTGTCCGCCTGACCCAAGCCTGGTGCTTTGGGCTAAAGGCAGATAAGAGAAGTCAGAAATAACTCATTAGCACATTTATGCTACAGTAGTATTGACGTTTGTCTTGAGAAGTCACAATGAATACTTCGGGATTTGACAGAAGAAGAGGCTATATATAAATCACATCTACATTTATGCGCCCCACGTAAGAAAAGACGAGGAATAGAATTAAAATAATATTGGAAACAAAGGTAGTCTACAAATTTATTAATTTAGAACATGTAATTCCAATTTAATAATCTATTTTTCAAGTAAAATATGTAAAGCTGAATTTTATATATTAATCTATAAAATGATAATTTACAGCTAGAGAAAATATCAAATACCTTCCTAATAAATTGGGATTTTTTAAACGATGCCCGATTGAAATATTCCAATAAACTAAATTTAGGATTTGGGATATATTAAAGGTGATATCGAAACAAATATGCCAGCGTTTGCCTGTAGTGTGTATGGGAACACCTCAGTGAAAACAATAAATGTGTTGAAAAACATTCATAAAGAATCATTCTTTGACAGGTTTAAAAACTATTTTTATATCTTGCAACTTTGTTTTTGATAAATCCTATCAATGACAATTTAAAAAAATCCTATATAAATAAAGATATAAATACTGTATATTTCTTTATTTGTTCTAAACATATCTTTCTTCCAAGACTACTATAGGCTGTCGTGAATCCTAACTGTATATTACAAACTTGTGAAAAAAACCTAAACTGTAATGACGTACACGCTAAGTTCATTTAACGTGGTTTCCCGTTGACATAGTCATCGGGGTTCAAATCCCGGCCGGGTGTAGCTATGGTATTTTTTAAAATGTTTTCCATACACGTCTTCCTTGAAAATTTGGGTACATTTTAACTAAGTTTTACTTAACCCATTCCAACTCTATTAGCTTT
>JBCFYV010000935.1:0-106001 GCA_039000515.1 Timema cristinae | reverse complement strand
GGATAGAGGATTTTAAAAATTAAAAGCTTGAAATCAAAAATGTAAGTTATATTTTAAGCAGATAGTAAAAATATTAGGCTTAAATGTATTAAAATGATTATATAGTTCTAGCATTCAAGCAAATTTAAACTTGAGAAATTAAAGAAGTAATTTGTAAAATCCAATATTACTGTTCAATCCAACACATTAAAATAAAATGTAGATAAACTGCAACACATGCTCTAAATAATAATAATCCAAGTTATTTTTATCCCAGTTTTAAATTTTTTAAAAAAGGTAAATATTTTGGTATTACAGAAAAACATGCATTGTTTTAAAAAGAAAAAAGGTTTCTAATAGCAATAAGTCACCTGTTGGCGTCTTGTATTTTTTAAGGCATATATTACACTGGGCAGTTTTCTTATCAGAAGCTCTCATGAAAAATAGCCATATTTCACTTTTATTTTTATTTGTTTTGGACATTTTTGTAGGCTCAACCAAAATATTGATAAATTAATAAACAACAGTCTAATGTTGCCAACATGAGGTCATCAAACTCTCCATAAAGTTTTTGGGTTAATAAAAATAAATTATTTAATCGTTTAGTTAAAAAAAAAGTATAATTTAAAATTGAAACAAAATTTAATCAGTAAAGGGTAAATATGTTTACTTATATTCTGTCTCAAAATTAATTTTTTCGACTTTCTATCAAATTTTTAATTTATCTCTTGGCGCATGCATAGTAACATTTTCTGTTGAGTTGAGCAAATACACGTCAAGTTCATTTAATTTCAGAGTATTGAAAAAGATTCACTTAAAAAAATTATGCAAAATTCAAAGCAAAAATATGATTTTAAATTGTATATTGATTTTTTTTTTAAATATTATTTTAAATCTTTATCACGTGAATTTAGGTCATGTGGCGGTGAAGATAGTTGAACGTATTTAATTTGTGAATCGATCAGGCCGTGTGGTATTGAATATAATCGATTATTGAAATTGTGTAGCTATTGATAGTTATTCAATATTTCATCAAAACGAACTATTTAAAATTTACAAGCTATTTATTGAGAGATAATAAGAAAAAGATACTTACAGGAACATTATTTTTTAACAAAAATAGTGTAATCACCACTTATTAAAAGTGGTCACTAATCTCAGTAGAAATATTGGGGAATAATAATTAAGTAGGTCACAATCAACTAGTCGTTTTATAACTATGGCCTTTTGTGTCAATACATAGATATTAAAAAATATCGATCTAATCGATATTTAACCTATAAATCGATAGGGCCCATCTTTGGTAAAGTAAACAAATGAAAATAGTTTGTATTGGAAGCTTGCGCCTCATACATATTACTAAGCATTCTATAATTAAACGTTTTATTTGTTTTAAATTGTGAATTGTGTGTGGTAAACATGAATATAATCTAATAGAATAACAGCTCAGAATGATTAAAATTGAAAATCCTATATATTTTTTTGCCGAAGCTTCGAATTTTTCGAAGTAAATTTTGTTTGTCGAAGTCAAAGCTAATTAATATTCGCTTCGACTTCGAGATTTTCGAAGCTTCGCACACCCCTACAAATGGTTAACTTCAAGAATTTTTATTGTTTTGCAAATTTTCTTTTCAGAAATGGTTTGTTCAAGAATAATCAATTTGTGTCTAAGTTATACTTTTTATATACACACACCTCCTCTATGATTTTAACAGTTATCAAATATCGATAATAATAACATTTTTCAATAAAAAACTGCTAGCTTCATAACAAAAAATAATAAAATATAACAATTAAAAAACATTGATACACTATTTTAGTTGAAAATATTACTATAAAAATTTCACTCTTTCTCAAGAAAACTGATATTTTCAAATTTATTACTTTTCCGCAAGACCTGTCTGGTAGCTAGCGCCATCTATGCTTTCTGTGATACATCTGTTCTTGTTGGCGCAAAAGGATATTTTGGTTGGTTGCTAAGCCACGCCACAATCTCACAAAATAGGTTTTAGATTTGCACTCAACAGGGCCAACGGCCTTAAGTCAAAACAGTGCACTTTCATTAAACGGTCCTATCTGGTGAATTGAATAGATTTGTGTTCTCAACTACTGTTTATTATACTAGTTTTTATTTAATTTTTATTTAGAAATGTTTGATTCAATGAGACTTAATTTGTAGGCAGTAAATAATACATGTTGACTTTAATGTAATTATTTTATTATTTTGATTATATGATTCAATACTTAATTTAGTTTTTTTCCTAAAATTTAATTTTTTTTTTTACTACCATGAAAGTTTTTATAGTTATTTTTGGTATGTTATATAGTTGAATACCTGAATTTTTTTTATATGAGGTTGACTGCTGGGGGGGGGGGGGGGGGGGGGGGAAGGTTCAATAATCAGAATCGAAAAATCGAGATTATAAGAACAATAAATATCATGAATTATAAAATATAATTTAGTTACATTAGGCTTAGGCTTTTTCGTTTTACCTTGCATCAAAACATCAGTCAACATTTATTGTACATATTTTTTTACTTTCAAAAATCCAACAAGCATTTTTAGTGCAATTATTATAAATAAATTAGAAATATAAATTTTAAAATTGACTCAAAAAGATATTAAAATTCATGATGTGAACTTTAGTAACTACTTTAACAGTAAAACATCAAAATATTCAAACAAATCTAAATATATGAGTGAGCCAGTCTTGCCCATGAGAACATTATTTTCTCAGCTGAGCCAATATGTTTCTAATTACTACTAAGTTTTAGTTACCCAACAGCTCACAAAATGTCATTTCATTGGCCTAAACATTTAATTTCGTGGCTTACCTTTCTAAAAGGGAAATATTACCATCGATTATGTGTAGTGTGGTTATGCTCTCAGTTGTGTTGAAAGTATTTGAGGTATTTAACTTGCACTTTTTAAGCCGATTGATTGTACCAGCACCCGAGAGTTTCTATGAGTGAGAGTGATAGGGCTTATCCATTTTGCTGGGAAAGGTATTTTCACATATCTTTCAGGGTTCTTTTACATACTACAATCAACATGGGACCAACAACTTTCTTTACCTTCCATCCGAAGGAAGTTGTGCTACATATTTTTATCACTCAAGAAAAATATTTTGACCCCGCTGGGTTAGAACCCACTAACATTGGGTCCTGAGGCGAGAACTTTACCGCAATACGAGTGAAGCCAACTTAATGCAAAATAAACAGAACTTAAGTTTAGGGTACCCATCTACTTAGTGGAAGATATGGTTTATTTAACCTTAATGTTAATGACCATGAAACAAATGTGACATTTCTTAGTTTTAATATTAATTTTTCCCATGTGAGTCCCAAAGTTTTGGATCCCACACAGGCCTAATAATGAGTAGCTAATGTTACCTAAAAGACTTGGGGTTGAGTCCAGCTGTGTGAGCAATGTGATTGACTAGAACGTTCTGCAACATGAGTAGTCGGCGATATGTCTTCTCTGGCACTGGTAGCATGTAGCCTAGTCCACCGTCGAGCGTTGCTGAAATAACAACATGATGGTAGGAACCTGCTCAGCAAGATTTGGTGTTTAGCCTTAGCGTTGTAATGAAGCAAACAGAGAAAACAAAACAAGAGTAGGGTGGAATGATACACAGCAGTACAAACATGCTGAGGGACTTATTGTGAGAGTGATGCCCAACACCATTTGATCACCAGAGCTATCTGAATTGTGATTTCAAGTGACCTTGCTGTTTTTATTAGCTCTGTAGCTCTCAATTATTATCAGGGATGGCAAATATATAACAAGATTAAAGATTAAAAATAAACAGAAATGATTTTTACTAAAAGTTTTTTTTTTAAATAATCATTATACTGCTTGATAGTAGTTCAGCCCTTCATTATTTAAGTACAAACCTTACCCCCACACCCCATAACATTAATTTACCATTTAAATGAACATTAATTAACATAATAACAAAAAATGTTCTAATCTTGTTTCCCATTTATATTTTATCTAGTAGCTACCAATAAGGAAAGATTAATTTATTATTCTAATTATGTTTATCAAGATTCATTTTGAATTCTAGATTTGTTGGTAAAATGTAGATTCAAAATTGAGAAAAAGTTGATTCTGTCCATCTCTAATTATTACTATTATTATACAATGACAATGGTGCCAGAACAACAATTATTGTACTAATCCTTATACATTCAAAGAATGTTAAATGTATTTAGAATAGAGATGGGCCTCATATCGCCAAGAAACATGTTTTTTTTTCCTTTCGATTTTTCAAGTGAAATTTGTTTAAGAGCTCAATAGTGTTTATTGGTGATTCAGAACTAACTATATTTAGAGGTTGAACTCAACAACCAGACCCCAGAACAGTAATTTAACATTTAGTTACTATTTGTATTTTATATTATTCTATTAAATTTATATATATATATATATATTGTAAGGGTTCAGATTTGATATTCAAAGGTAAATTGGAGATTCAGAATCGTTAAATATTGGGTTCGACTGAGGCCTCTTGAGATACTACAGCATACAGGCCTGGATACTGTGTTCGTGACGTCACAGTGATGGGTTGTCGAGTTGCTAGGAATATTACCACCTACATTCTAAAAGATATAATTATATGGCCTAATTACAACCAAAACCCCAAATTTATATTAATTCTTAAATAAGCAAAGTCTATAATCAATATTTTTAAAGTCCTTACCTTGACACAACATTCTAGGCTTATTGTTTAGAAATGTTTTAAGAAATGCGTAGGATTGAAGCTTTCTTTTCTGTGAAGGACCGGCAATTTAATCATTTTTTTTAGTTTGGAATAATTGTCCGGAACAATATTAGAAAAACCTCAAATAAACTTTTTAGTAGGTAATAGAATCAACAAAAACTTCACACTCACAATCACTAAAATTGTAATTTTAATTGTTTAAGTTACATTGTTCTTTGACTTCATGCCGTAGTAAAATGTTTTTCATATGTTTCAGATATCATACACTGGAAGATATTGAACATGTTTAATGTAATGGCTAGGATAAAATTTGTTGGGCACTTGAAACCTCCCTATCTATTAATTTGGAATAACTGCTCACTAAGTTAGATTTTAGAAGATTTATCAAATAAAATAAGTGTACACATTTCACATTTCAGTGGACGACTTATACTATTTGCAGCATTCTCTGCAATATAGATCAAAATCATTACATTGTTTTCACTTACTTATACACTGTCACAGTCAAAAATAACGTCATCAAAGTTGTATGTACTCACATACTACAGTGTAAATATCTTCCTCTTCAAAGTTGTTTAGATTTGAAATAAATTATTTAATTTCAAATTCCTCAGATTGTAAAGATTTTAATTTGACTAACAGATATTTTATAATTGCCACCACTCATTTGTCAGTATTGAATTCTTTCCAAAAATTACCTTTAAACTATAATCAGTCTGGAATTTTCCTGATAATACATATGAAAATGAAAACTTATTCAACAATAATATTATAACAATAATCATAGTTTTTGTTGTTGTTAGGTTTCCTGTGTTAATTTACCATTTGATTGATGATGTTGATGTGTTGGGAATCATCAGATTCTCCCACTTAGCAATGTGGAGAAGTTCTCCAGTAATATCAAAGTCGTACAATTTGTATCTTTTATTGGGTCACATAAAGGGTCTCTAAAATGTTTCCATGCATTTCCAAGATTAAATTAATTCTATACATTTAGCAGTTTCTTGTATATTTTTATATTTTAATAATGTAAGAGCAGCAATGTTTCTTTCGTCAAATAATGTGATTGCATATGCAACATTTTCCTTTTCCATTGACTCAGCAACAATACCTTTGAAGCTTAAAATTGACATAACTTTCCGACTCCAGGTGAATAAATTGCAAGGGTGGTATTACAAAGGTTTGTTCTGTGTCCTTTTAATTCAACCAATTGTTTGGAATGGATTTCAACAAATGAACTGAGTCAAACAATTGATAAATATCTTCATCGAATTAAGTTGGGTTTTTGAAACTAGACAACAAACTATCATTACAAAAGTAAGTAAACATTTTCCTGTTCAAGCTGATATTAATGTCAAAACACGATAGCCACATAAAGCTAATGTTTTTATTACACACAAAGTTAGTTTATAAAGTTCATTTGCAGTCAGATTTTTAATCGGATCAAGACCTACTACATCCTTATTTTATAGCTGCAATATTATCATTAACGTGAGCTTCCTGGTGATTGTCGGAAAAGCCTTCTATTGACCCCATTTTATAAGAAATTGATGGTTTTACATAAATTTTGTTATTAATAAGTTTACAACTTTTTCATGATCATCCAACATCCTAGCTTAAATATTTGATATGAGGCATTCCAGAACTTTCCGTGCTTAGTAACAGAGATATATGTTTTAAATAAGTCAATTTGGGGTGTATCGAAAAGTCAGTGTTTCTAATTTCTTTATATGCTGCAGGATTACTAAACTAAAATAAACAAGCCTATATTATTTTGTTTTACTGTTCAATGGAGAATTTTTCCAGTGCCATTACAACAGTGTTTTTAAATTTCTGAGGCATGAACCTAGATGAATAAACAAACATTATAGTTTGGACCACCTATTAAATTTCTGGTCCCAAAACCCATTTAAATTTAAAATTTGGTATTATCACATTACTGTGTGCAATTTTAGCTGTCAAATTAATGGTTATTTTTAATGATACTATAATTTTAGGAATGTCAACTCTAGTATCAATTTTCATGAGAATAAGAGTATTTTTAGACTCTATTTTTGTAAATTGATCCTTATATATTGAGCTAATTTTACTTTGAAATCCTGAAAATATTTAATAAAATCATCTTGAATACATTTATTTAAATTTATCGCGTCTTGGAAAGCCAACTCTTTTCTTAGTTTTTCAGGTGGTTTTCATTTAGTTGGAGGCTCTGAGGTGAAATACGAGTGCTGATTAAGAAAAAGTGACGGCTAGGCATCATTGGTTAGTTTGGGAATTTTTCCAGGCACTATTAAAACAGATCCATCGTTTCTCTTCTCAGGATTATATATGGCTCACAATAATGATCTAACAAATAGCAGGAGAGGTTCTTGGTACGAAAATATCCCTGTGGATTGTGCAAATCTATTATTGATGGTGATGGGGTGCATTGAGAGTCATAGTTAGATCTACATCCTGGAACACAGCACTTATGAGGCATTTTTACATTTAAATTTTACTATAGAAATTACAAGATATTCTGTAAATGGGACTAACAAATATTATTTCCAAATTAAAGGCTAACCATTGACTCACTTAGCATGTTATATAATAAAATAACATATTCAAGCCAGTGTAACGACTGGATGATCGGCAGGAGCGAAATACACTAGGGCTCTGGGAGTACTTGTATTTCGATCTCGAGTTGTCACTTAAGATTGAGATTGAGAGTTTTGAAATCTCATCATTTTCGAGCTTCCACTTGATGTATTTAATAATCAATTTTTTAAATGCAAAAGTAAGCATAGTCTATTTAATTGAGATAATATCAGCAGTTTCATTTATAAATCATTAGGTTACTTAAATAATTATTAAAAACTAATTTCAATTTTCACATTAATAACGTAATAGAGCTTTATAACCACTTTCGACCAGTAAATTTATTCAATATTGACGTCTATTTTGAACTATACTTGATTGAAGTTGTTTACTTGTATTACCATGAGAAAGCAATGAAAATAAAAATAGCTAAGAAGATTACTAAATAAATGAATGATTCTTTTTACTATTTTTACCTGGTCCCTTACTAAAATAATAATTTATGTTAAATTAAAAATGTAATATCAAAAATATTTTGTATTAAATGTATTCAAAGCTAAGATATTTAAAACTAGTCTCAACAATATGTCTAGCTACAAAACTAGCTCTAGTTTAGTTACAGAATGATGTTGGTTAACCTGTTTAAAATCAATGTTGATCTTATTTATTGCAATATATATTTTACCAAACTTAGCACATTTATATTAAAATAGCACTATTTCATATTCACTAGAAATATAATTTTTAATTTTAAAGTATGATTATCAACTTTTAAAAGCATTAAAAATTGAATTGAAGTAAATTTCTCAATAAAATAATGTTTAACGAGAGCCTGTACAAAGAGCATGTGCAATTGTGCAACTGACATAGAGGAATGGAAATGGAACAGAAGACATGATAATAAACAATCAAATTAAGGAATAATAAATGAAATATGAATCACTTCAAATTTCTAATTGTTTATGATACTTAAGTTTTCTTATACAGTAAATTAAGTTACTGAAGCATATTTTGTGGAAATATTAGCTTATTAAAACATCAGTTTTATTAACTTGTTATCAAGACAGTGTAGAAACACAGTGTACAATAATGTAAAGTGATAATGAAGGAAGCCAACCTGAAAGGATAGTTAGGTTAGACCTAGATATAAACAAACACACTTCTCTATTTTATTTCTACACTTTTACACTTCTCACTTCAATCTTCCACAGTTGCACATTGTTTTGAATTTTTGGGAATATTTACTTTTCATATGAAGAGAGAAGTTCCTTTTTGGGCCTAACCTAACTATCCTTTCAGGTTGGCTTCCATCACTATCACTTACTTTATGTCCTTAAAGACATGAGTTTTGAAACCACTTTAAGTATTTGTTTTTTTTATTAGGTTTTTATTTGAGTGTTGTTCTTATTTTTAAGTGTAATTTCTAAATTAAAAACCAATATTTCCATTATTTAACCTTTTTTTCAAAAGTATTTACTATTTATAAAAACGAGTGTCATTCATATTTTAAGAGCATGTGTTTTAATATACTTTGTAAGATTTTAAAATAATGAATACGTTTACTCTCAAACTCGACTGGAACTCAGGAGCTTTTAGAAATACTCGACTCGAATGAAAAAACCCAATCTCGCAGAATTTTGTTGTCAGACTGGGGTTATTTGACCCAGTATTCCTTCAGTGTGACGTCACCAACTGGTACCCAGGCTTATCCAACCCAACATTATTATAGAGAGTAGCGTGGAGCGATGTCTTACCAAACATTGTGATGTGTCTCTTGTCTGCCGCACCCAACAGTAAATCCTGAGACGATGGAATTTTGCAACGAATTCGAAAGAACGTGTTCACATGTTGACCTAGATGAAAGTCTGCCCTTCTTAGAAGGCGTTGACCTTAAAAACAAGAAATACACTATTTGTATAGTCAGAGTAATCAAAGTTCAAATGTTGATTAGATTTAAATAATAATTTGATGTGTATAACATCACTAAAGGGAAGTGACAGTAGCGCTACTTTCAAGGCGGCCTTAGGCCTTGATTTATACAAATTATATCCCCTCTATGAATTTAAATATGAGTTTTTCAACCCCCTGGGAGTCACATCATCATACAGGGTTGCTGCAGCATTTTGAAAATTCCAACATCCCAGCAGCGGCTGCTTGTTGAGTAGGAGGAGGGGAGTAGTCCAGTGTTATTTGTACTCTATTATTTCTTCTTTATGTTTGATAAAGGCAACAATGCCGAAATATTATTATATTTGTGTTTAAAATGTGTGTGTGACTACTTCTACTATAGAATACAGAAGAAAGGAAGAAGATGTCACCTTGGTCACCTTTGTGCATTGGATTCTTCCCACACTTTCCTCTTTCCCTAGGTGGGCTTTCTTCATCAAATTTATTCTTAGTAGATTATTTTTCCTTTTTCTTTAGTTTTATCAATTTCCTTTATTATAAAATTATCTAGCCATTGGGCCACCTCATTTTTAAACATTTACCTCTGATATTGTATTAATACTAGAGATGGGTCGAATCTACATTTTATTTTCGAATTTCGAATCTTGAATCTGAATTCTAGCAAATTGGTATACATTTTAATGATTTACAAATAGACCTACATTACACAATATAGGCCTAAACTGTGAATTAAGGTTTATTTCCATCATGCTTTCAATTTTAATCTTTCCTAACTCCCCCTCGCAAAATACAGGTTAAAATCCAGCCAAATTAAACAATCTAGACTCATATTATTGTTTAAAAATCAAATAAATCAAAATTTGAGTGTCTTTCAGTTATTTTTAAAAGTGTTGTTAGAATGGGTTAAGTTTCTAAAAAACATGTGAAATAAACAGATTAAGCCTAGATATCCTTTGATCAACTTTAATCATCATTAAAGGATATTTTATTGTAGCAAAAATAAAAATACAAACGGATATTTTTAATAAAGAATAAAACAACATGCTTAACAATTAAACATACATTGGAAATAGTGAACTCAATAATGTTTAAGTATGTTTTATTATTATTTATTATTATTATTATTATTTTCTTTTATATCCATTATCTATTTTTGCGTAGAAAACAAATATATTCGATTCTTGCGATATATAGATTTCTGAGAATACATTCTATTTAAAACACAAACATATTTTCGACTACAATATGTTCATTCCTATTTTTATAAGGCAGGACTACGTTTGATTATTTCCACAATTACTTCAATAACATATTTAAAAGAAATAATAAAAACTAAGTTAAAATCAATTTAAAAATAAATAATGGATTAGCAAGTCGTTATTTGATTCTTAAAACTCGAGAGCGCTTACTAAGTGATCATATTACCTGAATCGATTCTAAACAAACAATCGCTATACGATACGTAGGCCAGTAGGGATAAATAAACAGTTTTATCTGTCTAACTGTTGACAGTATTTATTTTTCATGAAGCCCAACAAAATATCTAACTTAAGATTGTATGCAATAAATTGGGGTTCTTTACATAGTTGTAGATAATTAAAACCAGTTGGGTAGTAAGAATTAGCAGTATCTTTATTTTAATCATCACTCGGGCGAGTAAACATAATATACGTCATGGCGGCTGACTTTATATTGTGTGTAATGGCGGCTGACTTCTTATCATCCATAATGTGTTATTATTTCTGTTTAAAAAAAAGCTGTAATTTGTTTAATTTATTTCGAGTTAGTTTTGATGTGTTTATTAATATATTTACAAGATTGTTCGTGAGGTGAAAGTTTTAGAACTGAGCATGTACCGAAACAGTCTAGTCCAAGGTTCCCATACAGGTGGGAGGGTAGGGTACTAGGCACGTAAGATTTTCCACACCTAACAATTTTTTATTTTTTTAAAGAAGATTTTATTCATGTTTATCTCTTTTGTCCGACAAAATAAATATTACGGATTAAGTTGTGCTTTTCAGGTAGGCCTAACTAAGTAATTTTTGAATTCAACATATTATGCTTTGTTTATGAGGTGAAAGATTCGATTATAGAATCCAGTAAAACACTGAATCCTCAAATCTCGAATACTTATCAGGATTCGGTGGATTCGAGGATTCGAAGATTCAAGTGACCCATCTTTAATTAATACTTATCTACGACATGGCCTTTTTTATTGTTTGGATTCCCAAAATTGATTTAGTAAAAACAATGTTAAAAAAAGAACACAGTTTACATAATAAATTAAATTTATTAAAAAATTATAATCAATGTAAATCTTAATAAATCACAATTTTTTCAATCAAAGTATTTATCTAAACATTTTCCCTAATAGTTATATTGTGACCGTTATGGTAACATTAAATAAAGTATGGAACCGAATTATGGTCCCACAAAGTTATACACAGTCACAATAACTTTGATGAAACAAATAAATTCACCTTTATAACTAAAATATGTCCAATGGGTAAGTTTTTATCAAATATATTTTTTTATCTAACACGTAAATAATTTTATATAAAATATTTTAAATCAGAATTGGGACCCTTAAATTATAAGTGTTTTTTTAAACTCAGTTTATTACAAATAAAGTAAAATCTTTAAAGGGAAACTGTAATTTGTGTCACATGTGTGGAATATAATAATTAATTATTAATAAATTTATACTGAGCTATAACACAGTAATAAAGATTCTGTAAAAGAGGAGACTTGCTTTATGTTACCATGTAAAAACAATCGATGTGGGTAACAGTGCCAAATTTTAATGTTAATGAAAGCAAACATAATTAATTAAGTATGCAACTAATAATAATTGATTTTATCATGATAAGAACAATAAAGTAAAATTAATTTAGTAAATCAAACCATGAGCGTTGCTAAGAGACATAACCCTTCCCACATCATTACTTCCCAACAGTCAAGAAATAATTTAAGGACTTAAGGCCTTCTCTAACTTAGGGCTTGGGCGTAGCTAGGCAAACTATTTTGCAGTTATGTGTGAAGGCTTAGAATACCTCGCGGGCTGAGCCAATAAGTTGCTAGCTTTCAATCTCGACGGAGTGTACAATGAAAAATGATGGGAGAGTGCTGCTATATGCGAATGATACTGTATTGATGGCTGAGATTGACTTACAGAATGTATTAAATCATTTGACTGTGGTGACAAGCAGAATGGATCTTCATATACATGTCTCCAAGACTAAGGTGATAGTTTGTGATAAGGACGGATCAGGAAATTATTGTCAGCTTAGTATATATGGAAAACTGTTAAGTGAATCCAATAGGTAAATGTGAAAGAAGTGTCTTATGGTGGTTTGGGCATATTCAGAGAGTGAGTGAGTGTGGATCGAGTGACGAAGCAAAGATATGAAGGTAGAGTGTGTGGATCAAAAGGAAGGGGTGAGCCATGTAAGACGTGGATAAATGTTGTAGACAAATGTGTGGAAAAGAGGAACATTAAGAGTTTTAAGAATAAAAGAGCATCTATGACTTGGTGTATTGATGTTGAAGTGAAGGAAGTATGCAAGGATAGAGAAATGTGGAGAAAGTTAGTGAGGATGGATGAGGTACAAAGTTGTTTTTTGAGCTATATGCATACTTTCTTGCCTACCTCATAAGTTGAACGGTGTGATAATATATTGTATGTTGTATGTATGTATTGTAATTGTATTGTATGTATTGTGTAGCATGTCACTCACACAGAGTGAACAGCTACAATTAAAAATCAATATTTTTATAATGTATGCAAGAAAGAGACTATGTTAATTGAATATACCGCGAAGTTTATTTTCTCTGCCGAGATGCAGTCTAATGAAATTACGTATTTCCCTACATTCAAACATGTGGTTGGTACAAAATATCGTCCTTTTATAAATACTGTACTAGATATCAAAGAAAGGGATTAATATTATCGTATTTATGGATTAAATACCTTAACGCATACCTGTTCCCGTTGGATGGAGCCGGATAAAATTATATACATTTGCCATGCTGTCTTCAAGAAAGTATGATAAAGGACATCTTAATACGGTGAGTAGAAACAAGAGCATATTTTATTTAAATATATCTGTTTTCATTATATTATTTAGGATCAGATATTATTTTAATGAGAATTTGTGATATAGATGTCCTTCATTATACTTTCTTGAAGACAGCATGGCAAATGTATATAATTTTATCAGGCTCCATCCAACGGGAACAGGTATGCATTAAGGTATTTAATTCATAAATACGATAATATTAATCCCTTTCTTTGATATCTAGTACAGTATTTATAAAAGGACGATATTTTGTACCAACCACGTGTTTGAATGTAGGGAAATACGTAATTTTATTAGACTGCATCTCGGCAGAGAAAATAAACTTCGCGGTATATTCAATTAACATAGTCTCTTTCTTGCATACATTATAAAAATATTAGGGGTGTGCGACGCTTCGAAAAACTCGAAGCCGAATCGAATCTCAGGGTACTTCGTATTCGATTCGAACCTATGTTTGGCTTCGGCTGCCGTTCGAAGTTTCGGTCCATTCGAAGCCTTGATAATGATTTACTTACAGTCTGGTTTCAACAAGAGTTAAACCAAAGTACGGTACCTTAAGAATTAAAAAATATTTTTATTACTATGGGCAACAGATAAAATTCCTTAACGTTGTAATTTTCAAGACGGCCATTACATTATGATCATACCGTATTGATAAACATTCATTAGTACCAACTGAAAGTGTAGATAAAATAAATAATAAAAGTAATATTTTTAAAATTTTCGGCCAGTTTAAACTTTTAAAGTATTTATTAGTTATTAAAAATATTTTGTAATAATTTTGAATTCATATGCGCAAGCAGACATTTTAGTTGTTTAATTACTACATGACCAAAACTCCTGTCTGTGCGAGTATATGGATATCGGCAGAGTTGAGCGATAGTTGAGCGCGTGCGCGGCTCGAGTATATGGATATAGCCAGAGATGAGCGATAGCCGAGCGCATGCGTGAGTAAGGAACACTACGTGCCTAATAATTATACTAAAAAAACTTAACGTCATCACTATAGATGATAATTGCTGTTAATAACTTAAAATATTATATATTTTCTTTAAAAAATAAAAGGATATATTATTTTCTAGAATGTAGATCACATGTTTTTTGAGCGTCTATTTGATTGAGTCGTACCTCGTGTGTGAACAATTAATTTAACAGTATGCAGGGTGAAACCAGTGGTGATTGTGCAAATACTAATCGGCAAAGAAGTACTGTGTGGAATTTTTTTAGTAAAAATATTGATAAAAAGTCGGCTGAATGTCGAACATGCCGAAAGAACTTCAAGACTCCATCAGGTTAGTTGGCCGTTTTCTGTATTACTGTGTTTGATTGAAAATTTGTAGACCAGCCTAAGTTTTGTATTAGGCCTATAAATTATGTGCAACAATTTTTGTAAGTGGCTTATTTTCCTAATATATTTTACTTTTAAATAATGTTTCCTGTAATTATCATATGGGCGCCCTTGAGGCCTAGTGTATGTTATTGCCCATTGTGGAGGGCATGTGCTTCCCTTAAATCCGCTTATGCTCATGGGCAAATTTTCGTGAGGGGGGGCACGAAATTTTGAGAAGAAAGGTGTGGATCCTCTCGAATTTCCTGAGGGGGTTACGGGAACTCTCACAGAACAACAATAAAAATTATTAAGCTATCTGGTTCGTGAGATAGTAGATGGATCCGCCACTGGGTCTAGGCCTATTATAAGCCAAGTCGATTGGGGTACGATAGAGGTTTTAGACTTTTTATTTAAGTTATCACACTTACCTTAGACTAAAATAGGGGATTGAATCCTGGTTTGGTGTACTGAGGGTGGTATTTTTCTAAATGGTTCCTCTCAGCAGTAGCCCTACAGGTACGCTATATTTAATCTAAATTCAACTTTACTCATCTCTAACACATTAGCGCAATTAGTACAAATGCATATTATAACCTAACGTGCCATGAAGCAGTAGGGGCCTACTAAAAATAAAGTTAGGCCTATTTTATCCCATGCTTTAATGGGAATATGGCAAGACTTTAGGCAATGTAATAGGCCTATCACATTTACTAAATTCCTGCTAGATTTCCATTTACTTACCACAATATTAAATTTTAAATCTCCTTTTCCCCCTTAAATTAATTTTTTTTTTTGGCAGGCACAACCAAGACACTTCTTAACCACCTCCAAAAACACCCAGGCAAATACAAAGAATTTTTAGACGAAAACAACAAGAAGGATCTGCCCGCACCTGCTCCTAGAAAAGATAGGACAGTACAACAAAACATCCAGACTATGCTTGGTAGAGAAAAGATGGTCTCATCACACCCGTATGCTCAAACCACCACTAACAAGATTACAAATATGCTTGTAAAAGGACTTTTACCATACAGCTTTGTTGAGGAGGAGGGCTTTGTTGAATTGGTTAAACATTTTGCTCCCAACTACAAGATTCCTGCATGAACTACGTTCTCTCGGAATTATGCATCAGTGCTCTACCAAGAGACTCGGGATCGTCTCAAAACAGAGTTTCTTCAAGATCTCCCATTTGTACAAGCACTAACCCTCACATCTGATGGCGGGACATCTCGTGCCACAGACAGCTATGTCAGTCTAACTTGTCATTACCTGAATGACAAATATGACTACAAGACATTCACTATGGAAATCATTCCAATGAATGAAAGTCATTCTAAAGCCAACATAAAATCTAGACTTGAGCAATGTGTTGTTAATTGGGGCATTTCACTGGAGGACATGACAATCCCAATTTACTGCATTACCGATAATGCACCCAATTTCCGCTCTGCTGCCAAAACACTATTTGGTGACAAAGCCCGTCCTTGCTTTGCACATTCTCTACAGTTAGCTGTTGACGATTCCAAATCTGAGTGTCCTGGTGTCAAGAAGCTGTTACAGAAGGCAAAAAATATTGTGGGTCATTACAGGCGTAGCTCTCAAGCACAGGAACGCCTTCATAGTCTGCAAGAGAGAATGCAGGTACCCCAGCTGGAGCTTATTCAGTATGTGGAGACTCGCTGGAGTAGTGAGTATTGCATGCTTCAGCGGCTTGTTGAAATGAAGGGCCCCATCGCTGCTGAACTAGCACAGTCTGAACACAATATTGAACCGCTGACAAATGCAGATTGGGCTCAAGCAAAGGGTGTGTTGGAAGTTCTTGAGCCACTTGCTCAAGCCACAAAGGAAATAAGTGGCGATTCATATCCAACCTCTTCGATGGTCATACCCATCCTACACTGTCTGAGTTCCCATTTAAACTCTCGCATACAAAGGCAAGAAGAAGGTATGACATTTGCGAGAAGCCTTTTAAAGACACTTAAGTCTAGATTTCCATTGCATGAAGAGGATGAAATATTTCGCTTAGCTATGTTAATGGACCCAAGATTCAAAGGTGTAGTTATCAATAATATTGTTGCTTCAGCAAATTTGTCAACTGCTTTAAGAAACGAACTATACCGTGATTTTGAAGAAATGGATTCAACAGCTGATGAGCCAGAACCATCAACTTCAAACTCTGGACTGTGGTCATTCTTCGATTCTCTACCAAACGAGAGAAAAGAGATGAATATTTCTGAAGAAGTTGAAAAGTATTTATCTGAGCCTAGGGTGAATAGATCCACAAACCCTTACCATTGGTGGAAGCAAGAAGGGTGTAGTAAATTCCCAAATGTCGCTAAGGTTGCGCTTAAATATCTTGGTATTCCTGCTACGCAAGTCAGTAGTGAGAAACTATTCTCATCAGCAGGAAATGTTGTTATAGCCCGACGAGAGTGTTTACTCCCTGAACATGTACAACAGCTTACCTTCCTCCATAGCAATCTTAAAAAGAATAAGTAAGACTTCAATAAAGCATAATAAAACTAGACTCAAAGAAATATATTTTTTACCTATCTGCTAAGTATAAAATAAAAAGGTGTTTTTTTTGCATAGAGGTAAAGTGATTAACATTATCAAGTTGGCAATAAGCTACAAATATTAGTGCTAGAAACAATAAATAGCCTATAATATTCAGTTTGATGCTAGATAAATACCTATATTTAATAACAATATATTAATAGTTTTACTCAAAATAAAATAGAAAAATATTCGAACTTCGATTCGGCTTTGAGAATATCTCACATATTCGACTCGACTTCGATTCGAACCAAAAAAGTGGACTTCGCACACCCTAAAAAATATTGATTTTTAATTGTAGCTGTTCACTCTGTGTGAGTGACATGCTACAATTGTATGTACGGTACGGATGTATGTATGTATTTATCCAAGTGATAATATGCTCACCTCCAAAACTCTCCCGTGACTCTGGCTGGTACATGTAGAGCACTAGATTCTGTTCTCCGTCAGCAATAAGGAAACCCATCTGAGTGTTGTCTAACAGGAACTCTGATGTGTACACTTCTGCAGATCTGAAATCCTACAAACATTGCACTTTCAGGATAATGTAAGCTAATACTTGAGGGTTCTCACAGTCCAATCATCTGATGGTTAGAAACGTTACTAGATGTATATTCACCTCTCTTCATTTCAAGAGACACACATAAAACACAAAGAAGGATGTTCTATGGAAATGCAGGCATGTACAGGTTGGCTTCCTTCACTATCACTTACCTTACATTATTATAGTGTTTCTATACTGTCTTATACATTTCAAAGTCATCAAGCAATAGTTCATTTTATTAGATTTACATTCATGCATTCATACATCAAGCCTTGTGATCTGCAACTGTCAGTTTTGAGAGATATTACTAGCAGCTATAAAATAGCACTAATAATATTGTAAAGTGTACAAGAAAGTATGTTTGTATTTTATAAGAGAGCCTTCTTATAATAAATGCACTGTATTTAAAGCACATATCTAATCTAAGCTTGAGTAAAGAAAAGATGCAGAGTATAAAATAAAATTGCAACTATAATTTTAGAAAAAATGTTTTCATTTGACACTTAACATAATTAAATATTGAACTTTTTTTTAGCACCACGTCTTACTATCTATTCAGGTTATACATCTATGTAGAGTGCTAATCACACGAATGTGTTAGTGGTAGGTTGAATACAGAGGAAGTGTACCAGCTTGTGCATCGAGGCAGAGTGTGAAAAACACCATCAGTAAACCCTCAAGTGGGTTATTGCACTGTCGACTAAGTACAGAGGATGAGAATCACTGTGGGGCCCATGTTGTATGCGATGACCATCAAGCGTGTACATGTGTGACAGGACAGGATCACCAACAATTGACCTAGATGCATCAGCTGAGCCCATCTTCGGGAAACCTTATCATTTTTGTTTTATTTCAAATTTTAAACAAAATTGTAAACACTCCTCCTAAAGTGAAGATAATTAAATTTTAGCATTC
The DNA here is from genome assembly GCA_039000515.1 of Timema cristinae. NCBI lineage: Eukaryota > Metazoa > Arthropoda > Insecta > Phasmatodea > Timematidae > Timema > Timema cristinae. The sequence goes on along the minus strand of JBCFYV010000935.1, from coordinate 87,386 downwards.
TAGAACATTAATCACAATAACTTTTCCTTCTATTAGTTACAAAGATGAAAAGACAATTTGTATTTTTATCAAATTCAATTTCAACTTTTTTTTTTGCCAATCCATTGCTGATAGTTATATATTGGTTTAGTTATTGATAGGGAACAGTGTTTTCATAAAAATACATTTCAATAATGCTAAAACTGGTTTCATGTTCAAAAAAATCATTAATACATATTTTTGAATTCATGAAATAAAACGATAAAGGTATTTATATGTGAAATCAATGTTTTCTGACAAATTCTTAATAGTACTCATATTTTAAAACAAAATTTGTGTTTTCTAGGCAAAGTTTTGTTTAAAAAAACTTTGTGAGGCTCCCTTATATTATACATACATTTTTTTTGTACCTATGAGATATGTACCTAATGTAGTTATATTCAAATATATTTAAAGCGTTTAAAATCACCATAACAGATTAGCTTCTTAACTTCAAAAAGTTATTCAAAAATATATGTAACCTAACTCTAATAATAAAAATGTATTTTTAAGGCAAAATGGCTGACAGAATAAAATAGTCAAACCCTCTATAACTGCTACTAATACTTTTCATAACTTATTTTTGGAAACTTTTGTTTGCTTTGTTGACTAATGTTATTCTATTGTGATAAGGATTTGGTGTATTTGTTTACTAAGTTTGAAATATTGTACATCTCTTATTGTAATACTTTGCTTTTAAAAACTAATTAGGTATAAATATTTTCACAAAAAATATATGAAATTGTGATAAGCTATGCCTTGTTTTGTAGGCCTCTAAAATGTATTTTTTTTGTGATTTTTCCAGGTATTGTGCTCAATTTTTTTTTATTTTAGAATTTTTAGATAAAAATTTGATAATATTTTATGATGGAAATTTAAATATTTAATTACCATTATTAGGGGTCTGCGAGCTTGGGATTTTTCATTTGAGTCATACTTGGGCCAAGTATTACAAAAAACTCTCAAGTTTGAGTACATTCATGAGTTTAAAATGGCACCAGTCAAAAAAAAACATAAAATATAAATATTACATCTTTTAAATTTGAGATTTAAAAAATATATTAATATTTTATTATTTATTTTTATTATTACAACTCATTTTTATAAATAGTAAACACTTTTGAAAAAAAAAAGTTTAAAAATGTAAAATTAAAATTAGGAATAACACTTTAAAAAAACATTATGTAAAAATAAGACCAAAACTCAAATAAAAATACATTATAAAAAATATTTAAAATGGTTTCAACACTCGTGTCTTTAAGCAAATTAAAATTACAGTAACAATTGTAAAAAAAGTTGATAAAATTGATGTTTTAATGGTCTAATATTTCCCTGACTTTATTGACCCTATAAGAAAACAAGAAACACAAGCCGTTAGAAATATGAAATGTTTCATATGTTGTTTATTAGTCCTTAATGTAATAATCATGCAAGATCATGTCTTATGTTCCATTTCCATTCCTCTATGCACATTATATGTGCTCTCACTAGAACTCATCTTATTACTAAATTGATTTCAATTCAATTTTTAATGTCTATATAAATAGATGTTCAAACTTTAAAATGAAAAACAAGATGGTTAAGATAATATTTCTAGTAAATAATATAAATAGTAAATGCTTTTTTTTATTTAAATATGGTAAGTTTGGTATTTGGTTTGTTTATTACAATGTTGAAAACTTAATCTAGAAGTTAACCAACATAATTTTATAACTAAATAGTACCGGTAGTAAAACTAGTTTTAGTTTTGTAGTTAAATGTATGAATTAATACAAGTTTTAGTTATCTTAAGTTTTAAAAAATTCAATAAAATATATTCTCAATGTAATTGCAATTATTATTTTAGAAAGAGAACAGGTAAACATAGTAAAAAAATGATTATTCAATCATTTAGTGATCCAATTAGCTGATGTTATTTGTTTCATTGCTTTGGCATGCCAATGAAACGTCAATTAAGGCTAATTCAAAATGGACTATAATATTGAGTTAATTTACTGGTCGAAATTAGTTTTAGATCTCTATTGCGTTACTAATATGAAATTTGATAATATTTTAACAATTTGTTAAGTTACCAAATGATGTATAAGTGAAATGCCAGCCAATATTATAAAAACAGTTGAGGTTACCGACCAACATAGTATGATGTACATGTTGACATTGTCCACAGTGATGTTTACGAGGGTGAGGATTGGGGCCCCGGGTGTTTATGCCGACCCTGATATTGACAGTCAGGTGGTCGATGGTGGAAATTGGCTGTTAGAAACTATAGCACATGCAAACCTTTATATATTATTATTATTATTAGCACCGCGTCTTACTACCCGTTCGGGTTATACACACTTACGCTAATGTGTAATGGTAGGGTGATTGTGGGATGAAATGAAGGACCTACAGTTTAACGTGGAATCCGAACCACGGTGGAGGCCTGGCATTCCCCACATTCACAAGATATCTTGTCAGAGGAGAGGGAAGGGTTTGGAAATCAGAAAAATCTGTGCCGGGACCGAGGATTGAACCCCGGCCGCCAGCATAGAAGTCTGACACCTTACCCCTAGACCACCAGGTCACCCAAAACCTTTATATAAACAATGGAATTTAGGAGTTTAAGAATAAGATTAAGCTAACAAAATAAACATGGGGGGATAAATATATATGGAAATGGTTGAGAGATAACAAAAAGAAAAAAACCATCCATGTTCAAGTATATGCTTGATCTTATATTGTGATACTTGTATGGTGTCGCTACTTACCCTGCTGACAAGGGAAAGTGTGCGGTATTCCTCCTGGAAGCGAAGCAAGCTGATGGATTTGTATACATCAGCTACAAGAATCAAACTCTTGATACTGAGCAGCTGATGAATATAGATATTGGTGTCTATGAACGCAACCCCCACCAAATCATTGTCCTTCAACTGCCATATGTAGATCTAGCCATGGAAACACAAACAACACTTACACCAGACTATCAATAATCTAACCAAAAGAGAACAGTTGTGTTTTTATTTAAACAGTGAAGTGGCTTTCATTAACCCTGGATGACTGTTCAAATGAACAATGAAGCTATTCACAGGTTCAAGCACTGAAAATGCACACATAACCTTGAGTTAGCTACACATAACCTTGAGTACCACTATGCCAAACTAAACCATTGAGACATGAATCATGTCTTTATTTTACTGTAAAGGATAACATATTCCCAGCACAGTAACACAATAACACAATCTATTTATGTATAAGAATTATAATTTCGAGATTAACATTTTCAAATGTTAAATGTTTAATAATGAGGATAATGGATAAATAATGTCATTATTAATTATAATCAATATTAATTTCCATAAATAACATGGGCCAGATAGGCCAGAGCCAAACCAACATTTTAAATTGAATTAATTATAAACCTGATAGTACATAATGTAGAACAAACTCATTAAAACATGGTCTTATTCGTTTTTAATGTTATTATTGTAATAATCCGCGTAAGGCACATTTCTAAAACCAAAACAACAAAGAGAAACTTTTTGTCTAGAATACTCTTGGCAATTAAGCTACAGTGCTTTTATAAACAAAAGTTTGGGCAGTGGAAATTGAAAAAGTAGGATGAGAAGTATTCAAAAATGTGTTTGTATCGTCAGCAAAGATGGCCTAGCCGGCATTTTATAAACTTGAGCTGACCCCTAAAATCTAGATTCAAACATGAACGAAAAGAATGAAGCAACACTGACTAAAATTGCTCGGCTGATGACACTGCTATATATATATACATTATCTTTGGTTACAGCTTGCGATATAAATATTCGCAGCAGGGCTTTCTTCCTTTGAGCCTTTGCTGTTGTTGGTAGCAACATGTTTAGAAGCATAAAAGAGTTAAATTTTTGATTTATAAGATATATTGTACACAAAGTTCTTGTTTAGTTATTTAAGTTTACAGTTTTGTTTTAATTCATAATCCGGTAATTTAAATGATATGAAACTTTTTAGTGTGTGTGTCAAAGACAAAACCTAACCAAAAAACAATAGATGAAAGTAAAATTGAAGATGATCAGTGAGGTATGAGTGCTAAGGTACAATGACCAGAAATAACAGGTGCAAGTAGAACCACTTGTCAGTACCTAACGGAAGGGTTAAGTGTTGATATGAGTAACAATTGTGGAGCTTGCCCAACACAGCCAAAAGGAAACGTTCCTCGCCGTTATATGGACTCTAAACAAAGATCATTCCAAAGTAGTTGCTACATAAAATTTTCGTTGGCAGAATATTCAATATAGAAAAATGCAATATTCTGTTTTGTTTGCCGCCATTTCTCAGTATCAGAAATTATAAGTGAAGATGTATTAGTGAATAAGGCTATTCAGATTGTAAACACATAAAAAATATGGCAAAAAAACCCCTGCAATACTCCTAAAGTTTGTATAGCAAAAGATTGTAATTGGCTAGGAGCAAATAAAAGTGGACCAGTTACTGTTTAAGTTTATTACCAAATTACCAAAACAATAACAAGAAATTAATCATCATCATCGTCAAGAACTGTTTCCAGCCTGTGGCCGGGTTTGTTTAGTAAAATGCCTTCATCTTCCTCTACCCTTCAATCCTCATTATGTGTCCATATCATCTCATCCTAGCTTCCTCTACTATCTGATGTACACCAACTCTAGACCTTGCATCTTAAGTCCTAATCCTATCTCTTCCTGTGACATTTTCCCATGACATCCACTATCCTTGTTTCTCTTTTATCCAAAGTCCAAGTTTCCGCTGCATACGTTACTTTGGGTATGAAGTATACTCTATACAGCACTTCCTTAAACTTAGGGGCATTTCTCTTTTCTATAGGTCTATATCTTTCTTGGCCTTGTTCTCTGCCTTTTCATCAGCATCACTTCACTTTCAATCATACATCATACTTCATTCCACACTTTTTAACCTCCTCATTCTATTTCTGTAATTCCTCTTCATTTCCCCCCATACCATCAAGTCATCTGCAAATATCATGGCTTTCATTTTATTCTCACCCAGTTTCCCTGCCACTTTATGTATGACCATTTCCATCACCAATACAAATAGAAATGGTGAGAGGGCACTTCCCTAGTTGACTCAATTTTTTAACTATCCTCTCTCCGTCTCTACACAACTCACATTATTATCATACATATTCCTTAATCTTGTGACGTTGTCACAGACATAATGCAAACATGGACGATCTGGCTCACCTGATCTGGTCCCCTTTGACTGGGCTGGATCTCGACTTCATGAAACACGCGCACTCAACTCCACTCAACATCACGCGGCTTACTGACCGCCCGTGGCTCGAGGCCCGATTAGAGCAAGACTCGGACAATTGAACATCAAGATGCGCTAACCCGTATGCGCCGACGGTTGTGTTCGAGTGAAACAAGACTCATCCACCGGCGCGTGATTTGAAATTATCACGAGAATAATCGAGAATTCTGTCGAAGCAACGTACACCCCTCTCCCTTCGTCCCAGTGTGATTCCCGCCGTTTGTGAACACGTGATTGACTTTGTACAGTATATAACGGCTGGACTGTGTAGTGATGTCACTCTTTTCTCTGCACTCGATTAGGTGAGACACTTGTCTTAGATTTAGACGTAGGTCGTTGTTCGACGTTTTCTAAATTATGTTTGGGTAAAATTGTTCAAAATTTAAGTTTCAACTTTAAATATAATTCATGATTACTAATAGCTATATTTCTCTGAGACTGCAGGATTTGCCTGTCAGCCATTATGGTTTATGCGCTAGCTTTTTCTTTGTACTTAACGTTGTGTCCGCCTCACGGACGGGTTGGAACTTTAGCATGTCGCCATCTTGGGGCGCTAATTATTTCTATTTAACATAGTTGTTCTGCTTGCTAAAAGTTTAAGATTTGTTACGATTGTGAATTTTTTTTAAATTGTTACTCAACTCGGGGGGGCGTGAGCCCGTGCACCCAGCACGTTGGTCATTATAATAATAATAATTAGATTGGACTAATTTGATTGGGATCTATTGTAACAGGTTAGGTTTAGGTAAATCATTTTCTCTGTCGCGCCTTACAATGGCAGTCTATTATAAAACTTCATACTTATGTCAATATAGTGTCGGCATCGCCGGGTCGTGTAGACCTATACATATTACTTGTATTTAACTTTCCTGCTAGGTTAGTCGCCTTCTGCGAGGGTCAATTTAGTTATGACTACGTTGGTATTAATCATTCTGTTTTCTCTTAACGACTTGGGGTCTTGCCCCTTTATTTATTGTTTACTTCAGCCCTTATCGGCCAGTCACTCGACTTTCCTAGAGTGCCTCGCTCTTGTATGTCTGCTAGTTGTTTGTTGAATAAAATAAACTCTCTTGTAACTTACCTACCTTTTTATTTATTGTAATTTGAACCTATCACTTCATATGAAGGGGGGGGGGGGGGGGGGTTACAATCTCATTAAAACTCCTCTTTCTACTCCAGCTTCCTCAATTGCTTTCCAAACTTTATTTCTATCCACACTATCAAAAGCTTATTTTACATCCATAAATGTCATTACCTGATTCTTTCCAAACTCATATCTTTTCCATCAACTGTCTAATTCTAAATATCAAATCTATCATCGACCTCTTCTCTTTGAACCCATGTTGCTCCATCATCCCTTCCTCATCCTTTTCAAGGCCTCTTCTACTTCCTCCTCCATTGCCTTCTCTTTTTCTTCCTCCTATACCAATCCTTCCCACTCAGGGTTCAAAAATCTCTCAAAATATGATTTCCACAACTTCTTTACCTCCTCATCTCTTTCCAATACCCTTCCTTTTTCATCCTTCATTCAAGGTCTCTTTCCTAATTTCCCTCCTCTTTTGGTTCACTTGACTATACAATATCTTCTTGCTCCCTTCTACATCAGTCAACAAGAAATTGAGAAATATTAGAATAAATTATTAGAATTGTACTTTTTTGTGTTCATCAAAATAGTAGTTTACGCGAACCAAGCAGGGTTTTGAGAATGATTACAGTGAAGATAATTGTGAATAATCTCAAACTTTTAACAACCCAGACAATTTTAAAGAAGTGATTAAATTAATATCTCTAGAAAATGAAGATTTTAAGTCTAGTTTAGTCACCAACAAAAATGTTAAATATACATCTAAATAAATTCAAATTGGCGTTTTACAAACTGCGACCTATCAAATCATCAAAGAAATCAATGACGGAAGTATGGTATGCAATGTTATTGTTGGTGAAGCACGAGATGAAGGGCACAAAGAACAAACGAGTATATGCATCCAATATGTCTATCGAACGATTCCTTGGTTTTGTTGGGTTAGAAGAACTTAACGCCCATGCGTTTTCAAATAAAATAGTGTTTTTTTTTAAACTCTGCTGATCTTGATATAAAAAGTTGTCTTGGATAATCATTTGATGGGGCTTTAGCATTCAAACCTTAAATCAAGAAATTTCAAGCAATCCATATATAGTTACGCACACGACTTTATTTAGTTCTCATGGCTTAATTGAAAAATTTTCAGTTCGTTGATGAAATCATTGGAGTTTTGGAAGCTAATTTTGCATTTAAATCTACTTAAAATTTACACCATGACACATTTTTGTAAACACAAACTTCATCTGCATTGGAAAAACTAAATGATAATGATACAAGACGAGACTATAAATATAAAGGAATCCATTTCTTTAAAATCTGTTTCAATTATTTTGTAAAGGCATTGGAACAATTCTCTCAGAGTGTGAAAAATAGTCAATTCACTGCCACTATGTCTAAAATCTCCAAAGATAGATTTAGGAAATTTCATCAAGCTAAAAGCATCAACCAAGGAAGAAATAGCCATTTTGTGAAATTAAATTAAATTTAAAGAATTTTATAATGAAGGCATGACCGTCGCCAAAAAGTCTGGTATTCATGTTTATAGTATAGAAATAAGCATGGCAGAATCCATTGGAAGACCGAGAGAGCTGTCACACAAAATAAAGACTTAATTATTACCATTTCTACGTATAATTTCACAACAAACATGTTCGTGAATGCTTAAATATTGTCGATCTTTGCAGACTCAAGTAAAATAAGAAGAAAGAATTTCTCATGGCAGCCAAAAAAACAATCAAAACTCGATAAGGCAACATTTAAACAATATAAAGGAAGAAAGTTGAGAAAATAGGTGGTGTAATACACCTTGTTATTACTTTAGCAACACATGTTACTAGCCATTTGGGCTATCCCCCGAGTCAAAACTCACACCGAATCTTACTACCCGTTTGGGTTATAAGCCTATGTATTAATTATATTAATGGTTTAAAGGCGAGGAAGGTTCGTTTGCATGGAAGTGCACCCGACTGGGATGGAACCCCGATCTCGGCGGCCTAGTCCAACACGAGAGTAGGACGTTATACCACACGGACAATGCAGTGGGTAACACTCTTGATTTGTAAATAATTACCTTTTGACCAACAGCAGACACAAGAAACCCCAGAACGTGAGTGATTGCAGTCACTGGACCTTTCTGCTCTTTTGAGTAAACCATCTTGAAGCGGTTTTTAGTGAGTGGTTGGCCAGGTTCCGGAACAACTTCAATAATATCAAAAATTAAAATCTATATAAAAAAAAAAAAAGTTAAGTGAAATCATTTTCATATAAATTTAAGTTTGATTACAATAAGGAAAAACCTCTTTTCGATTTTTGAGGTAATTTGTTACATGTATTGGAAAGGTGGATAGAAAACATATAAAAAGGGAACAATCACAATATGGCTTTTACAATGAAAAGAATACCATAGTCCACGATTTACATTTCTTCCACTGGGCAAATAAGTGATGGCTGCTTTCTCAATAAAACTGATCATTACCGCCCAATCCCCCGACCTGTCGGAACTCATCAGGAGGGAGTGTGAGATAAGCAACACAACTTTCTAAAAGGGGAATATGTTCCTATCTAGGTGTCCTATCATTCTTATCCAAATTCCTTTTTCTCCCTTTTGTGTTTTTTGGTTTCTTCTTTTAGGAAGTTATGTTGTGCGTTTCACACACCCTCTTAGAATAAGCCTAGTTCAGGAGAATGGGCAGTAACAATTGAATTTATTCAATAGGCAGCCATTAACTCTTTGTCCGGCGGTGTTGTAAAACCCATATTGTGTTGGTTTCCCTTGATTTGTTTCTAAACAAATATCTTGTGACTTGTTCCAAATAAAACCAGTTAGCAGTTAATTAGGATGAGCAGGATTGAAATTAGAAGTAAAGTAAGGTGTAGAGAGGAACAGAGGTCTACAATGGATTTAATCTTTGCGATACAACAGCTGATGGAAAGACGGTAAGAATATGGGATGGAATTAGTAATGATATTGATAGATGTGAATAGAAATAAAGTTTGGAAAGCGATGGAGGAGGTCAAAGTGGAGAGGGGAGTGGTGTTAATATGGAGAGCGGGAGAGCCCTCTCACCACTACTATTTGTATGTAATTGAGAGCCTTCACACTATATTGTATGGCAATGCATAAGGCCAAGTGTGAAGTGATGGTAATGACTAGAAATAGGGCAAGGCCTAATAAAGCTATAAGGTTGTATGGAGTAGAGCTGAGATAAGTACATAACGTAAAACATATTGGAAGCATGATTGAGGGACCTCTTTGGAGAAGAGAAGTGCCCTTGAAGTGATGTATAGGGTGTAAATTGTACCCATTGTCACATATGCAGCAGAAACATGGACAGTGAATGTAAGAGAGACAAGGAAAGTGAAGGCCATAGGAATGAAGTTTGTGAGGAGCATGTTAGCTGTCATGAGGAGAAACAAGATTAGGAATTAAGTTATTCAGAAAAGAGTAGGGGTACTGGGAGTACATGAGATAGTGGAGGAAGAGAGAATGAAGTGGTATGAGTTTGTAATGAGGATGGAACTTTGCTCGTGACTAGCCTACTAGTGTTAACATGTGGATGGCTTGGATGGGTAGTAAGACACTGAGTATGAATTTTTTTTTACAATGTATTTTTCAACAAGCAAACATCTATCTCTTCACTCATTCAAAGCAGATTATTATTTGTTTCTCTTATATATTATGAAGTACACACTTGTTGACATGTTGGCCCAAATAGAAACACCCACAGAGGTTTTGTTGATTCAGCAAATAGAATAAAAACATGTCATATATTATAGTCTCCAAAAGGTTGAGAAATAATATGTATGGTGAGCAGAAATTAAAGTTAATTATATTCATAATGAAAATGATTTGTCAGAAAAATATACTAATTAATCAATGAATAAAATTGCAGCTAGCTCTGTGTGATAAAAGGTAATGTTGTCTTACTCGGCCCGGCTGGTTATGTCCTCTCCGTAGTTGTAATTAGTACCGAGAGCAATGTACCCCTTAAGGCCACTTGTGGTACCCTCATATGCAAGGCTGACATTCTTCAGACATGTCACATGCTCCCACTCTTCCAGCTCCATCTTAGTGTTTGGGATAACCTGTTCCACCACATTTTGTTCATTGGTATTTCAGAATACCACACATTCAAAGTAAAATATAAACAGTCCTTAGTAGCGAAATATACAATCTACAAGTTATAACCTGAATTCTCAGAAGGGTGGTCTTTTATTTATCTACTAAAGTGATAGACCTAATAAAAAATTGTTGGAGAATCTGATGTGCATCAGTGGGCAAACAGACAATGTCAAGGTTTGAATCCCTGCCAGGTAACTGTGGATACACTTTATTATTGCTACATTAAAAATGTCAGTTTATTTGTCCTAGTATTGCATTCCCCCTCCCTCACGACAGAGAGTATATCCACGACTGAACTGTACCATGTCTGTATTCTACACAGGGAGAGCTTCTATTTATTTATAAGGCTACAAAGTTCATATCAGAGCTACATATGATAGACAGTGTATGGAGGGAGAAGTTACAAGTGTGGGCCCTGTTAAGACGGATAGCAAACACTTAGTGTGATGCTGTAGCAATAACAGTGAGGCACGATGTATATACAGATATCTTGAACAGTGAATACATTTTATGTATGATGTTGATGGAATCAAGAATTTATAAATAAAAGCTTTCCCAAACTTTTTAAAATCAAGTTTCAAAGAGATTTCACAACTAAGTTGTCCTTAGATTTTTTATTACCAGCTATTTTTTGTTTTTTTAGTATTCCATGCTCTCTAAGAGAAATTAAATTTTAAATATATAAATAAATTCTTCCATGTATGAAAAAGAAGTACTGTATTGGCCCAAAAATAAGCCACATTTTTTCCCAAGAAAGAGCTCTCATAAAACTCTAATGCGGCCTATAATCACACTCTTAGATAATACACATTCAATGTTTTACCTATAGGATATCCATGATGTTAAATCAATATATCTCGCCACCGCTATTTAAAAATAAATGAACCTTGATGGTTGGAAAAATTATTTAAAAATAGATGAGCCATGACAGTTGGCAAAGTTATTTAAAAATAGATGAACCACGACAGTTGGCAAAGTTATTTAAAAATAGATGAAGAATTACTATCTTATTTGTGTGTACAATATTTGAGCCATAATGGCTGCAAAATACAATTATTTTTTCAGCGCATTCTATCGGCAATATACACTTTTGGTAAAGTGAGCTTAAATATTTCTAGTGAGATTTTGTTTCATTATGTTGGTCAACATTTATTTTAATGTGAGAACAATAACTTTGTATTCATATTAAATGGTCAACATTTATTCTACTGTGAGAACAATAATTTAGTGCGTGTATTAAATTCGGAAGTGCAACATGATGGATCATGTTGAGAAAAGAGCGGGTTTTAGCCAGGCAATTAAGTGTGAACAACTTACCTTTTTTCCCAAGCATTAAATTTTGAGTATGTATAACTTACTTTTTTATTTCCAAGTGACATTATTTTAAGTGTAAATATTGTGAGTTTTTTCTATGAAAGTGATTTTATTTAAGTAACCTAATTTTTAGTGTAAGCACCTAACATTAAACAATTTCTATTTTCAAATGATTTAATACACTGATCATATTTAAGTGGGAATATTGTTTTTTCTCTAAAAGTTTTCAAAAATTTAGGGTGCGGCCTATTTTCGGGCCAATACAGTATTTAATTAGTGTTATTCAAAACAAATTGATTCAATGTAATTATTGTATATACATCTTTGAGAGCAAACAAAGTGGGCTATTCTTTGTGAATAAAACTTGGACCATTTTCCAGAAAAACAGGTGAATTTACACTTGGCTTGTTTATCAGAGTAAAATGAATGTAGTCTACAACTAACATTTTCTGATGCTAAACAGTTAAAGCTAGTACTATGTTGATATAGTGTTTTTGTATCATCATTTGGAAGAAGCTTTGGACAGACATTTATGTCTAAATCAGATCTTCCAATTTTATATTGTCTCATGATATGACAAAGATTATACACATATATTGTTCCTAAAGTATGTTGTTTAATTGTAAGTGGTATAAGCAAGCAATGTTGGAAGGACTCACTTCCCACGACACCGGTGAAAAGAGTAGAACACTAAATCGCTCTTGTGGTGGGTATGGAAAACGTTCATTTCGCTCCTCCACTGTCAGTTCCTAAAATAAAACATCATTTTACATTACATGGAGTTTACTTGCAAAATAGAATGTTGTCACAACACTGAGTTAGGTGAGATGTTTATTTAGATTTGCATAACTTTGTTAGACCTACACTACTCAAAGTACTGGTTTAACAAACTTGATGTAATAAATTAGAAAACATTAAAGAGGAATGCTGACTACTCACAACGCAGTAACGAGGCCAGATCGAGCTATAAAAGTCTATTTTTTTATTGACATCAGGGCTGACACATTATCATATATTACGAAGGCAGTTACTCTGCCCAACGCCAGACCAAACAGACTACATATTTCGATGGGGGCGACCGTCGAGCCTAGGGCGCTAAGATCGAGTTCTGTAGGGGGTTGTGAGCCATGTCAGTCAAACTATCAGTCTAAGTTTTCACGAATAAACCAGTTCTTCCACGAGCATGAGCATTCAATCTCTTATATTTCTTTTATATCACATTTAGTATCACATTTTGTATTACCTCGTAGTACTACTATTAAACTAAAATTCAAAAACTTTAGTATCATTTTGAACCCAACCAATCACCTTGCCATCAACCTTACCCTTCTCTGCGAGCTATCCTGACATATCTGGGCCATGGAAGGGGGGAAGTTAAATAAAAGTGAAAATAACTAGGCTGGATCGATCAACTATTTTGCCGACCAGGTTGATCACCGATGCCGAACATTTGGTTTATTTTATTTTAAATATCACAAAGACAATACACAGTAATAATATTAAAAACAAAAGTGTTCACGTTGGCCGTTTTTAGTTCTGTACAAGTTTACATGAATACTTGAGTTAATTTAAATGTAATTCACTTTATCGTTGGTCTTACCAAATTTTAAAGATAATCTCAGTGAAATTGACCCTACTTTTCTCATTGTTAAGATTGTGATAGTTTTACATAAGAAAATTCATCTTAGAATCTCTGCATAAAATATAATGGGAAATTCTGTATATTAATTTTAAAATAAAATCAGTCAAAAGCAATGTGTTCATTACATTTTTCAGAATTTAATTAGGCATAACTAAGTTTAAATAATTCGATATCAACTGATGAATAAATTTAAGTTATGAAATAAAAATAAGTTGTGAATCCTTGCTCTAGTTTTGAAATTTGTTAACAAAAGATCAGTTTTAATGGTCAGTGAAACAAATGCTGATCATCGGCTTGGTTCACCATTGTCAGTTGATCAATGCAAAAATCGGCATCTGCCCAGTTCTATAAAATAACTTGTAGCAAGAAATACTATATCAATTGTTGTAGTAATTTATAATAATGGAATGTGAACCGAATCCTATATTTCTCTAATCTGAATGTTTAATGTTCTCTTAAATCTCAGATTCAAATTGATCTCTAAAAATGTACAAGCTTAATTATAGTAAAAATATTTAAAAAACAATTTTTTTAAGGCTTGATATCGTTGACAAATGATATATTGTTTGTCATTTTAGTAATTCAACTGTATTAAGATTTTGTGCTTTTTGTTCCTCTCCCCAAGTACACAAGTCAACTTCTTCATAAAAGTACTCAATAGAGATTCCTATTTGTTGGGGGATGTGGTTTGTGAAATAATTCACAGTCGGAGGGGGAAGGGATGGAGGCAGTGCCGGATCTACACTTGGTGAAGCCCTAAAGATGCTCTTTCCTTCTTCAGTTGTTAATAGATAGACTCTTAATGTAAAACAATTTGATGTTTATTTGGTCGATATGCAGCTTGCATTGACTAATTTAATAGCAGGAAAAGTTTTACTGGAGAGAAAATACAGTGCACTCTGTAGGAACTGAGCCTACCAGTTCAAAATCACCTCAATGACCATGTTGGTAATACAAGGTAGTTTTAGAATTATTTGTGATTAAAGTTTAAACAACTTCTAAATACAGTAAATCAAATAAAGTGAGATCCCAGTCATGTCAAGTGGTGTGGGTAACCTAAATGGCAACAGAGCAGTTATAAAGCCTGGCTTACATAGAGTTGTTCAATACTGTATAAAAATACTCTAGTTAAGAAGAGCATTGTATCATAAATTGTATAGACAAAGCCGCTGACTACTATACTACTACTATATCCTACATCCATTACAGTTTCCAGGCTGTAGTCAGTTTTTATTCACTCTATATATTTGCAACTACCGTCTTGCTAGGCCTGTCATAGCTTCATATGCCTTGTAATACAACTTAAGACTAGGAAAGCACAACAACCAGTCCCCGCCCATTAATTCATCACTATGAAAGGGTAAATCCATACTTTCATAAACGACAAATTCTTGGCCATGCTGGGAATTGAACCTGGGACCCTTGATTGAGCTAAGGTGACTATACCTACTTTATCCTCTCCATTGAACTTGTAGTATTGGTTGGTTGGTTCCGCCAGGCTAGTAACAACACAGTATGTTTTACTCTCGAGATGATAGGTGGCAAAGTGAGGAGTGCACCTTAAAGGGACCTTTCTTACAGGCCAAGGGGCATCGTATGAGAGGTGTGTGGCCAAAACACAGATACGAAGCTCCGCCTGAAAATATATACTAAGCTACTCAATAAATTGCTTAGACAAAATACAGTTTGTAATTAAAAATGTGATAAAATTGTAGGAAAATGTAGTACAAATAATAGTATAAATACACTTCAATGTTTTAACACTTTTTATAAAATTTTCCTCAATAAATAGTTAGTAGTAATAAGACTAAATAGGAAGTTAGTTCCAGTGATGTCAACATAGTTGTGAAAGATGAAATACTACAACTTCCCTAGTGGTCTGGTGGAGAAGAGAATGTTGTACAAAGAGTCAATTTTATATAACAGAAACATGAACAATGGATGTAAGAGAGACCAGGAAAGTGGAGGACATGGGAATGAAGTTTTCTGGGGAAGAGTCGGAGTACATGAGATAGTAGAGAAAGCAAGACTAAGATGTAATGAGAATGGGAAAAGAGAGGATGCCGAAGAGAATGTTGGAAATAAAGTATGTGGAAAAATGACCGCAAGGAAGGCCAAGCAAGAGATGGAAGGAGCAGATAACATAAAGTGTTCAAAAGAGAAGAGAAGAATGAAAGCAATTAAAGAAGGAATAATGGTGTAAGGATAAAGGACAATGGAATCATTTTATTAAATTGACACCATGATGATGATGATGATGATGATCATGATGATGATCCACCAAGTGAAGTGAAAGATCAAAACTTTTCTTGTGGTCTACCAGATATATTTTCATAGTTCATTTTTCACAACTAAGTTGGTTCCACTCAACTAACTTTATGTTAGGGGTAGTTGGACACCCAAAATTTTGGTTAATAAATTGAGCATACAAAAATCCCGGAATGTCGAGGGAGTATTTTATATGACCGGATTTCGATCAAACATCTCAAGAACTTGGTGAGTATATAATACCATGTTAGCACTAACCTCTAATTTAAACTTTGAAAAAATAGTGTTTAAATGATATTCATAGTTGAATTTTTTAAATTCAACTAATACTAAACAAAGGTAAGTAATTTTTTATTAATTCATAAATTAGTATGTTTGCTTTTAACAAAACTACAATAACATTTCTTACAGGTTACAAGTCTACAACATAGCGAAATCAAGATTCCTACGGTTTAATTTTTCTGTCAATGCCAACAACATAAAAAATTCAATATTTCCACATTGACAATTTTAAGCACTATGCTTGCGAAAACTTAATTTAAATTAGTTTTCTCTATATTTCCTAATATTTCTTTAATTTATTATTATCAGTCAGATTTGTTAGGATGTAAATGAACATTAAATAGGAAACGGGCATTTTGCATTTTATGACTGTTTTAGCTTGAAATTTAATAGGCCTGTGACAAAGTTGTTTCAATCTTCTTTTAAAATTAAATTAGACAGTTTGCTACCCTACCACCCCTACCTTATGTTTAGTCTTTTTACTATTAAATACTTCCTGAGGAAGATGCCATGAATGTATTGAAATAACCAAGTTTATGTAAATATATGATTTACACGTATTTGTGTTTCATTTTTCTACAATTGTTATATTTATTTTTGAAGTAAACAATAATTTATAATGTGGAAAGACTGTGACAATATAAACTGTAAGTAAACTTGTCTCCTGATTATTTGATCTTTTCTTCACTTTTACTACTCACACAATTATAGAGACAAGGAAAGTTTATCAACATCTAGTTTATATTTTTTTTACTGTTTGTTTTCCATTATTAAGTCACAATTTGTATAATGTTCTCATGCAGTTTCTATTTTTTTTAACCATTGACACCTATTTAGACAGTTAAACTACTTTATGAAGGAGCTAAGTTATGAATAGTCTTAACTCCAAAATATAATATTTGAGTGTAGACCTCCTCCATAAATTGACATAGGAAGGTGATCACCTTTTTATTGAAGTAGAGAAAACCTTGCGGACAGTTGACATTGTGGAATGGAGCAAAGCAAGTAATTGGCCCATCTATGTTCATGGGATGACACCGCAGCTCCCCACGAGAAGTTAGGAACAGCCAGTGTGGGTTTGACCCACAGATAAACACCTGAACAAAACCACACACACACTTACTTGTACTTGCTGTCACTAAAAACATTTAGAACTCAAAGTTTAAACAAAGTTAGTTTTAATTTATAGATATTACAGAAAAAACTACATTTTTACTTTCTCACAACCCCTTAGAGAGAAAAAGTATTGTGATTGAAAAAAAAAAAAAAAAAAAAAAACTTTTATGTATGTCAATGTCTCATGATCCACCGAACTTGAAAATGTTATTTTTGTGGTCTGTCTTTGTGCTTGTATCTCAGCTTAGAGCGAAACCCTTTGATTGGGCTAAGACTTGGTATCTAGGGTTTTTATAAGGCCCCCCCCCTCGCTTTCCTAGGAGTTTTTGGAATTAGATATCTAAACAACAAATAAACCTGGCCACAGGCTGTAAGCAGTTAATGATGATGATATCTAACTTTAATATTAAGGGTAGTTTACTGAAGGGCAAAAAGAGAAAAAATCGATTTTCTTGAAATACTCTCTCCACAATTTAGTTCAAAATTTATATCTGGGCACTGTTTAGCACTAAAACACTGGGGAAATAATATAGAAGGTACTTTTACATAAGTAGATAGATCCAATTTTGATCATATTTCAGCAACTATTTGCGATATGAAATAAATTATCATGGTGAAATTATAATACTAATAAAAATAAATGGTATGGAACTCCACACAGTCCGTACTCCGTTGCTCTATTGTTTAAAAATGGAGATATTTATTCAAAGCTCGTAATATATGTGAATCAAAATAATATACACTAGCAACTCGGAGCAAAAATTGAGCTACACTTAAGTAAACTTTTTTGACTCCTGGTTTTAAAAGTATTAAAGTCCTCATTTGTATAGTTGTATCAATAAAAAAAAGATTGATATTGGGTCGACACTTTATATTAAAATTTGAGGAAAGGGGTCGCGCATCTTCAGGTCATCGTAGTGATATTAAATTCCTCATTTAAAAAATGATATAAAGAAATCATTTTGGTACAAATATTTCCTTTGAGAGGTTAAAGGAAAAAACATCAACTTTTTTTTTAGAGACTTACTTATTTACTTACTCTATGTCATTGGATAATTATTCTGCTGAAACTTAAGTAGTATCTTTGTACAACTAAAGATCAAAATATTGTATTAATATATTTGCAAATATCTCACAAGGTATTGGTTTTATAAAAATATACTTCAAATAAAAGCTTTAGATTTTTAATAGTACTACAATTTTGCTATTATAAGTTATTTAGTATTTCAAATTAATAGTTGCAGAGATATGGAAATTTATGCTCCTCTAAAGTACCCTAAAAGTAATTTTAATGGGAAAATGAAAATAGCTATTTTGTTTATAACCTTAATCAATGCCTAGATACAAATTTTAATATAAATTGTTAGAGCCAAATTTGAGAAAATTGATTTTTTCTCTTTTCGCCCTTTAGTAGACCACTCTTAATTTTGGGGTGAGAAAAACTGCATTACAAAAAACACTTTTAGGTTTCGGAAGGGTGAGGGGGGTGAGGGGGTTCTTGTAACATTGACATCCACCAACATCTCGGACTAGATTTTTTTTCACGATGCAATAATAAGGGCCAATCTTACAAGGTCTCGTCAAAGTCCTTCTAACTTAACTATTCATAAAGTTTAACCATTGGTCAAACTTGGTGTTGTGTTTTACAATACTGTTTTTATTTGTTCGGCATATTATGAATAGGTGCCTTCTATTAATTCTTATCGTTAACTTTCTCGGAGCGTTAGATTTATTTCAAATTTATTGATTGGCTTAATTTTATCGTAGAGCAATATAAGCAAGTCATTACAACATCTATGGAACTGTTTTGAAAACAAATCAATCAAAGCAATTCAAATTTATTATGCCTGTGTAAGGTTATCTTTAATCTTATTTATTTGTCGGCTAAAATATTTGTTTAAATCATAAACACATAATTTAAATTTTAGCAAAGTAGAGGAAAGTTGCTAGTTGAATTAATAGATAAATACAAACAATTTAAAATAAACATTTCTAATTTGTGTTCAATCACATCAAGAATTTCTAAAACTTTAGTTTTGTTTGAACGAAAATATATAAAAAAAAATTCTTCCTCGTTATAAATTCCAGGAAATTCTTTTGTTCCAAATATCTCTTCGGTTTATGAAGTTTTAGGTTCCTTGGAACTTGTAACTCATTTTTAAAGTCATCATAATCAAACAATAAAGCACCCATTTTCTGGTATAAATAAATGTAACCCCACTTTAATAATAATAATAAATAATAATAATAATAATAATAATAATAATAATAATAATAATAAAAATAAAAATAATCATTGCCTTGAAAACAAAATGGCGGCATGTTTAATGTTGTTAGTGTGAGTGTTATGTTTACTAACCAGAAGGTAGACCTCGCGTTAACTTTACGAGCACTTTTACGTGGACATTAGCGCTAGCAGAACATTGTAGAATCAAAAGTAGTGGTTGTTTTCACTTAAGTCCTAACGAACAGAACATTGTTATATTTAAAAAAATAAAAAAATCAATACTTACGTATAGCTTAAAAACTATTGGTTCTATTTATGATAAAAGATTTGTATTATAAATAGGCCTACATATTTGCAATGATAACTAATTTCATATCTCAAAGATTTACGGAGATATGATAAAAAATAATTTATAATTTACACATTAGTATGGAACCCTTAAGTCATTTAAGACGAGAAATTAAGAGTAGTCATTTTGTTTGTGATAATGATCCATTCTTAAAAATTAAATATAATAATTTTTTTCTCTTTTTACCCTGCAGTAAACTACTCTTAATTTTAGGGTAAGCTATCCAATTCCAAAAACCCCTTGGGGCAACCCTCTGTAAGCCCTAGATACCAAGTTTTAGCCGTGATAAAATAGTTTTGGCTCTACTCCGAGGTACAGACAAAGAAGGCATTGGAAAAACAACTTTTTCAGATTCATGAGGTCATGAAACATAAACATTTATCAAAATCTCGAATTAAATTCTTTTATAATCACAATACTTTCTCTACTACCTGTAAGATAGCAAGAAAGTAAAAAAACTTTATTTGAAATATATTTTTATAAAACCAATAGTTTCTGATATATTGGCCAATATATTTTTCAAATTGAGGTTTGGGAAAATGATAACATTGCATATTATTTTGTTTCACATATCTTGTGAGATATATATAGATAGAGGATTGTTTTTTTAGGCTTGACTCCAGTGTGACCCTACTCAAGGACAGTACTTGTGTTCCAACAAGGGACTGACTAGATGCTCCACACACCATAGTATGACACCATGAAGATAATACCAAGCTTAATATAAGTCACCAGCTCAGCTACTAGGGAACTAGAGATACCACACAGCTGCTATAATCCCGTTAATAACTGTCAAAATGATGGTACTGCTCAAATGTGAAATTGCAAAGATTGTAATCTAGCTGTCATATCTTGGTCGATTTTGTGATATGGTAGATTGTATAATTTGGAGAGATTAGTTTGTAATTAATATGTCAAGTGAGAAACTGATTTGCCTTGGTAATAAAATATTTGTGTAAATTGATAGTTAAATTGTGATATGAGAAAGTTTGTGTGCGATTGTGTCGTATCATTTATTTACTAAAGGTTTGTTCAAAGTTATAGAACACTAAAATATGAGAAAGTTTGTATGTGATTGTGTTGTACCATTTATTTACTAAAGGTTTGTTTCTTTTCCAGCGAATAAGAAAATGGAGCACATTACTAAACCTTGTCTTTGGAGTCAGGTTGCATTATACTTGCATTGGAGGAAATTTGCTCCTGTTAGGGAATTTAGGGTGTTGGGGCAAAACCATGATGATAACCCTCATAGACTTTACTAAGATATTTTCACTATTTAAACGTCTATAAAACCCGTATATCTAGCTAAAATAAATAAATAAAATACTCGTTGATATTAAATATCCTCAAAATATTGAATCACTATACTATAAAACTACTTTAAGGTCAAGAGGTAAGCTACCTGAAATCTGTGCTAAAACCCTTCTCTCTTGTAAAATGAGGGTTATAATGTTATTGCCCCGATCACCTCAATTGAGATCCTACTTTTTTAATATTTATATTCCATACTTCAAGTTAATTTGATTGCTAAATAATTCTAAAGCGTTACATTATTCTGCTTTAAATTGGTTGTTTGGACACTTTCCAGAGAAATTCTATCAAGCACAACTGCCTTAGGCTGCAATGGAAGTATAACAAGTGGGTTGGCATTAAATGACCCAGAACTAGAACTTCTAAGCTTGGAAGATGTCATGAAAGAAAGAAAAAATGCGAGCCATTCTAAAACCATCATTACATGCCAATAGAGAAATGATGTATTGATATCAACTTATCAAGAGGAATCAAAATATATCAACTATGATAACTCAGCCCTTCCATTGCCACCACAGAGATTAGAACAACAAACCAGATTGACTAGAGGGCCCCACCAACATCGTTTTCAAATTAGTTGACAGGTTTTCAACACTCATGGTTTGAAAAGTACAATTGGTTAAAATCTAAGGAAGCATCATTTTGTTTCAGTTGCCGTGCTTTCTATTCAAAAGATGTTTCATATAAAGGCCACATTGATAATGCATTCAAAAACAGAGGATTTAAAAAGTGAAAAGATGCCAATGAGTATTTCAAACTTCAGGAGAAATCAAAATGTCATATTGAAAGTTTTATATAATGATATTTTGTTAGACCATCAGAAGCAAAGGGCTTTACTTAACAGTTGGAGTAGGAGGGGAGGCTTTGAAAATATAAGAGTCATTCAAAAGTGTACAGAAAATACTTTATTAGTTTATTTGGAAATTATGGTTCTCAAGAAATATGATAATATTATCAAACTTTGCTCAAAATAAGGACCAAAAAAAGGTAGTTACTTAGGCAACACAATCCAAAACAATCGTTGAGTAATGTTATGTTCCAGTAAATTAGTACAAAATTGATTGGTAAAAAGGTTTTTCTAATGGTGGATGAAATAAGATACTGTGGTCATCACAAGCAAATGGCCGTTGTTATTAAATATTTTGATGCCCATCAAAACAGATAAGTAAAAACTGGTGACCTGGTGGTCTAGGGGTAAGGTGTCAGACTTCTATGCTGGCGGCCGGGGTTCAATCCTCGGTCCCGGCACAGATTTATCTGATTACCAAACCCTTCCTTCACCTCTGACAAGACATCTTGTGAATGTGGGGAATGCCAGGCCTCCACCGTGGTTCGGATTCCACGTTAAACTGTAGGTCCTTCATTTCATCTCACAATCACCCTACCATTACACATTAGCGTAAGTGCGTATAACCCGAACGGGTAGTAAGACGCGGTGCTAATAATATAAATAATAATAATAATAATAATAATAAAAGTAAAAACTTTTGTGTCCCTTCAGCGACTTACAATATGTTAAAGATAGTGATGAAAAAGTTAAGATTAAGCTGAAAGTGTGTGCTGTCAGTATATTTTGGCCGGTCAAATAAGTGGTGTACAAACCAGATGTAAGAATTTGAATGGACAGTTGTTGCATGTTCATTGTTTTGATCATTGCTTAAATCTGGTTTTTATCAATTCTTGCATCTCATGTGTTGAAAATAGTCTAATTTTTTACTTATTCGGAAAAGAACCATTAGTTTACAACCCATGGCCCCCGACCCAAGACATCTTGAATGGTCTGCCATGGGTTGACCACCCCTATTGTCTTGACTGTGTAAACGGAGGTAATGCCAAGAATGGTACCGGTCTCAACCCTCCCTGGTTACTGTGTTTACCTAGAGTTTACGTGCCTATGTTCTTCAGTCCTAGTTTATTTGTGTTTGTGTGAAATACAATGGCATTTAGTAAGTCTAGCCTGTCGAAAAGAACATTTGAAAGTGATACGACATTACGGACATTTAACAAAGAATGGTAAGAACACTTTCTGTGGGGAAGGCGTTGAACCCTATTTGTCTGATATGTTCTGTGATGGTTTCAGTACCAAAAAATACAATCTTGAAAGGCATTTCAAACAAACACACAATTCATCTAATATGTATTTCCTCCTGGTTCTGCTTTAAGAACTGATTACATTTTAAGGAAAAAGAGAGGAATCATTGCCAGAAAAACTTGTTTGTTAAAAAAAGTGAAGAAATGAAGATTATAGTTAAGTCATCTTATGAAATATCACTTCTACTACTTTTATATATATATATATCAGTGATAATGCTCAATTGCAATAGATGAGAGCTGTTATGTTAGTGATAATGCTCAATTGCAATAGACGAGAGATGTGATGTTAGTGATAATGCTCAATTGCTTGTGTTTGTAAGTTGCATAAATGAGACGACTGAATGGTAGCCATTCAGATATTTCTTAAACAAGCACCACAAATAAAAAGTCTGATTTGTATCCATTATCATAATACCCACAAAATCCTGAATTGTATCCATTCTGACAGTTTTCAAATAAACAACTTTAACAAAAATCCTGATTTGTATCCACTGTAATTATTTGCATTATATTCACCAAATCCTGAATTGTATCCATTCTGAATGGTAGCCATTCAGACATTTTGTTAAATGAGCACCATTCAGAATGGATACAATTCAGGATTTTGTGGACATTATGAAAATGGATACAAATCAGACTTATTATTTGTAATGCGTGTTTAAGAAAATGTCTGAATGGCTACAATTCAGGATTTTTGTTAAAGTCGTTTATTTGAAAACTGCCTGAATGGCTACCATTCAGAATGGATACAATTCAGGATTTTGGGGTATTATGATAATGTGTAATAAAAAATATATTGTTTTATTTTATATATTGTATAAATTATTTATATTCTTTGTGTCTAATATTATTGTCTTTTGCATCTTGTTAACATAACAACAATAGTTAACATCAAGATGTATAAAGATTGTGTTTTTGTTGGGCGCCACCCCTAGTATCTAGGAGAAAAATAATAATTAAAAGAAAAAAAATTGCCTCGGTTAATTCAATCATTGGCACTACGACTCTCAATATTCGAGACCACTGGGTAAACTTAAAAAACTAAAACATGAACAATTCAGATAAAATGGTTTGTTGGAACAAAATGTAATTTAGACAATAAAAAAATAAATGTGTAAAATAACAATTGTTGGCACTTTTGTGGATTTATTATTGTTTTCCCTTTACCACATCCCAAGCCTACCTAAGGAATTCGGGGTAAATATAAATCTAAGTTAACAAAGTTTAGAACAGTACTGTTGAGACAAAACAAAAAAAATATATAATAATAAAAAAATTAATAATTAGACATAAAATGAAAGGTTAATTAATTCTCTACGGTAGTCTGTCTTTCTGAAAGTAAATGAATTATGATTTCATAGGAGAAACAACAAAAAATGATAATAATAATAATTTATAGTTGAAGAGTTGGCTTGGCCTCACCCTGAATTAGTCCATATTGACACCAACTTCAGAGATTTGTTACACTCTAGTAATTCGAAATCTTACGCAAAGTGAAACGAAAATAAACAATCTAGTTCTTGTACACACTCTTAGCTTTCCATTTCACCACGTGTACTTTAATTCACCACCTTTAATTCATTTTAAAATAATTTTAATTCGGAGCTCCGCAGATTTGGCTCCATGCTAAAACCACTTCGAAGAAGAAGACGACGTCTCTTATAAAAAATCTTCCAAAACCAAATTTATAAAAGGTTCTATTCTTTACTTCTAAGTCCAAAGAAAAAAATATATATGTAAAACCAAAAGATAAATGTTGGCTATGGACTAGGGAAAAATAAAATAAAATGCAGGTTTAACATAAATATTGAACTGTAATCTAATGAAAGTGAAAAGTGTTTTTTCTTAGAGAATTAAATGTTTATTTCCATCTGTCAGAATTGAAAAATGCGCTTGTTTTGAGTTATTTACATCGAGCTTTACTCACTTGTTTGATAGAACTGCGCATGCGTTGAAATCAAACATGGCTGACGTTCATTATAAATAAGTCAACAGACTTCTTAACAGGATAATTAAAATGTTTAATAAAAGGTAGGTGTTCTACTTTAAATCAAAATTCCTTATTTAGATTATTTAAAACAATGTGTTACGCTGTTCCTTCCGTCCTTTTATTTAATTTAATAGATGTAAATTGTATTATTAGTCAGGCCGGCAACCAGCGTGTGGCCTAACTTCGAAGTGCTTAAATTCACGCGAAAATAAATTGGAAATTGTTCACAAAAAGTAGAAAACATAGGGAAATACAAGGTAGGGTGGCAAATAACGTCACAAATGGATACAAATCAGACTTTTTATTTGTGGTGCTTGCATAAGAAATGTCTGAATGGGTACCATTCAGAATGGATACAATTCAGCTTCCCCGCATAAATGACAAATTTGACATGATTCAAGAACTTTTAGGACTATGTAAGCTATTGACCACAACAAATGGAATGGGTATTTTTAAGGAAGTAAAAACTTTAATGAAAAATGTGATGTAGATGGGAATAAACTTGAATGGGATGAACTTGAAAGTTTATGTAGTGATAGTGCTCCGGCTATGCTATGTGTCTTTGCTTGAACAGTATCTAGAGCGAAATCTATTTTCATATCACTGCATCCTTCACAAAGAGGCTTTGTGTGCTAGAGACATGAATTCCCATCATGTTATTGATCCTGTTTTACGTTGTGTCAATAGGATTCGATCATGTGCACTCAAAAGGAGAGAGTTTAAGGAACTTTTTGAAGAGGAAATAAATGATAATGGTGAACTTTTACTTCACAACACAGTTAGATGACTTTCTAGGGGAGAAGTTCTTTCACGTCTCTTCAAATTAAAACACCAGGTACTTTTATTTTTGGAGAGGAAAAGTGTTATGCTTATGGAATGTGGTCTACTTAAATATCCAAATTGGCTTTGTGATTTAGCCTTTTTAGTGAATATCACAAGTTATTTGAATATTCTTAACATACGGTTGCAAGGTAATGATTATTTATTTCCAATACTGTTTAATAAAGTCAATAACTTTACAATACAGCTAAACTATTTTGTAGGAACTTAGAGCAGGACAAACTTGATAATTTTCCAACACTTCAACAAATTGTTTGTTGGTACATGATGTCTACTAAACTTGACCAATGAAATCCCTGACCTTTTCCCTAATTTCCGCTGAATTATTTCCTAAAATTCCCGACTAAAAAAGTATGTCACATCTTTCTAACTCACCCCCCCTCCCCCTTCGTTTTTCTATTAATCTTTTATAATAATAATAATGTTTTAAAATTTAAATTAATATGGTTTACTTGGAATTAAAAATATATTATACAGCTACAAACAAAGAATGACATAATTCACTGATTATTGTATTTCATATTTTGAGTAAAATAATTTCCCGGATTTTTATTGTGATTTACCAAATTCCTGACTTATTGCCATTTTTTCCCGATCACTTCAAATTCCCGGCTAGTTCCCGTTTTCCCTGATTTTCCCAGATGGTAGACACCCTGTGGTAGATACATTAGCTTGGATCATATAAACTACAAAGTATTCAGTTTCATCTTTATATGAGCCATTCATAACTAGATTTTTTCCTTTGCATCTGAAAAGAGTAACAGACTTATTTATAAATCATTTTGTCTTTCAGAGTCTGATATAGATAAATATTCCCCATCCTTAGAAATCGAGATATTAAAGATCCAATATGACTCCGGACTTTGTGTTAAGTTTAAAGAACATTGTAGATCACCCAGTGCTCCTAATCTGATTGAATTTTGGAAATACGTACCCAAAGAACATTTTACTAAGCTTCACAATCTTGCTTTAAGATTTGTGTGTAGATTAGGCTCCACATACTATATATGTTGATGTTGACATATCTGGTGCTGCTAACTATTGGATGTGGATATATACACTTTGTGGATAGCTAATATCTAATCACTAGCACATTTAATGTTCCATGACATAAGTACCTGGTGTGTTTGTATGTTATTTAACTGTATCTATGTAAAATCACAGTTGAGTACCGTCATCTAAAAATAAGTAATGTACAGTAAATAAACAATTTGTTTCAAGCAGTGATGTTTATTTATCCAACACTGGAATTCAACAATATTTATTGTTATACTGTTATATTGTTATACAATATATAATATGTTGATATATGTTATTATTATTCAACTATTAAGGATTCACATTTTGATCAAATACTTATTTTATGTACATCGAAAATTAAACCTAACATTGATAAATTGTTAAGAGAAAGCAGGTTTAAAAATCGCATTAGTATTGTATAGATATGTAAAGTTCACATTAATTTAATTTTAATTTTATTTTAATTTCTAATTAACAAATGGTTTTTGCTATAATTATAAAATGATGTGAATGATTAGAGATTCTTAGTAAAACAATTAATTTACACTTATATTTTAGAAAATCCTGTAAAATAATCAAATTTTTTAGTTATTTAATAATTGTTCATAAAAAAGACGACTCAATATTATTTTCCTATACTGTTATCAAATGTGCTATGTGGATATTTGGCAGGGGGAGAAATTACAATGGCCCATCAAATGATTTCTAAAAATTTACTGGTTCTAGGTTAAAAAAGGTTGCAACCCCCTTTATAAAGGGTAGCCTAGCTCAACATGCAATTTTTAAAACACTCTTGAAGAGTATAGGAGCAAAGATAACAACTTTAAAATCCCTAGTGAAGACGAGATGGACATGCCAAGCTGAGGCTGTAGTTTCTGTGTACAAACATTTCTCAGCTATAATTCAAACCGTTAGGGAAGTGAATAAAACCACCAGCCTTCAAGAAACCAAAGCTAAAGGAAGAGGAATTCTTATGCAGCTTCAGAGCTTTGAGTTTATTGTTTGTCTTAAAATAACGCACACTATTTTCAGGCTGATCCTCAAGATTCCCAACTGAATTGCTTCACTGTCATGAGCTAGGTCTAGTACCTACGACTACCATTAAGAGCAATGTTTTGTGATGATTTGGTTTTCAATGAGACTTATAGCAAAGCTTAAAAGTTGTATTGAGCAACGTTTTAGTCACGAAACAGCATCACTTGATACTGTCGCAGGGAATATGTTTAGACTTGACATAGGCACAGCAGATATCATCCTTTTATCAAGTTTTTTCGGCCTTTCTTCTAAGGAATTGAGAGGAGAAATAAGACTTTTAACAGTATGTGTTAAATATTTTGCTAGTTAAGATAGTAATGAATGGCTAAACTGGTTTCAGACAAACAGCGTGGGGAATATTTTTACTTTATTTAGAAAGGCTAGTAAGGTAATTTCTGTTACTAGTGCCTCTTTTGAACAAAACTAGTTCATGTCAAGAGTAGGCTTGGATCCACAATGAACCAGGACTGTCTGGATGATTTGATGTTTCCATACATCGAACAAACACTGCCAGCAAGTGTATATTTTTACCACCTATATTATTAGCCATTTGTAAATACAATGGTTAGTTGAAAAATGCAGTCATTAATACCTAGGTATTTAATAACAATTTATATTGGATTTAAGACATATAGACGTAAATAGAAGCTTAAGAACAGCAAAAGTAGAAGCAGCAGAAAGGTTGTGTGGCAGGACATCAAGAAAGAGGAAGGAGAAGGAAATACCAAGATGGAATGAGCTGTTAAAAGGAAAAAAAAAGCACGGAAAAAGTCGATTCAAGACAGAACAGCAGAGAGGGAGGAAAAATCTTAGGAAGAGTTTGTTGAGAAACTTAAGGACAACCACAAAGGAAACAAGAAAATATTTTATAGGACAATAGGACAGTTAAAAATAAGGCAAAGCATAGAAAGATGCTGACTAGAGTACTGGATATAGCTGGAGAAGTCCAGTGAAGAGAAGAAGAGGTGATGAAAACATGGGAAGATTATTTTAAGAAATTATTTGAGGGAACAGAAATAAATAGTGTAGGAGAGCTGATATAAGCAATAGTTACAGAAGAGAAGGAATTAATGGTGGAAATTATAAAACCAGCAGAAGTAATGGGATTACAGTGGTTATAATGAGTGATGCAAGCAGTATGGAAGGAATGAAGAATAAGAGAAAATTGGAGGTAAAGGGTTATTGTGCCCACATATAAAAAAGGAATAAATCAAAATGTAAAAATTACAGAGGATTTACATTGCTGTGCCACTGTTTGAAACTACATGAAAAATTAATCCTGTGAAAAGTTAAGCGAAGAGTAGGGAAAACATAAAGAAAAGAGCAATGCAGATTTTGGCGAGGAAGATCTTAAGTTGATGCAATCTGTGTACTGTGTGGCGTGTGCATTGGGTGGCGGGCTCTGCAAACTGGAGCGCTTGAGTCGGGTCGGCTCAGAGTGGGCTGACACGATGTGAGAGGTCATGAGTAACTGGCCTGACTTGAAAGAGTCAACACCTCTCTGCGAATGGCTAGTCTAGATTGGGAGTCGTTGAACAATGCGCACGCTCATGAGTCAAAGGAAGCCTCTTGTGTGTTGTATATTCTATAAATAAATTAAACAAGTATCTTTCCATCCACGGCTTGATTATTATTTCTAATTAAGATCCTCAGACAAACGGAGCCGAGCATAGCACAACTGAGACAAATCATTGAAAAAAAATGGAATTATGATAAAGATACTATGATAGCCTTCATTGACATAAAATAGCTTATAATAAAGTACTAAGAGAGAAGAAAGTATATGGTTGGGCTTAAGAAAAAAGGGAGTTGTTGAAGCGATTGTAGAACAAATAAGGTACATATGGTAAGTGTGAAAATTGTGTAAGAATAGAAGATAAGCAATCCTATTGGTCCCAAACAGAAAGGGGATTGACCCAGGGTATCATTTTATTACCAATAATATTTATTATTGTAATGGATGAAATTATAGCCCAAGTCCAGGGTGAAAGAAACCCAGGGAAACTGAAGGTGATGACATACGCAGAACTGGGAGGAGTCGGAAGAGGTCTTGGAGAGAGAACTAGCTAAATGGGCAGGAACAATGGAACAGTATGCTATGGATATGAACGTGGCTAGACACACAAACCCAACAAAGGAAGTAACAGTCAATGGAAAAGAAATCAAAAAGGTAGAATATTTATGCTATCTAGGAAGTAGGATTACCACGAATGGTAAAATATGGGAGTAAATAGGACAAAGGATATGAAAGAGTGGACAATTCTACAATGTGGTTAAGGATATTATCTGGCGATGGAATATAGGAACAAAGGTTAAACTTTTGTTATTTAAAGCACATTACATACTTTACCATTCGTTACTGTTTCCAGCCATGGCATGGGTAAATTTTATATTCAAGTCAAAAGTTATAGGAGTGGACTGGAGAGGTGTGGTTTAGGGAGAAGATTGGAGAGCTCGACAGGGATGGAGGAGGAGTGGACTGGAGACGTGTGGCTGAGAGAGAAGATTGGAGAGCTCGACAGGAATGGAGGAGGAGTGGACTAGAGACGTGTGGCTGAGAGAGAAGATTGGAGAGCTCGACAGGAATGGAAGAGGAGTGGACTGGAGACATGTGGTTGGGAGAGAAGATTGGAGAGCTCGACAGGAATGGAGGAGGAGTGGACTAGAGACGTGTGGCTGAGAGAGAAGATTGGAGAGCTCGACAGGGATGGAGGAGGAGTGGACTGGAGACGTGTGGCTGAGAGAGAAGATTGGAGAGCTCGACAGGAATGGAGGAGGAGTGGACTAGAGACGTGTGGCTGAGAGAGAAGATTGGAGAGCTCGACAGGAATGGAAGAGGAGTGGACTGGAGACGTGTGGCTGAGAGAGAAGATTGGAGAGCTCGACAGGGATGGAAGAGGAGTGGACTGGAGACATGTGGCTGAGAGAGAAGATTGGAGAGCTCGACAGGAATAGAAGAGGAGTGGACTAGAGACGTGTGGCTGAGAGAGAAGATTGGAGAGCTCGACAGGGATGGAAGAGGAGTGGACTGGAGACATGTGGCTGAGAGAGAAGATTGGAGAGCTCGACAGGAATAGAAGAGGAGTGGACTGGAGACGTGTGGCTGAGAGAGAAGATTGGAGAGCTCGACAGGGATGGAAGAGGAGTGGACTGGAGACATGTGGTTGGGAGAGAAGATTGGAGAGCTCGACAGGGATGGAGGAGGAGTGGACTGGATACAAGTGGCTGAAGGAAAAGTCAGATGGTGAGGATTATGATAAAAAGTATAGCTTGCTGATGTAAAGTGCCACAATACCCTAACCCTTACCTAATAGAAATGTCTAGCCACATCAGTGATTATACAGTAAATCCTCACAAGTCTGGTTAGAGTTAATTCAAATGTCGTTCAACCCAGTTTGAAATATGCTAAAATGAAAATGTATGTTCACAGTAGAGTACTTATGTTTCACCAATTTGGCAACACAGCAAGTTTTCAGTTACATATTTCAAATTATTCTAAAAGCAAATAGTTCCATAGCAGATCTTTCTTTGGGTTTCTTTTTCAATTTGTCTTTTCAAATGATAAAGGAATAGTTCTGGAAATTTAAGACAATGTCTAAATGTATAAGTGTGAAGTGCAATATGTAATAGTGTAATAGTTTAAAAAGAAAAGAAGAGAAGAACTGAAGAGAGAAGTGTTTTTTTCTATATAGGTCTAACCTAACTTTACTTTCAAATTTAATTAAATGAGTGCTAGTATAGCTTTCTATTGTTCAGGTTAAGACTGTTTCCTGTTTTTCCTTACCCTTCCTTAACCCTTACAACCTTCTTTAACCTTTCCTTACTCTTGGAAGCAACAAACACCTACCTTAAACATCATAGGGCTATTGTGTAACTATAGTTTGGCGGACTTAGAATTCCCGCCATGTGTCGCTGGTGCGTGTTTTTAGCACTGGCGTAAAGTAATTCGTGTGTTGAGACTTGTTAGAATAAAGAGTGAGTTAAGGGCTCTGTGAACTTTCAGCTGGAAGTGGTCCAGGCTCTTATATTCACGTGTGTGTAAGGGAGTGATTAAACAGACTGATACAAGACATGACCAATCAAACAAGTAAAGTTAAGGTGAGTTGCATTCACCTGTTACCATATTCCACAGTCCTGTTTGAATGTGTTGGTAGCACTGGTACACCAGAGGTTTTTTAGTTTGTCATTCCATGTGAATTGCGCAGTATTGGATTTGAAGTAAATTATAGATTAAAACTTTTTAAATATTTAAAAATTGATTACTATGTAATACAGAATGAATTTTACATTAATATAGAGATCAACAGGAATTATATTTTTACTGTCGGACAGGAACAGGATAGGAAATGAAATATTGTGATCGAGACGAGAACAGAATGTTAAAAAACTGACACTTTAGAATAATTTTAAATTAAAAATTCATATGTTTAAAAAAAACTATGATAAGACTTCTAAAATACTTTGATAACATAATAAGATAATAATAGAGATAGGAGGGCTTGAATAGCATTTTATGTTAACTCAATTCAATAATACAAATCAAATAGTTAATAACATTTTGATGAGAATTATTTTTATTAATTAATTTCTTTTGAAAATGTTGTTTTATTTTAACTGTTAGAAAAGTGCAAAAAACAGAAAAAATGTTTACCTTTCTAAATGTCCTTTAGGTTTGAAACTCTGAAAATGACATCTAGGTATGAAACTTTGTAAATGTATTCTATGATTGAAACGTTAATGTCCTCTATGTTTGAAGTTTCGTAAATATCCTCAAAGTTTGAAACTCTGTAAATGTCCTCTATGTTTGAAACTCTGTAAATGTCCTCTATGTTTGAAACTCTGTAAATGTCCTCTAGGTTTGAAACTCTGTAAATGTCCTCTAGGTTTGAAACTCTGTAAATGTCCTCTAGGTTTGAAAGTATGTAAATGTCCTCTAGGTTTGAAACTCTGTAAATGTCATCTAGGTTTGAAACTCTGTAAATGTCCTCTAGGTTTGAAACTCTGTAAATGTCCTCTAGGTTTGAAACTCTGTAAATGTCCTCTAGGTTTGAAACTCTGTAAATCTCTAGTTTGAAACTTCTGTAAATAGTCTCTAAGTATTAAACTTTGTAAATGTATTCTATGATTGAAACTTTGTAATGTCCTCTATGTTTGAACTTTCGTAAATTCCTCTAGGTTTGAAACTCTGTAAATGTCCTCTAGGTTTGAAACTCTGTAAATGTCCTCCTATTTGAAATCTGTAAATGTCCTCTAGGTTTGAAACTCTGTAAATGTCATCTAGGTTTGAAACTCTGTATATGTCCTCAGTTTGAAACTCTGTAAATGTCCTCTAGGTTTGAAACTTGTAAATGTTTTCTAGGTTTAAACTCTGTAAATGTATCTATGATTGAAACTTGTATAATGTCTCTATGTTGAAATTTCGTAAATATCCTCAAGTTGAAACTTTGTAATGTCCTCTAGTAAGTTGAAAATAGTTGTAAATGTATTCTCTAGATTGAAACTTGTATATGTTTCTATGATTTGAAACTTGTTAATGTCCTTTATGTGTTAAGTTTCGTAAATATCCTCAAATTTTGAAACTCTGTAAATGTTCTCTAGGTTGAAACTTGTAAATGTCTTCTAGTATTGAAAACTTTGTAAATGTATTCTATGATTGAAACTTTGTTAATGTCCTCTATGTTTGAAATTTCGTAAATATCCTCAAAGTTTAAACTCTGTAAATGTCCTCTAGGTAAATGTAAAACTTTGTAAATGTATTTCTATGATTGAAACTTTGTTAATGTCCTCTATGTTTGAAGTTTCGTAAATATCCTCAAAGTTTGAAACTCTGTAAATGTCCTCTAGTTTGAAACTTGTAAATGATCTATAGTTTGAAACTTGTATATGTCCTCCATGTTGTTAAACTCTGTAAATGTCCTTTAGGTGTGAAACTTGTAATGATCCTCATGATTGAAACTCTGTAAATGTCCTCCTATGTTTGAAACTCTGTAAATGTCCTCTAGTTGAAACTCTGTAAATGTCCTCTAGGTTTGAAACTCTGTAAATGTCCTCTAGGTTTGAAACTCTGTAAATGTCATCTAGTTTGAAACTCTGTAAATGTCCTCTAGGTTTGAAACTCTGTAAATGTCCTCTAGGTTTGAAACTCTGTATAATGTCCTCAATGTTTGAAACTCTGTAAATGTCCTCTAGGTTTGAAACTCTGTAAATGTCCTCTAGGTTTGAAACTCTGTAAATGTCTTCTAGGTATTGAAACTTGTAAATGTATTCTATGATTGAAACTTGTAATGTCCTCTAGTTTGAAATTCTGTAAATATGCTCAAGTTTGAAACTCTGTAAATGTTCTCTAGTTGAAACATTGTAAATGTATAGTTTGAATTGAAACTTGTTGAAATCTGTAATCTCTAGATTGAAACTAAGTAAATGTATTCTATGATTGAAACTTTGTTAATGTCCTTTATGTTTGAAATTTCGTAAATATCCTCAAAGTTTGAAACTCTGTAAATGTCCTCTATGTATGACACTTTGAAATGTATTCTATGATTGAAACTTTGTTAATGTCCTCTATGTTGAAATTTCGTAAATATCCTCAAATTTGAAACTCTGTTAATGCTCATCTAGGTTTATGAAACCTATAAATGTTCCTCTAGGTATGAAACTTTGTAAATGTATTCTATGATTGAAACTTTAGTTAATGTTCCTCTATGTTTGAAATTTCGTAAATATC
This sequence comes from Timema cristinae, assembly GCA_039000515.1. NCBI lineage: Eukaryota > Metazoa > Arthropoda > Insecta > Phasmatodea > Timematidae > Timema > Timema cristinae. Next base: position 52,675 of record JBCFYV010000935.1, on the reverse strand, counting down.
CTCAAAGTTTGAAACTCTGTAAATGTTCCTCTAGGTATTAAACTTTGTAAATGTATTCTATGATTGAAACTTTGTTAATGTCCTCTATGTTGAAATTTCGTAAATATCCTCAAATTTGAAACTCTGTAAATGTCTCTAGTTTGAAACTTGTAAAGTATTCTCATGATTGAAACTTTGTAAATGTATCTATATTGAACTTTGTTAATGTCCTTATGTTTGAAATTTCGTAAACTATGAAACTCTGTAAATGTCTCTAGTATGAAACTCTGTAAAATGTTCCTCTAGGTATGAAACTTTGTAAATGTATTCTATGATTGAAACTTTGTTAATGTCCTCTATGTTTGAAATTTCGTAAATATCCACAAAGTTTGAAACTCTGTAAATGTTCTCTAGATATGAAACTTTGTAAATGTATTCTATGATTGAAACTTTGTAAATGTATTCTATTATTGAAACTTTGTTAATGTCCTTTATGTTTGAAGTTTCATAAATATACTCAAAGTTTGAAACTCTGTAAATGTCCTCTAGGTTTGAAACTCTGTAAATGTTCTCTAGGTATGAAACTTTGTAAATGTATTCTATGATTGAAACTTTGTTAATGTCCTCTATGTTTGAAATTTCGTAAATATCCTCAAAGTTTGAAACTCTGTAAATGTTCTCTAGTATTAAACATTGTAAATGTATTCTATGATTGAAACTTTGTAAATGTATTCTATGATTGAAACTTTGTTAATGTCCTCTATGTTTGAAATTTCGTAAATATCCTCAAAGTTTGAACTATGTAAATGTCATATAGGTTTGAAACTCTGTAAATGTTCTCTAGGTATGAAACTTTGTAAATGTCCTCTAGGTATGAAACTTTGTAAATGTATTCTATGATTGAAGCTTTGTTAATGTCCTCTATGTTTGAAATTTCGTAAATATCCTCAAAGTTTGAAACTCTATAAATGTCCTCTAGGTATGAAACTTTGTAAATGTCCTCTAGGTTTGAAACTCTGTAAATGTCATCTAGTTTGAAACTCTGTAAATGTTCTCTAGGTATGAAACTTGTAAATGTATTCTATCATTGAAACTTTGTTAATGTATTCTATGATTGAAACTTTGTAAATGTATTCTATGATTGAAACTTTGTAAATGTATTCAATGATTAAAACTTTGTTAATGTCCTCTATGTTTGAAATTTCGTAAATATCCTCAAAGTTTGAAACTCTGTAAATGTCCTCTAGGTATGAAACTTTGTAAATGTCCTTTAGGTTGAAATTTGTAAATGTCATCTAGGTTTGAAACTCTGTAAATGTCATCTAGGTTTGAAACTCTGTAAATGTCCTCTAGGTTTGAAACTTTGTAAATGTCATCTAGGTTTGAAACTCTGTAAATGTCATCTAGGTTTGAAACTCTGTAAATGTCCTCTAGGTTTGAAACTCTGTAAATGTCATCTAGGTTTGAAACTCTGTAAATGTCCTCTAGTTTGAAACTCTGTAAATGCCCTCTAGGTTTGAAATCTGTAAATGTCCTCTAGGTTTGAAACTCTGTAAATGTCCTCTAGGTTTGAAACTCTGTAAATGCCCTCTAGGTTTGAAACTCTGTAAATGCCCTCTAGGTTTGAAACTCTGTAAATGTCATCTAGGTTTGAAACTCTGTAAATGTCCTCTAGGTTTGAAACTCTGTAAATGCCCTCTAGGTTTGAAATCTGTAAATGTCCTCTAGGTTTGAAACTCTGTAAATGTCCTCTAGGTTTGAAACTCTGTAAATGCCCTCTAGGTTTGAAACTCTGTAAATGTCCTCTAGGTTTGAAACTCTGTAAATGCCCTCTATGTATAAACTCTGTAAATGTCATCTAGGTTTGAAACTCTGTAAATGCCCTCTAGGTTTGAATCTTTGTAAATGTCCTCTAGATTCGATGCTCTTTAATTATTTTTTTTTAGCACTGCATCTTACTATTCATTAGGGTTAACAGGGTGTCCAGCCAAACTATATTTTAAAATTCCCTGACTTTTCCAGGTTTTCCAGACCCAATTTACTTTTTCCCAGACCACTATTTATCGATATTAAGTATATTACGAAAATATTTTTTTTAAGATCACAGATTAAATAGGTTTTTTTTTCTCTAGATACATATACATTCTTAAATTGTGTCTCTCAATAGAGGGATTAAACGATTTCTAGCTCGGGGGAAATGGACTATTTTAAGTTCAAAATAGACTTCAGTAGAATTGTATTGAGCCATTAAAAGGGTACCCGTCATTTGGCCAAAAAGGCATTTGGCCTAAAGTGTAGGCTAAACGCCTTTAGGCCAAATGACTTTAGGCCAAACGCCTTTTAGGCCAAATGCCTTTTAGGCCAAACGACTTTTTGTAAAGTTAATTTTTAGACCATTTATTAAAATATGTTTTGCTGTCTCCGGAAACATTCGTTAAGATTTGTAGTGATGCTAATAGATGGCGAAGTGTGTAGTGTTTAGTTAAATAGTATATACTACCGTTTCAAAATATATGTCTTTTCTCAATTTACTACTTCCCAAGGTTTAGCAGCACGTCCATTAACCTGTAGTACCACTTTTGTATGTTGAACTTTTTACATTGCCAAGGTTTTGTACTAATTTTTGACAAGCCATCTTGTTAATGTGGGGAGTGCCAGGCCACCATCGTGGTTCGGATTCCACGTTAAACTGTAGGTCCTTCATTTCATCTCACAATCACCCTACCACTACACATTAGCGTAAGTGCGTATAACCCGAACGGGTAGTAAGACGTGGTGCTAATAATAATAATTTTTGTACCGTTTTGTACCAGAAATAAAAAGTTTTGTACCCGTACTGTTTTTTATTAATTAGCACATACATGTGGTTACACCATTTTAATAATTTAGTTTTATTTTGAATTTTGAATTTTGAATATATTTTTTTTAAGTGCCAAAGTATATTTTATCAGTCTTTCTAAATATATTTGTTTATTAATTTTGCTAAATGAATTAATCAATCATTCAATTTTTTATAATCATATTAACTTACTCGAGTTTGCCCACGGCTTCGCTCACATTTAAGTTGGGTAAATTATCTTATTTTTAGCAAATCATCTAAACCAGGTTTTCTCAAACTCTATACTCTTGAGCCTTATATAAACATAAAATTAATTGTTAAACTCTTATTCTTAGAATAAAATAACTTGTTTACGTTAAAATACAAAAATGAGACATTTATTATTTAATTGATTTAATTATTTTCTGATAAGAGCTTTGTAGAAGTTTATAAAAATAGTAAGGTTTTGTAAGATATTAATTAATTTTATTGCTTCATAGGCCAAACAAAATATTAATTTTTTAGTCAATCATAATTTAGGCAAGTCGAAAGAAGTGAGAAATTGGTTCACACCTCATCTGAAATCCCTTCGCGCCTCGCAGTTTGAGAAACCCTGATCTAAACTACCAAAAATACAATTTCAGACACGTATGAGGCGAAAACTTTGTATGTTGATGAAGCCACAAATTAACTACTACCTATAAGAAGTAAAATCTATTTTATAAATATATATATAATCTATTTTATATATATATGCAGTCTTTGCATCAATATTTGCTCGCTTACGCAGAGACATTGTTGAAATGAACACCAAAGAAATAGTTTAAATTTACTAACTAAACATGAATTAATTTGAAAGAATCACTCTAGTACTAAGCACCTCAGCTTATCAAATAAATTGTTCTGTTAGTAATTGTTTCTATTGGTTTTTGAAAATTTTCCCTTCTCCTCCCCAATCATAATTTCTCTAACTCCCATTTAAACACATAGGTTTAAGAATACTTTCTTTATCTATAGTTGTTCTTCTACCTGCCAGCCAAATTTCGATTTTAAATTATAGATAAAAGGTTTTTTATAACTCCCCCGCCCCTCCCTTGATTTCATGGAGTTACATTTTAAAATGCTCAGACTTATTAGTTATTTGGAGTGGTGCATTTACGGGCATGCCAAAATTCAATTTTTAACGACACTGCACTGAGATGTAGTAGTTTCTATTAATTTAGTAGATTTTGGACCCCTTATTCCCCAACCCACTTTGAGAAATTTAGAGTCTAATGTTATTTTGGCTATCAGGGATTTGATTTATCTTTATTTATCTGTCAAAATTTTATTTTTTTCCTAATCTCAAAAAGTTTTTTTCTCTATTATACTCCATCACCACTATTTCTCAGAATGCAATATTAAATAATAATAATAATAATAATTATTATTATGTAAATGTCTATTTGTATTGTTTCATGTACCTAGTTAATAAATTTAAATTCTTTACAATACAGAGAAGTAATTAAATATATTAGTTTTTGAAAATGTTGACCTCCAAGCTCCCCTTCCTTCTGCAATTACTCAACTCACTGAGAAATTTCAAATTCTAAGATTTATTTGGTCATCTGGATGGGTCCTTCCTTATACTAAGGCTACTAGAGTTGTAGGGAAGGCTCGTTCACATTACCGGCCAGCATTCAGCTCTACCCTAACACGCAGCGCTGCTGTAACGTCTGATCGTAACCTAGCCAAGCTTGCTTCTGTTCAGATCATGTGACTGTGTAGTGCAGCACTTTTTTTAAATTATTATTCAGCACCACGTCTTACTACCCGTTCGGGTTATACGCCTAAGTACTAATTACGCTAATGGATTAGGAATTGGGAAGGTTGAATTAGTGGAAGTGAACCCGCATTTGCATGGAGGGAGAGTGGAAAACCATTGAGGAACACCCCCCCCCCCCCCCCCCCCCAGTTCACCCGACCGAGATTCAAACCTCGATCTCCCCATCCTCAGCAGTAGATCTCAACATGACTAGCGCGTTAGCTATCTACGCCACCGAGGCGGGTGCGCTCGTTACTAACTTCTTATTTATGTCAAGTATGCTTCCAAAGTCAATGTGAATAGTAAAGGTTTGTATGTTTATTGTAAGCTTTCTTATTATTTATGCGTGAAGGTTACAAAAAGTGTCATACCGATACTAAGAAAATGCCGGGTAAGCGTTGTATCGTTGCCGTATGCAATAAAAGTAATCTAAGAGATATGGTGTTATACACCATGACTTCCCTAAAGATTCTGATGTCAGATGAAGATGTATTCCCTTCTGAACGAGATGGAAAATGGAGTCATGATTCATATTTTATTTGCTCAGAACATTTTTTCACCTAATGAATATGAACAAGACCTTCAGTCCTAACTGCTGTAATTTCCTTAAAAAAGCAAATTAAAATCGCCCTTATTTGTGATGTCTCCGAAAATGTTATCCAAGGGGAAAATATATCACCCGTGAATCTAGGCATTGTATTAGATTTACGAAACAAATAGTAAGTGGTTTCATGGCGGGTAAACATGTCACCCCCAATAGTTTTACTTTATGGAAAAGTTCCCTTCTATAGTGAATTTAATGATTTGTTTAAATAGTTTACTTAACTGCAAGATTTCACATATGCATTTTATAACCTTATTAAACAAATTGATCTTGCTTCATTAATGTGGACAGTAGTCTGTAAGAAAAATCTCCCCATGCAAGGTGGATATAGTTTTATGTTATCCGTGCCATCTTAAAACATACTTTAGAAACATTATTTCTAAATTTAATAAATCACGTGGCTGTATGACACACATGAATATGTTTTTTTACAAGAACATAGTTTATTGTAGTACATGAACAAATGTATATAGTACGCAAGTTAATGAAAGCATTAAGGTATTTGGTGACGTAAATGTTCACTTAAATTATGTGTCAACTTTTCAATATAAATTTAATAACCCTCTAGTAAGTAGGCCTATTCATAAACCAATTTGTAGTATAGTGAAAATCTTGAATTTATATTAATGTTCAACTGAGTGTGTCAAACTATATATTTAAAGGGTAATATTAGATTCAGCTACATTTGTGTTATATAAGTTGGTAATAATATATGCCCCCCTCAAAGTTGGAGATAATATGTGTGTCCTCCACCTATATCCCCCACCCGCCCCCCCTCAGTTGGAAATAAAGTTGTCCTCTAAGATTGAAGTTCAAATCCCAGCCGGGTGTAACAAGGGTATTTTTCCCTAAAATGGTACCCCACTCTCAATATACGCAAATGTAGGTACATTCAATCTAAAATGTAACATTCCTCATTCCTGGTTCATTAGGGTAAATTGATGTATGTGTACAACTCAAACGGGTAGTAAGTCACAATGAAAAAAAACCTATTGTGATGACTATCAAGAGTATCGGCGAAGCTTTATTAGTGTTGGGCGAGGTAGTTTGTAAAAACACTATTTTTAAGGAGTTTTTAGGTGCTTGACTCCAAGCCAGTGGAAAATATTTGAAAATGGAATGCCACTAAAAGCTATTTGGGGTGTTCCTTAAGCATTTAGAAATAATAATAGATTGTTATATAATCTTTTTGAAGTTTGATGCAAACCATCTTTCAGCTTCAAATTCAAGTATATCAGAGGGAAGTTTAACAAAATGGAGGGAGGCACATTTCGATGGGGGAGAAAAATTTGGTAATACCCCACCCTATCAACCCTTCCCTCTTTCCCAGTTCACGCTCAATGAGTGACACTCAATATAAAATTAGTGACAGACACACCGTAGAATGTCGATTATTTCCTCAGAGTCTGACAAATTAACTTAAATCTAGAACAAATACAACATCCAGCACCCTGACAGTTAATTCATCATTGTGAAAGGGGAAAAGCACAGTCAACCAATGATACGTTTTTCGGACATTCCGGGAATCGAACCCGGGACCTTTAGCTCAGTATACAAACACGCTACCAACTGAGATAAAGTGTCGGACTGTGTATTGAAATCAACATTTAGTACGGTTTATGTGTTGTTAGCAAAATAATACTATATTACATGATAAAAAAATTACACCTCTGTACACAAATAAAAAACTGGTACGTTGGTATTAACGCTATAAACTACCTGATCTCATAAGTCATCGCACTCAAAATATAACTTGTTTTTGAGTGACGCGGAGGTCGGGTGTAGTGTAGTTCTTCTTTTATATTCATTCAAGTATTAAATTATAAAAGACTTGTGAGATTTAAATGTATTTATTGAATGATCATAATACTAGTGTAAATATTTTTATGAGAGTTCAGCCAATCGTTTTTTCTGGTACAAAGGCTCCTTCGGTCTAAAATGTGAGAACCCCTGGTCTAAGTCAATATATGTTAATGTGTTGAATAACACGCTCTGGTAGCTTTGTCAGTTCGAAGTACTTTAGTATTAATTTTAACCGAAATTGGGTGGGGTGCGAGTGATTCTGAAGTCTCTATATAAGCAAGGTCCTCGGTGTAATAACCCATATCTTGTGTTAAGAAACTTAAAAGCTAAAACGAACTTAATTACCAGAATGGTGGCTACTAGTTATATACATTTTCTTGGATACAATGTATGGAAGCTACTATGGTTGTGCTTTTTTCAAATGAGAATATAAGTGGCACTTTTAATATGTGTGTGTTTTGAATATAAAGTCTTAAACCAAGTCTTAAAAAGGTGCCTATGTATACGACTCATCTTCTGTGTCTAATGTTTTAGTTATAAAGTAAATAATTTATGTTTGTATTGAAATTATTAGGGTTATGGGGGAAGGTGCCCCGTTCACACCACCCCATTGAGTGCGCCACTGGTTCTAAGTAAACGCTTAGTTAGAGGTCATTTTATCATAGATATAATTAATTTATAAAATATGATAGTTATTAAAATGGTTTTTATGAACTTATAATGCCCCTTTTTCTCGTCAAATGAAAAAATCAAAAGTATATCCATTAGCTTTTATTTAATTAAAGGCTACCAAACTTTTAGTTCAAAACCCTTTAAAAAAGGTTTAGATTATATATATATATATATATATATATATATATAATAATGAATACTTTTTGAGCCAGTGTGTTAAAGGAGTCTCTCATTTTATATTATTAAGTCAATATAGTAAGTATAGTATTTATCTTAAAAATGTTAAATAAAGTTTAAATGTAATTATAATTATACAAAAATGTACATTTGTTATATTTGAATATGATGTATTTTCACTGTCTAAAATATGTTTTTCAAGTAAATAGAGTAAGCTCTAGTAGTGTTGTTTTTTCATTGTATCTTCACGCCAGTCAATGCTTTCCGCATTTAATAGCAATTAGAAGGTAGGTATGAGGAAGATAGAATTATGAGAAGTACCCTCGTTTGCGTGGAAAAACGGGAAACCATTTAGGAAAAATTACCTTAAGTAGATCGTGTAATTGAGCAGGCGCGGTATGCACATTTTTGTCTTCGATTCATTATTTTATAGTAAAAATCTTTCTTTCAAAAATGAAGATGAAATACATATTTAAAAAAATTAGATATCACTAAACTTTATTAATCTATATAAAGCAAAGGATGAAGCAAGACAGAGGTACCCGCCAACAACTCGTGAAACTCAAAACAAATTATGTTAGTGGGTTTGAAAAAGAACCAAAGGAAAGTTGCCGGGGAACAATGAATTTTTGTTATGGTTTACTTCAAGGTCGTTTGCTATTATTAGGAATGGAGGGAGGAAAGGACTACTGCCTAATCCCACCCTTCAAAGTCTCTTGTAGAGTGCGACAGAGAAGAGAGAAAGAGAAGATTTAGCCTGTTTGCCACGTAACTCAAGTTGGCCTGCCACATTGCTGAAAAAAACCTTTTTTGTCTAATCGTTTGTGCTCTATTTGTGCTCATATGTGTCCGAAAATGAACATTTGTGCTGTGAAACTGGCCAATTTAGAAAATATTTATTGTGGTGGGCCAACTTGAGCTCAAGCTAGCCCACCACATATTGAAAAACACAACATAACAAAATTTATTTAAGTCAATCCATTTTGCTCCATTTGTGCTCATATGTGCCCGAAAATGAACATTTGTGCTTTAAAATTATAAAATCTAAAGAACAATTAATGTGGCGGGCTAACTTGAGTCTTCCTTATACCATAACCTGTAGAAAAATTGAATTCAAGCAGGCCCGCCACATTTTTAAATATCAATGTAACAAAATTCTGTTTTCACCATTCGTTTGTTTTTCGTTTGTGCTCATATGTGCCCAAAAATGAGTATTTGTGCTCTATAATTAGAAAATCTAGAAAACAGTTAATGTGGTGTGCTAGCTTGAGCTCTAGTTGGATCGCCTTCATTAAATGTTATCTAAAAGGCATAGATTCACAGCCCTAACGTTAATTTTCGGGCACATATGAGCACAAACTAAGAACAAACGAATGGTGAATACAGAATTTTGTTACAATGATATTTAAAAATGTGGCTGGCCAGCTTGAACTATATTTTTCTACAGTTTATGATATAGGGAAGGTTCAAGTTAGCCCACCACATTAAATTTTCTCTAGATTTTCTAATTTTAAAGCACAAATGTTCATTTTCGGGCACATATGAGCACAAATGGAACACAATGGATTGACTTAAATAAATTTGGTTATGTTGTATTTTTCAATATGTGGCGGGATAGCTTGAGCTCAAGTTGGCCCACCACATTAAATATTTTCTAAAATGGCCAGTTTAACAGCACAAATGTTCATGTTCGGGCACATATGAGCATAAATAGAGCACAAACGATTAGACAAAAAAAGATTTTTTTTCGGCAATGTGGCGGGCCAACTTGAGTCACGTCTGTTTGCATCTAGGCTATAAGAGTGTCTCTTTTTGGAATGGGAGAACACAAGCGATCCTATCGGTGAGTTATTTTTACCAACCAAAGCTCGTCAGATTTATCCCTCTGGCCTCTGCTGCAGCCATTGGCATTTCGGAGGTCCACTTGCTTACATCGTACGTTTTTCTTGCCCTAGGAAGTTATCATCCTGTAAAGGCTACCACATTTTGTATTTTTACGTTTTATGAAGACTTAAAAAAAGACCAACGACAATTCCATAAAATCTTTTGTATTTTTTTCACAAGTTGAAATAATTCCTGAGAATGCTTTGCAAATTACTAGGAGGGAAATTAGTATATAGTTTTTAAACAAAGGACCTATTGTGTTAACATAGCCCATGTTGTTAATAATATCACCGTAATAAAAGTTATATATATATATGACCATTGTAATATTTACTGGCAAAATTTATTTAATGCGTCACTATTATTTATATATTAATTATTAATACAATAGATAAAAAAAAAATGTTTCATATATATCTCAGTAGCGCTAAACGAAAATCGGGCGTCACTTCAGACAAATTTAAAGTGGGTGGGTTGAATATTGGTTTCCACTTTCATTTTGCCTTTCGGAATAAGTTGTCAAAAGTCCCCATAATTTGAATGTACGCATATAATTTTACCGAGCGTAAACGATGCTGAGAATGGGATTTTCTTATTGTTTTTCGTTAACTTTATGACCGTGAGATATATTAACAAGGAAATAATATCGGAAATCAATATATATATAAAAAAGGTGATATAGTGTTTTGTGAACTACTGATCTAGTTGTATGTAGGATATTGTCAATGTTTTTAGAAATATTGTAACTACCTTGCATCAGTTGTGCTATCTATATTCAGATGAAACAACAGTACCTTTTACTTTCCGAAGATAACCGAAGGTTTTAAATTTACATTTTAGGCCAAATGACTTTAGGCCAACTGCCTTTTAGGCCAAATGACTTTTAGGCCAAACGCCTTTTAGGCCAAACGCCTTTTAGGCCAAACGCCTTTTAGGCCAAACGCCTTTAGGCCAAACGCCTTTAGGCCAAACGCCTTTTAGGCCAAATGCCTTTTAGGCCAAATGACTTTTGGTTTCATTTTTAGGCCAAATGCCTTTTAGGCCAACTGCCGCGTCCCCATTAAAAGATTGCCTCAAGCAAGAACAATTTTAAAATAGTTGTGGGACAGAGTCATTCATAGTTCCTTCTACTTAAAATGTAGGCCTAATCAAATTTTTCATGTGTGGATAATCATGACTCAACTTTGGCTAAAGACACGTGGCAGAAGGGCGGAAAGACACAAAACTCACTTGTTGACCTTGAGAAGTGATATTAGTCTGCTCAACATGGACAATGGTGTGAAAGTGATTCCAGGTGGATATTAACTGGAAGAAAAATGTTATTTTGACTATTGTGAATCAAAATATGAGGCTTTTTATAGACAAAATGTAAAAATTCCAGAAATTTAATAAAATTCCCTGTTTTCCAAGACACTGGGTGGACAGCCTGGGTTGAACATAGATGTACTAATTATTATAATGGTTTTAGGGATTAGGAAGGTCCTGTATTTGTGTGGGAAACCCCCTTCATACACCCGACCAAGATTCAAACCTCAATCTCCTCTTTATAGGCAATCTAATCCACTGCAAGAGTAGCTCATTAGACCATGCATCCACCGAACAGGCCTGTTCTTTAGTTTAACACCTCTTAAAGCTTATTTAGGTCTTAAACGCTCATAAATAGTTGACCTTGGCAAGCTACATTCTCTCCCATCCAATTTTCATGCCCTAAAATATGGTAGAGTATAATATATCTCTGTCCTTGTCAAAACCTTTCAAGCTTTCTTGCTTGCTGAACCCGACAAATAGCTGTTGATAGACAGACAGAGGACAATGTCCCAACTTTTTTATTTCTACAAGCGTTTAACTCCCATCCCCCTGTTATGGCACAAAAGATATTAACAGTGGATACTGATGAGCTGCAACAATAAGTGCATTGTTCCCCACCCAAAACTTGATTAGAATGAGCCAATTCTGCCATTGAAGATATGATAATACATTCAGTAGTGCCCAAAATCTAATCTTTCTTATCTGTATAGTAGTTAGACCCTCCCTCCTTATTTTGACCTGAAGGTGGTGGTGCTATGTCCCTGAAACTAGATGTCAACAATTTTGGTTGACAATGTAGTCAACTTCAAAACAAAGAGAAGCTTTACCTTTTCATTGCTTCGTCCATGAGGACTTTTGCAAATTACAAATAATAATTATTTCAGAGGTTATTTATATGGATCCTTACCCCATTATATCCTGCAATGTTGCTGAAATATCTCAACTGACTCACTCTGGAATCCGTATATTGGTCGAGGTCAGATTTCTTGTTCATTCTAAAACAAAGATTACGATATAAATAATTAGGAATGTAAGGATACAAATATAAAGACACAGTATCACTAATACAATAAAACTAATTACTCAGTATATGATATTGTCATTAATTTTTAAGCCAAACTAAACTAGATAGGTGTAATGTTTTGGTCAAGAAGAGGGTTGCAAACTAATGGCTCACATTTGACCAAGCCTCTTGTCTGCCATACTTTTATATTGCTATCCAGTCTGCAGTCATGTATGCATACAATTTTGCACTATAAAAACGCTTAAAGCCATTTAAAACTTCGCTTATTTAGGGAATCTTTATTTATGTAATTTAAACAATACTGCTTCGAGTATTTCACTAGCACATATAAACATCTAAGAAAATATAATAATAATAATTGCAAATTTAATGAAGAAAGCCCACCTACAGAAAAAAGGAAATGGTGGGAATAATCCAATGCACAAAGGAGACATAATCTAAGTTTCTTCTATAGCAGAAGTAGTCACATACAAGGCAGTAGCCATGCCAAAATTTCAGGAAGGGGTTCGAGTTTGGGGAGCATAGATGCTCAAATGCCACAGGAAAAGACAAATTTCAAATATTAAATGACTCTAGGAGTTATCAGGGATTAAATACTTTAAGTACTATCAATTTGTTTAACATTTAGAAACTTATATAGCCCCTTCTCCCTAAAAGTTTGAAAAAGTATATTGAATAGGGAGTCGAACCAAAATTTTTATTGGTTCTGGTTTCGGTTCCTGTTCTCCAAACAAACTTTATAAAGGTTGTGGTTCTGGTTCCAGTTAGAGCGCAATAAATGTTCTGGTTCTTTTTGGTTCCTGATAGTGTTCCGATTCTGGTTCTTTAATTTTTTTAAAGATTTTTAGCACAGTGTCTTTCTATCAATTACTGAGTTTTCTTTAACGCACCCCATCAATAATATTATTTAATCCACTTACTAACAACTACAAATAATCACCTCCACACTGTACACAAGGAACACATTCACTGAGCTACTTTCTAATTTAAACTTGAGTGAATGAATTTAAAGTTTGCACTTTCTCTTTAGTATAAGCCGTTCAACCATCCACTAGATTATCAGTTTTCACTTCCAGGAAATATAAGTACAATAGGCTTAGACTGTGTGTTCAAAAGAGATGATTTCTTAGTTTCTGCATTTCACCTTCTAAGTAATGGGGTATTATCTGCTGTCTATCAGAGATAAATACTGCTTTTTAAAACTTTATCTTTAACAAGCCCTTTCAGAACTTACTGAGAAAGGAGGAGAAACAATATTTCGAAATTAAACTAAGCTAAGGAAAGAAAAAAGAGTGTGCAAATTATCAAAATTATATACAATTCTGTAAAACTAGGAACCTTTTAGAATCTAAAATTATTTAACAGTTCCAATTCTGGTTCTGGTTCTTCAGAAGAGTGTTTTAAGGGTTCCAGTTCTGATTCTGGTTCCTTAAAAATAAGTGTTAATTTCGGTTATCGGTTCCGGTTTGACTCCCTGATATTGAATACATATTAAACCATTAAGGGTGTAATTATTTTTTCACAAAATTGTAGATAGTGATAGGAATTAAATGCGTGTAAAAATAGGATATTTTGCAGAATTTCAAAATGAATATTTTCTGGCTTTCAATTTTATTTGAATCTATTATTTTGTTTTAAATTTGATTAAATACTTTTTTAAATGTCACATATTGACACAAAACCACTTTAATTGTTCATTAGTGTATGATAAGCTTGTAAAACAATCACCTTGGCCTAGCTCTATTCCATCTTTTTACCTGACTGAATCATTATAATTATGTGACACTGTCCACAACACTATTCGTATCACTTTCTTCACTTATTTCAATTTATGAATCCCATAATTACTAATAAATCCTCAAATGATTTTGTTAGCAAAACACTTCTCCACGATTATAATCAATGTTTGTTTAAATTGAATCCAAAGTGAGCTAAGCTATAAGCAAACCAACTAATAAACAAGCTCACTAAAAATAACATTTCCACAATCTACTTGATGTAAGACCATGGTATAAAATAAAATGGTATGAAATAATACATTTTAAAGCTTGCAGGAAAAGATAATCCTGTAGTCTTTGAAGTGAACGGAACAGTTTCGTAGGTAGGCCAGTGAACCATTTTCTTTTCATACGGAACATATGTCTACTCGAATGGGTTAAATAATGCCATAAGTGGTGGGTGGGCCCTGCCTTATTAAAATAGTTTTTTCCCCAGGAATGAACCTCTTCTTTCTAGGTTTATTTACCTTCCTTCTTATATTTTCGAACATAATACAATGTTTAGAACAACTTCAAATAGCTTATAAAGACATTGAATTGAAAATATATCAGGCGAAGACAGTTCCTAATATATTCTAGGTGAATATTCATTTAAAATTATCTGAGGTAATACCACTCCAAATAGATTCTAGAGACGTATATTAGTATCCAAAATATTCTGGGCAAAGACCTCTCCTATAGCGGCATCCAATTGACAAAAGTTTGCCCGGGGAAGTGCCTTGGGAGAAGGGGACAAGTCCCCAAAAGCCCAAAAAGGTGTACCTCCAATCTCCACCTCCTTCACATAAATAAGGTTTCACCACCATTGATCCAACTTGGATATTTCTAAAGATGATTTCTTCTTTCTAATATAAAGTTAGAGATTTAATAATTTGTGCTTGTATAAAAGGTTGAATTACCCCTGCCAACATAGTCCAAAACTGTCCAACATGACCAAATGTATTGAAGACTTTGACTTATAATGAGACTCACTTGCTTGTACTAAAAACCAAAAAAGAAGACTATTTTTTTTGTTTACTGGAATTTATAGTGCCAACTTAAAAAAAACAAATATTAGCATCCAGGATCAAGATCATTAAACCTGTTTAACCTTCATGATAACTAACTTAAATAACACTAGTCTACACTCCACACAAAACTAACAACACTAATAATTCACACATCACAGTATTTAGAACACTTATCTCCAGACAAGCTTTTCGCAGAGCGTAACCATTTGGGGAGGATAGCTCAAACCCCCTTACCCCTTCTACTAACTATCCTATCCCTGCTCTCTGATTCTTATTTCTTTGTCGACTCATTTACAATGTGATATCGAATAGTTTCAACTTAAAAGGAACTGGCAAGAAAATGTAAGTATAGTTTCACTGTGTCCATGTGTCATTTTTCAATTTTCAGAATCTGATATCTAGATGCAAGTAAATCCTCATTAAAACCAATATAATAGCTTTGGCTATTTGATTTAAAAACAACTTTGTACTTAATCCATCCTCACAAACTTGTAATGATATAGATTTTCCTGTCTTTATTAATATTTGAGATCATATTTTAGAGTAAATATCTTCATATTTCCTTTTTTCAGTTAACTTAATTTAAACTCATCTTTTTTAAACTACGGCCATGTTTCTTTTTTTATTTCATTTAGCTGCATGTGTCAGAGGCATGGTTTTATTTCCGGGTTGCATTGCGCAGTAATTTAATAGCAGGTGCAGAATGACGCTGGAAAGAAATCAAGTAATGTTCTGGGTTCGAGAGTATGGAATTACGGGGTCCACAATCCCCAGCTCAGCGAGACGCTTGGCTTGCTGACGCCAGTTACCTCTCATCTTCTGTAGTTCTCTCCCGCTTGAAGTCTAAGGGAGTAGACATGTGTAGGACGGTTAAATAAAATGTAACAATATATAGGCACACTGCCTAGACAATGTATATTGTGTAAAGTGTTTTCATAGTTGACAAAACTGTCTCAACTATCAATTTAAAGATGAGTGAAAATAAAAACTAACTACATTTTGAAGTGCATGGAAGTTTTTAGTATCTGTAAGATAGCACCCCCTCAATCCAGCTTTAAAAGGTGCAGTGTTTACAAAAGAATCACAAAGTGTGATGTTACAAATGGCGCTCAACTGGTAGCAGTTTAGACAACGAGGTCTTTACAATTGGCGTCCCAACTTAGAGGCTTGCTTAGCTTAGAGGCTATAAAATTGAATTACAACGTGAGGCTCTATATAAGATAGGTCATATGGTAGATCTTTACAATTGGCGTACAACGTGGGGCTACTACAAAAAAGAAGAAAAAAGGTAGATTTTACAATTGGTGTACAACGTGGGGCTACTACAAAAAAGAAGACAAAAGGTAGACTTTACAATTGGCATACAACATGGGGCTACTACAAAAAAGAAGACAAAAGGTAGATGTTACTATTGGCATACAACGTGGGGCTACTACAAAAAAGAAGATAAAAGGTAGATGTTACAATTGGCGTACAACGTGGGGCTACTACAAAAAAGAAGACAAAAGGTAGATGTTACAATTGGTGTACAACGTGGGGCTACTACAAAAAAAGAAGATTAAAAAGTAGATCTTTACAAACTTTCTCCACACTTTCCTATCTTTGCATACTCCATTCACTTCAACATCAATACACCAAGTCATACATGCTCTTTTATTCTTAAAACTCTTAATGTTTCTCTTTTTCACACATTTGTCTACAACATTTATCCATGTCTTACATGGCTCATGCCTTCCTTTTGATCCACACACTCTACCTTCATATCTTTGCTTCGTCACTCGATCCACACTCACTCACTCTCTGAATATGCCCAAACCACCATAAGACACTTCTTTCACATTTACCTTTTGTATTCCCTCTCAAACCACACTCGTTCAGCACCCATTCATCACTAACTCTGTTCATACAAGTTTTTCCACATACATTTCTTACATATTTCATTCCAACCAAATTCATCTTGCTCTTGTGTTTCTCCTGACAAACCCACACTCCACAGCCATAAAACAATGTTGGCACTCACACACTTTTATATACTGCGACCTTTGTCTCTTTCGATATTACTTCATTCTTTACAATGGTCCCCATACATCTAACTACTCTCGGAGATGCATTCACCCATCTGATGGTTTTATCATCTAACCATACCCTTATCCATGAGTATATTAAACATCAATGGGGACATAACACAACCTTGTCTAACATCCTGTTCAATGTCATGAGTCTATCCAGCTTTGTTGTCTGACTAATGGACACAATCACAAACTGTTTATAACTGTTTGTCCATAAACATTATAGTGGTGGTGACAAGCTATATACCATATTTGTTTTTTATTGTTTTGTATAAACTGTAAATGCAGTGTTGTTGTCTTTTTGTTAAATTTTGGGGAGGTTTGAACCTCCAAACCCAACCCCTCTTGGCAACGGCCTTGGTCTCACACTCATATTGAAACACATATAGAGTAATTTTTAGAATTTGTTTCCTTTGTCAAACCAAACTAAGAGGGAAAAACACTTTACAGTACAGTAAAAATGGCAACAATGCCAAGTGTGAAATGTGTTCGTCTTTCCATTGTAAAAGCCCTATTGTGTTTGTTCCCTTTTATATGTTTCTATCCACCATACTGTAGGCTAAGTGGTGCAGCGAAAATTTTTATTGTTTACATGTTGTGGTAGAAAGGACTTGATTTTGATATAATGAATAGAAAATACAGTATCAATGTATGTGCAACCACTTAGCATCTTAGCATTACTTAACAACATTTATTGTTTAATTTTTTTAAAAGTAAAGGTATTAACATCATTACATCATTTATATCCATAAGAGGATAATCAAGGGTAACTTGTCCATTTAGGGCTTTAGGGACCTGAATCATAATTGGTGAAGGTTTATTATATAAATACACTTCTAGATATCTATAGTGTTCAATAAAAAAAAGTTTCCAATTAGTTCCAAGACACAAGGATTTCAGAATCCTAGAATTGGTACAAACATGATCTGGAGCCGGTCACTTTTCTACAGGAAGTCTCAAAGTCGTGCATCAATGGGAAATTCAATTACAATGATTTCTTTATCTTTTTTTGACCACAGGTGGACCATGTTGACCATTGACGAATGTGTGAAAGTCATTCTCATCTGTGGATGTGATGTGGACAGAGATGTCGAGGAGGAGTTTAATCGGCAGTAACCGGAACGAGACCCAATTGTGCAGAGCACCGTGAGCAGATTGCTCCATGAATTCAAGTCCACAGGATGAGTAACCAAAGCAACATGATCAGGACACCCCAGCCAAGGGGGTGGAAACAATCCTGGTTAAACCGTTTGAGAGCCCGAAGAAATCCATACGCCAAACTAGCTTGAAATTGAATGTGCCTCACATACTGAAGAAGCCCAATAAGTTTGAAGTTCTGCACCATCTGACCGAGGACGATCCAGACCGTTAAGTTGAAATGTTAGAATGGTTTCTATGGCAGCTGGAAGATGATACGCTATTCCTGTCAACAGTCATGTTCTCAGACAACGCAATGGTAAGGTCAACCGGCCAAACATGTGCTACTGGTCCGCAGATAATCCACACTGGTTTGAGACGACAGCAAACAGCAGGGAGCGCAGCGAATCATGGTTTGGCGTGGACTGTGAAACGACCAGGTCACTGACTAATACGTTTTTGACAGGAATGTTAACAGTGAATCGTATCTGGCAATGTTGATGCCGTACTTGGACACCATTGGTTCTCAGCTACTGTAGTTTATGAAGGACGGGGCACACCCGCATAATGCCACTCAGGTGCGTCATTGGCTGGATGAAAACTTCCCATGTTGGATTGGCCACAGTGGAATTGTGGACTGGATCCCCAAACTTGAATCCTTTGGATTTTGCTTTATGGGGCTACTTGAAGTCGCAAGTGTATGCACAGAAGATCAGGGACCACCTGGTTGAGTGCCACGTAGTTTCTCCGAGCAACTTTTGAGTCACCCTGTTTAGTAATATCACTGTGTCCCGGGTGTTGTCTCTCACTTGAATTTCAGGGTTATCTCTTTCCTATCACTTCTCAGCCAATAAAAATGGCAGAACATGGGAATGTGGAGTTATACCAGATCCAAGGCTAGTTTTTCATAGTCTCATGGTTACAGTACTTATTAACGCCGACAGTGGAATAGCAGTAAGAAGGTAGCTTTATGAAATATTAAATTATGTTATATTTGGAAGAAGGTACATGAAAGGTGGATACAAACATTTAAAAAGAAAAAAACATAAAATTACTTTTACAACGAAAAGAAGAACCCAGTTCATACTTTATATTGCATCATCATTTCCTTTTTATCTCTTTTGTGATATTTTGGTTTTCTCTTCTAGGGGGTTGTGTTGCATGTTTCCCAGTGTTTGTCCAATGGCAGCAATGTAAAGTGTGAGCTCCGTTCTTATTTTCATTGTAAAAGCTATATTGTGTTCATTCCTTTTAATTGTTTCTATCACCCGCCTTGGTGGCGTAGTTAGCTAACGTGCTAGTAGTGTTGAGCTCAACTGCCAAGGACGGGGAGATCAAGGTTCAAATCTCGGTTGGATGAACTGGGGGGTGGGGGGTTCCTAAATGGTTTTTCACTCTCCCTCCACACAAATGTGGGTTCATTTACTCTAAATTCAACCTTCCCAATTTCTAATCCATTAGCATTTTTAGTACTTAAGCGTATAACCCGAATGGATAGTAAGACGCGGTGCTAAATTTTTTTTATTTTTTTCTTCTCTCCACTTATCCTATTCTACCAAATATAACAAAATTTACCTCAAAAAGCGAAGGTTTTACTAAAAAAAATACAAGATTATTAAATAATTTAAGGTCTATAGTAAATAAAAATATTTTAATGATACTAGAGTCGCTCATATATTTTGTGGTGAACTAGATTTTAATATTATGTGGTTTGCTTAATTTGTACAACTGACTAATTTATTTATTTTTTCATAATTATATTTGTCAGTGCATACAATTTCTGAAAATTATATCTACCTAGATGAATAAGGTTAATTACTTATTAAAACATCATTTTGATACAATTACAGTGTAAAAAAAATAAAAATTAGGATGTAACAAATTATTTATTTTAAGCGAGCCTACAAAATTCAGCTTAGCTATTTTAATACAAACTACTTTACTAGTGTAAGTAAGAACTCACAATTTAATCAAAAATTTTAACATATCCAAAAAATAAAAACACTTTAATCAACCATAAATAGTAGGGCTCTGCGAGTTCTCAGATTTAGAGCTTTGAGCTGAGCTTGTCATTAAGCTCGAGATCGAGATAGAAAGTTTTGAAGGCTCGTCATTTTCAAACTTCCTCTTAATGTACTTAATAATTCATTTTTAAAATGAATTAGTAAGCATAGACTATTTAATTTATATAATATCAGCATTTCCACGTAAAAATCATTTGGTTACTTAACAAATGGTTAAAATTAATATCAATTTTCACATTAATAATGTCAGAGAGCTTAAAAACCCTTCTACCTGTAAATTAACTCAATAATGTTGTCTATTTTGAATTATCCTTGTTTGAAGTTGTAATGCCATGACAACGCAATGAAAAAAAAAAATAGCTAGAGAAATTATTAAATAATTGAATAATCACTATTTTTATTGTTTTTAACTGCTCCCTTTATAAATTAATAATTTTAAGCTGGATTAAAAACTTAACATCGAGATGTTTTCAAACTTAAGATATTTAAGACTTCTATTAATACATTTAATTAAAACACTAGCACTAGATTAGTTTCTATTTAGTTATAGAATTATGTTAGTTAACCTGTTTAAAATCAATCTTACTCTTTATTTATTGAAATACAGATTATACCAAACTTACCACATTTATATTAAAAAAAGCACTTACAATTTTATATTGTTTGCTAGAAATATTATTTTTAATTTTAAAGTATGAGCATCAACTTTTATAATCATTAAAATTTAAATTGAAGTAAATTTCTCAATAAAATAATGTCTAAAGAGTCCCCATAGAATGCACATAGAGGAATGGAAATGGAACAGAAGACGTGATAAATACACGATTACAATAAGGAATAATAAATGAAATACGAAACACTTCAAATTTCCAACTGTTTAGATTCTTACGTTTTCTTATACGGTAAATTAAATTACTGAAGCATATTTTGTGGAAATATTATCTTATTAAAAGTCAATTGTATTAACTTTTAATCAAGACAGTGTAAAATAATGTAAAGTGATAATGAAGGAAGCCAACCTGAAAGGATAGTTAGGTTAGACCTAGATATAAACTAACACACTTCTCTATTTTCTTTCTACACTTTTACACTTCTCACTTCATCAAACTTCCACAGTTGCACATTGCTTTGAATTTTCAAAAATATTTATTTTTCATATGAAAAGGTAATATTACCAAAAATTCATACTAATAGATAACTGTGGAAGTTTTAAAGATGTGCAAAGTGTAAAAGTTTAAGAATACATGAAGAGAGAAGTGTGTTTGTTCCTATTTAGGCCTAACCTAACTATCCTTTCAGGTTGGCTTCCTTCACTATCACTTACTTTACATCACTGTACAGTGTTTCTACACTCTCTTGTTATACATTTCTAAGCCATCATGCAATTATTCATTTTATTAACTTTGTTTTATAATTGTTAGTGTTAATTTAAATGTCTTTAAATTATTATTATTATTATTATTATTATTATTAGCACCACGTCTTACTACCCGTTTGGGTTATACACAGCTACCCTAATGTGTAATGTTAGGGTGATTGTGAGATGAAATGGAGGACCTACAATTTAATGTGGAATCCGAACCACGGTGGAGGCCTGGCATTAAATGTCCTTAAAGACATAAGTGTTGAAACCATTTTAATTATTTGTGGGTTTTTTTAAATTTTTTATTTGAGTGTTCTTGTTTTTTAAATTGTGCTGTATAAGTGTTATTTCTAATTTAAAAACTGATGTTTCCGTTATTTAACTCTTTTCTTACAAAAGTATTTACGGTTTATAAAAATGAGTGTCATTCATATTTTAAGAACATGTGTTTTAATATACTTTTTTAACATTTTAAAATTATGAAAAGGCCTATACTCAAACTCGGGAGTTTTTAGAAATACTCGACTCGAATGGTAAAACCCAAGCTTGCAGGCCACTAACTTAACTAAGAACTAATAAATGAAATATGAAACATTTAAAATTTATAAATTTCTATGATTTTTTTTTAGGGTAAAATAAGTTAGAGGCATATTTTGGGGAAATAATAGCACGTTAAAACATATATTTTTTAAATTATTACTTTTTCATTATCTTACAGGTAGAGAAAGTATTGTGATAGTCAAAAAAATTGAACTCAAGGTTTTGATTAATTTTGACGTTTCATGACTCCCCATATCCAAAAAAATTGTTTTTAAATTTTGGTTTGTTTGTCTGTCTGTCTGTCTATACCTCGGTTTAGAACCCTAAGCTATTTTACCGATCGGGCTAAAACTTGGTATCTAGGCTTTACAGAGGGTTACCCCGAGGGGTTTTTGGAATTTAATAGCTTACCATAAAATTAAGGGTAATTTACTGAAGGGTAAAAAGAGAAAAAAATAATTAGATTTCATTTTTAAGAATGGATCATTATCACCAACAAAATGACTACTCTTAATTTTTCAGCAAAATGACTTCTGGTGGGGAATACATTTTTTATTACATCTCCGAAAGTATTTGAGATATGAAATTACTTATCATTGCCAAAATGTAGGTCTATTTATAACACAAATATTTTATTTGAAGCATACTTTTATAAAATCAATAATTTTCGAGCTAACTGTAAATATATATATATATATATTATATATATATTATATATATATATATATTAACTTTTTTAACACTAAAGGTATTACAACCGTAAAAAAATCTAACCCGAGATGTTTCATGAACACCCCCCCCCCCTCGAACCTTAAAAAGTGTTCTTTAAAATGCTGTCTGTCTGTGTGTCCGTTGAACCCTAAAATTAAGAGTAGTTTAATGAAGGGTGAAAAGAGAAAAAAATATATTTTCTCAAAATCGCCTAACAATTTTGATTGAAATTCATATCTAGGCGTTGATTAAGATTATAAACAAAATGGCTATTTTCATTTTCCTATGAAACTGACTTTAAGGGTAATTTGCAGAAGCTAAAATTTCCTTATCTCTGCAACTATTTAAGATACTAAATAACCTATGATTGCAAAATTGCAGTACTATTAGAAATAAAAAACTTTTATTTGAAATATATCTTTATAAAACCAACAGTTTCTGAGATATTAGCAAATAGATTAATACAATTTTGTGAGCTTTAGAGATAATATTTAAGTTTTAACACAATAATTCTCTAATTCCATAAAACCAGTAGATAAGTAAGCTTCTCAAAAAGTGTATGTTCTTTTTTCTTTAACGTCTAAGGGGAAATCTTTGTACAACAATAATCTATTTATCTCTATCTTTTTAGAATCAATAGTCAATATTTACCTTTTTTATTAGTCAAAATTTATAAATGAGTAATTTAATAAAAATGTGATAACCATAAGATGTGCAACCCCTAACAAAATGTCAAAAATTTTAACTGGAAGTCGAAATTTTAATAAGAAGTATTGACCCTGATGGACCCAATATCAATCTTTTTTTTGTTCAAATATACTAGTAAGGACTTTGATTCTTTAAACAGAAAATCATAAATTTTAAATATGGGAGTCAATAATGTTTTAACATAAGTATAACACATTTTTTTCTCAGGTTTGCTAGTGTATATTATTTCGTTTTACATACATTAGGAGTTTTGAGTAAATATCTCCATTTTTAAACAATGGAGCGAGAAATTTCGTGTGGAGTTCCATATCATTTATTTTTTATAATTGCTAGTGTAACTTTTATCCTTAAAGATATGAATGTTGAAACTATTTTAATCGAGTGTTGTTCTTATTTTTAAGTGTTATTTCTATTTAAAAACCTATATTTCCATTTATTGAGCCTTTTTTCAAAAGTATTTATTTTTTATGAAAATTAGTGTCACTCTTATTTTAAGAATGAATGTAGCTTTAATGTATTTTTAAAATCTCAAATTTAAAGATGTGATATTTACATTTGATGTTTGTTTTGACTGGCGATATCTTAAAAATTTTAAAATCATGAATATACTCAAACTCGGGAGCTTTTTAAAATACTCGGCTTGAGTTTGGCTCGAATCAAAAAATCCAAGCTCGCAAACCCCTAATAAATAGGCCTACATTTTAAAGTTTCATGCGAAGTCCCCCTTTTCAATTTGAAGCTAAGCCAAAAATAATATATGAAATATTCCCAAAGTTTAATCAAGCACAAATATTTTTTGTTAATTGTTTTGTGCTGGGAAAAATTATACTATGTATATCCATACCCCTTTAGACTTTAGATTTTATTTTATAAAACATTAAGTTCCTTAATATATAAATCATTAAATATTTTTTAAATATTGTATTATATTTGGAAGAAGGTACAGGAAAGGTGAATAGAAACATATAAAAGGGACGAACATAATATGGATGTCACAATGAAAATAAGAACATAGTTCAAACTTTACATGTTCCTATCTATGTGTCCTATCATTCTTTACAATTTTCCATTTTTTCTTTTTTGTGTTATTTTGGTTTCCTCTTTTAGGAATTTGTGTTGATTGTTTCACACTCATACCTGATGAGTTCTGATAGAATGAAACCTAGGTCGGGGGATTGGGTGATAGTGATCAATTTTCTTCAAGAGGTAGCCCTTACCTCTTTGTCCATTGGCAGCAATGTAAAGTGTGGACTGTGTTCTTATTTTCATTGTAAATTCCATATTGTGTTTTTCCCTTTTATATGTATCCTATAACTTCTTCCAAATATAATATAATTACCTCATAAAGCAAAATAGGTTTTCCTTATAGATACATAGTAGGCTATATTGTTGAACTAACCTAGAGCGGCTCTCCCTAAGTAAAACAGTGTGTGTGAGTCGTCGGAAGCGCAGCTTGAGGTTGCCCTTGTAGTACCTGTATGCTTGGTAGAGCAGAACCTCATCTTCTAGTCTCACCACTAAGAGCGGTCGACTGCCATGGTGACCTGCAACAACCCTCCACATTATAGTGACTGTACCTCCATGTTTGGTGTGCTCACAACAATTATTATGGCTGTACCTGGGGCTGCAGTACAAAATCTTTGATGGATTTTGTTTTAATATAGTAATACCTTGAGATATTTTTTAAATTTTTTTATTCCAACCCTCAAATTAAGGGTAGTTTACAAATAATTGATTTTTGAAAATCCAATATTTTTTTAAATTTGCTATTTCAAATGTATTTAAAATAAGTATCTGGGAAGTATTTAACATGACAAAATACACTCTGGATTGGTTTTTTGTGGGGAAAAACGTTTAACCCTCATGCGGGCGCACTGCAACATAAATCAGGGCTGTGGAGTCCGTAAGCTAAACATTCGACTCGGACTCCAACTCCGACTACATCAATGGCAAATGTATTATATTAATTAGTTAGAAAAATATTTACAGTAGTAAAATAATTTTACTATATGTAGTAAATGTATTACTAATTAATGTATATTAAATTTTAAAATACTAAATACTAAAATGCTAACACAGAAAATTTCATCACTACCAAGAACATAATCATAGAACATAAAGTATATATGTCAATAATACATTTCTTCTCATAATGTAACCATTCTAGTTGATTTCTTCATTAGTCGCCTGATTCATCCACTTTATCCTCCCTATTGTCCTCCAACACCACATATCAAAACTTTCCAAAACTGTTTCCTTATGTGCCATGTTTCAGCTCCATGCAAAACAATGCATAATAACATGTAACAATTCACCATTTTTTCCCCCAATTATGATATGTAAGTTTTTATTTTGAAGTTGTAGTCAGAGTCCATAACTTCCTACTGACTCCGACTCAAGACTCAGACTCCACAGCCCAGGGCTTGGATTTACTAAAGAGTGCAATTCTACTCCAGCGCAAGTCTAGAAATGGCTCAACTTTGCACCCAAGATACTCCCAAAGATGTGCCTTAATATTTACTCCATTTCTGTATTCACTAAACAAGGCGCAAACTGGTGGCAAGATTTTGCTGACATCACCATTAACATCATCAAATGTGCTCTTTTAGACCAGTCCTTATGAAGAATTTACTTTCAAAGTCAAGGCTACTTTATTTTAAATCTCTAATAAAAATGACAGCAAATACAAATATTTATAAATATTTTGCTTGTAAATTAACAATAAAATTACAAGAGAACTCTTTCTGGGTGCTTTACAAAAACAATATTAGTACATTATTTAGTATTTATTTATATTATTAGTTTAGAGTAAGTTCCATTAACAAAACATTTATAGAAACTTTAAAACTTATTTTAAAGCTATACTAACCACCATATTTGGAGATGAGATGTCTTTGGACTTGAAGGAATACAAACCTCTTTGGATATAGACAAAGATTACAAGTTTGGCATTTTGTTTTGTAATAATGCAAGAAATGCCATTGCATTGTTTTAATGTAAAAATTCAACAATAAAAGCTAAGTAATTGCTTTGTTACCACTATCTAAATTGAAAAAAATCTTGTGTTGACATATGTATGTTATTTTAAAATATTCATTATTAATTGGAGTACAGTTGAGAGTACAAATAACACAAAGGAAGAAGATGTCACCTTTGTGTATTGGATTCTTCCCACATCTTTCCTCTTTCCCTAGGTGGGCTTTCTTCATCAAATTTATTCTTAGTAGATTATTTTTCCTTTTTCTTTAGTTCTATCAATTTTCTTTACTATAAAATGATCTAGCCACTGGGCCACCTCATTTTTAAACACTTATTCCTAACTATAAAAGACATAGTTATATAGATGTATGAAAGGCCCTTAAACACAAACTATATTTGAATGGCACTTGGAAAACCACATAAAAATATTATCTGATAATGTTGGTGTTGGTATTATTATTATTATTATTATTATTATTATTATTATTATATTATTATTATTATTATCAGCACCACGTCTTACTACCCGTTCGGGTTATACACACTTACGCAATTGTGTAATGGTAGGGTGATTGTGAGATGAAATGGAAGACCTACAGTTTAACGTGGGATCCGAACCACTGTGGAGGCCTGGCATTCCTCACATTCACAAGTTGTGATTAATACACGTCTTGTCAGAGGTGAAGGAAGGGTTTGGTAATCAGATAAATTTGTGCTGGGACCGAGGATTGAACCCCGGACCCGAGCATAGAAGTCTGACACCTTACCCCTAGACCAACAGGTCACCAGCTGATAATGATACAAGGTTGTAAAACATGAAACTTTACTGAGCAAGAAGGGTGTCCAGCCAAACTATATTTTAAAATTTCATGACTTTTCCAGGTTTTCCAGTCATTATGAATTGTAAACATTATTCTATTAAGACCACAAATTGATGTAAATATATTTTTAGACACATACACATGCAAAAATGGTGTCACTCGATGAAAGACTTAAAGGATTTCAGTGAGATCAGATTGAGATATTAAGATATTACCTTACATCAGAACAGTCTAAAATTATGGCGAGACATATTATATTTTAGTTTCTTTTTTTTTATTTAACGCAATCGAATTCTCATACAGACACATAACCATGACTAAATTTTGGTTCAATTTGTATGTTATAGGGGCAGAAAGACAGCACAAAAATCACCTATTGACCTTGAAGATTGAAATTAGAATGCTCAAAAGGAACGACTGTAAAAAAAAAAGATTCACGGTGTGTATCAACTGGAAGAAATAATAATGTTAATACAAATATTGTAAATAAAAGTAGTGTATTTTTTGAGTGAATATGTGAAAATTCCATTAATTTGATATAATTCCCTGACTTTTCCCTGACAATTCCCTTGTTTTCCAGGTTGCTGAACACCCTGAATAGGGCTGTGCAGGTATGCACATCGAGGCATCAAACATCAAACTTATATTTGAGTTAATTTTGAACCAAAAAGTGTATTTCGCATGATACTTTAGTATGAAATCTAGTTTCATTGTTTTACTTTAAAGAAAGACAGGTGAAACTGACCCAAGGCCACAACCAGTATCTCTTGGACCTCCGTGTCATAGGTGGTGTCTGTTGTCATTGAGGGGGGAACAGAGTGTGTCGAGTCTGAAAGCACACGCAGACCCTGGCCAAAGTTGCGCACCAGGTACATCTGCTGGAAGTCTGGTAGTGTGTACATTTCCATGTTTCCATTCTCCCGCACCAAGAACAGCCAGTATGTTGGTTTTATCTCCTGCAGGTACTTCTTCCACCTGGAAAACAATCACATACCTACTCATTTCATAGCAAGGATTTCACATTTGAGAAAGTATCAAATTCAATATCACAAATAATGTAGAGGTTGCAAAGCTTCAAAAACTTCAACTTCAATTCTAGAGTAAGATTATGGATAAGACAATAACAAAGCTTTGTCAAAAAATAGATTTTAATTTAAAACACACGTTTATATATATTTATATTTAATTTTCTGCTGTTATTTCCATCACAAATTAGTAGGAGTGGTCGGGCAGCAAATATTTATATCGGGTGGGCTTGGGCAAGCATTATAAAATTACACTTGGGCACAGGCAGATTCAGGTGGGCATTTCATTTTGCAAACAACTTTGTCACAGGCCTATAACATTTCAAACTATAAGTTTAACAGTCTAATTTAATTTCAAATTAAAGTAATGCAGAATATATAGGCCTCACTACAGGTTCCTCAGACAGCGAATGAACAATCATCGCTTTGACACAAACCACAAAGATCCGGACAAGCCTGTACCCATCCATGCTAGTACCCACAACCAGGACTTTCAAACCTGCTACACCACCAAAATATTAAGAGCATTTCCCAAACAGTGCAACAGTTCTCAACTTAGACAGTGGGAACTGGCCCACAAATGGATTACCAAATCAAGATTACGATTACCACCAGGCCTCAACAGAAGATAGTTTCTTTCTACATTATTATTTTCCAAATTTAACATTATTTATTATTATTATTATTATTATTTTCTCTTATCATATTATTATTAGCACCGCGTCTTACTACCCGTTCGGGTTATACGCACTCACGCTAATGTGTAATGGTAGGGTGATTGTGAGATGAAATGAAGGACCTACAGTTTAACGTGGAATCCGAACCACGGTGGCAGCCTGGCATTCCACACATTCACAAGATGTCTTGTCAGAGGTGTAGGAAGGGTTTGGAAATCAGATAAATTTGTGCCAGGACCGAGGATTGAACCCCGGCCGCCAGCACATTTTTTTTTTCTCTTATCTATTATCATTATCATCATCATCGGTTTTCTATAAATATTAACCACAACCAAGGAATTTATCTCTACTCCCAAAAACAGTTGGCACAATTTGTTTCCAACAGTTTAATTCAAAATTCAAAATGGAGCAATCCATTGTTTGTGTTATTTGTACTCTATTTGTTCTCCTTTGTGTTTGATAAAGGCAACAATGCTGAAATATTATTATATTTGTGTTAAAATGTGTGTGTGACTATTTCTACTATAGAAGACAGAAGAAGATGTCACCTTTGTGCATTGGATTCTTCCCACATTTTTCCTCTTTCCCTAGGTGAGCTTTCTTCATCAAATTTACTCTTATTAGATTATTTTTCCTTTTTCTTTAGTTTTATCAATTTCCTTTATTATAAAATTAAAGTAATAACAATTACATTTGATTAAAGAAAAAATTGTTATTTTAGCTCAAGAATTTATAGTTAATACTAGAGCAGAGTTCGCTTTGGTTTGTGAAAGTTTTGTTCCCAACAAATTTGGATAGTAATAATAAATTAAAGAAATAGAGAGAAAACTAATCTAAAATAAGTTTTTGCAAGCAGAGGGCTTAAAAAGCTCATTATGGAAATGTTGAATTTGTTATGTTGTTGGTATTGACAGAGAAAATTAAATCGTAGGAATCTTGATTTCGCTATGTTGTAGACTTGTAATGGTGAGAGATGTTATCATAGTTTTTTGAAAGCAAAAATAATAATTTACGAATTAATAGAAAAATAATACTTATCTTGGTTTAATATCAGTTAAAATAAAATAACTCAATTAAACAAATTTTTTTTCAAAGTTTGAATCAGAGGTTAGTGCTAACATGGTATTATATACTTACCATGTTCTTGAAATGCCCAATCAAAATAAGGGCATAAAAAATACTCGCCCAATATTCAGAGCTTTTTAGATGCCTGATTTATTGCTTGAAATTTCGGATACCTGATCACCCCTACAAATTAGTGTCAGTGTAAAATAAATCTGAAAATAATTGAATTGAATTTGTGATAAAAGATTATTTATCATTATAGAAGAAATATATTAATTACATTTGGACTAAAGCATTTTGTAAATTATATTTATTAACTAAATTTTATTTACATGGTTATATAAAGTATAATATTTTTATCTAGCACTAAACTTTTTTTTAATATACAAACTTTGATTCAGCTTCGGGAATATCTCATGATATTCAATTCGGCTTTGAATTGAAAAGGTGGCCTTTGCACATTCCTAACAACAATTTTATTTTTTTAAAGATTTTGAATTTGAATTTGTTGCATATTGGTGATACAAAACCAATCTAACTAGAGGATTAACTAAACAACCAGACCCCTGATCAGTAACCTACATTTAACTGAATGTGGATGGCATGTTAGGTGCAACATGAGTGATGTGTACACAATCAGTATTGATTGAGGTGGTGTAGGGTGGCAAGAGGGATACTAACATTTCAGGAAAGTTAATTTCTTAAATTTAATATTTAAGGTTTAGAGATGTATTGGTAATACGAGGATTCATTCAGATTTGACTTATTTCTTAAAAGAGTTATAAACGCACAGTTTTATCAATAATCACGAGTGGATTTTGTAATTATTGCACATATGTCTAGATGATGCAATATATTCACAAATCTATATAAATCCAAAATGAAATCAAAGTGTATTTTGCTAGATGTTTCTGCTTTAGGTGAATGTGCAGAAAGAAATCTATGGATTTCTGGTAATTTTAATGAGAAATGCTGTGGGTAGCATTGCTCCTCCAAAATCTGTATGTGTGCATTGCGACTTTCCCCAGAACATATGTGAATGGCCAATAAGTTGACATATACAAATGAACCTTTTATACCAATATTCTGCCATGTTTTGTTAACAGCTGCATATGTCAGGTACTGGTGACAGACAGTCTTGTCCTTTGTTCTGTTATCAAGAGGGCTGGTTGCTAGTGACTAAGTAAACATGTCAGGTACTGGTGACAGACAGTCTTGTCCTTTGTTCTGTTATCAAGAGGGCTGGTTGCTAGTGACTAAGTAAACATGTCAGGTACTGGTGACAGACAGACAGACAGTCTTGACCTTTGTTCTGTTATCAAGAGGGCTGGTTGCTAGTGACTAAGTAAACATGTCAGGTACTGGTGACAGACAGTCTTGTCCTTTGTTCTGTTATCAAGAGGGCTGGTTGCTAGTTACTAAGTAAACATGTCAGGTACTGGTGACAGACAGTCTTGTCCTTTGTTCTGTTATCAAGAGGGCTGGTTGCTAGTGACTAAGTAAACACATGTCAGGTACTGGTGACAGACAGACAGACAGTCTTGTCCTTTGTTCTGTTATCAAGAGGGCTGGTTGCTAGTGACTAAGTAAACATGTCAGGTACTGGTGACAGACAGTCTTGTCCTTTGTTCTGTTATCAAGAGGGCTGGTTGCTAGTTACTAAGTAAACATGTCAGGTACTGGTGACAGACAGTCTTGTCCTTTGTTCTGTTATCAAGAGGGCTTGGTTGCTAGTTAATAAGTAAACACATATCAGGTACTGGTGACAGACAGTCTTGTCCTTTGTTCTGTTATCAAGAGGGCTGGTTGCTAGTTACTAAGTAAACACATGGCAGGTACTGGTGACAGACAGACAGACAGTCTTGTCCTTTGTTCTGTTATCAAGAGGGCTGGTTGCTAGTGACTAAGTAAACACATGTCAGGAACTGGTGACAGACAGTCTTGTCCTTTGTTCTGTTATCAAGAGGGCTGGTTGCTAGTGACTAAGTAAACAGTTACTTCTTTCAATAACAAGGGGTTGGGACCAGAGAGGGGTTGTGTTGCGAATATAAAGGTCAGTGAGAAGAGAGAGATTATCTTATCAAGGATATCCACAAAGTCAACTAAAAACAACATCTGAACCAAGAGAGGAGGCAGATTATAGGGAAGTTGAAATTGGGGAAGGTTTGGTTGGTAAAACTGGGGCGGGTTCGATGGAAGTTAAAACTCTTTTAGAATTTAAAAATATAATTCCTATATACAACTATCACAAACTTAACTATGAGAAAAGTGGATTACATTTTACCAAAATCAACTTTCTTTAAATTGTGGTGGGACCAATTATAGAATAAATAATATTTAAATTAACTCTAGCTTTATTTTAAACTCGTTTAACCAACCTATTTTACTGAATAAAATAAAAATGGCCCACATGAACAAATTATTTTTTTAGTATAAATAACTATATTATATATTAACTTTGTAGTAGTTAAAATAAAATAAACCAAAATATTTGCATCAATTATGTCAGCCTAATTGGTAACAAATAATCAGCATTGGCTTGATCAGCCAAATAAGTGATTGGCCTTGCCCTACTAATTTATTTAATTTGTAACCTGTGTGTTGATATTCAATGACAACTAATTTAATTAATTTGTTTGTAACCTATGTGTTGTATTCAATGACAACTAATTTAATTAATTTGTAGCCTGTGCATTGATATTTAATTTCTATTAATGTAATTAATGTGCAGCCTGTGTGTTGATAATCACTGACTACTAATTTAATTAATTGGCACTATATGTGTTATACTCACCGACTACTAATTTAATTAATTTGTAACCTGTGTGTTGATATTCAATTACTATTAATGTAATTAATGTGCAGCCTGTGTGTTGATAATCTCTGACTACTAATTTAATTAATTTACAGTATGTGTGTTATACTCACTGACTATTAATTTAATTAATTTGCAACCCATGAGTTGATAATCTTTAGCTACTAATTTAAGAGCTCTATTATCTATGTTCCTGGGCAAGTTTATTTCAGTAGTTATTAAAATAACAATTGATTTAAAGGTTAAATTATTACTAAAAAGAATATTCTATGTTTTTAGAAACTATTTTTCACTTCTAAACATTAAACTTATCTTGAATGTTAAACATTAAACTTTTAAATAAATCAATGCAAACCCAGTGTAATAAACTTTATTTTTATTCTATAATTATGTTGTGATTGATTTATCAATGAGCGGATTAAAGCTCTAAAACCGATTCTTGTTAACGCTTTTAAAACAATATTATTTAAAAAAATCTAAATTCAAAAATATTGAATATCCTTAAGAATTCAAAAGCTATATTTATAATTTATGTCCAGTAGTGACCTTGGCTTGTTTTTTCAAGGTATTCAAACTTTATTTATAGGGGTCGGCAAGCTCAAGTTTCTTAATTCAAGTTTACTTTGAGCAAGCTTTTCATAAAGATCTCAGGTATTGAGTTAATCTCTAAGCTTGGGTTGAATGGATATATAATTTTAAAACTTAATTATGTCATTTTAAACATGTATTAATAAATTATTTTTTTTAAAAAATAAGAGACATATTTAAAATAAAATGTTTTAGCATTGTTTTTAAATTGTTTAAAAAATCAAGTCAAAATAAATTATAGACTAAACTTTTAAATATAGGTACTTTAATAATGACAGGAACATCAGACAATTTTGATACAATTCAACATCGTAAGGAGCACAGCTCATTTGGTGCTGCTGACCTCCTACCAGAGATACAATTTAGAGCAGTAATGATCTCTAAGATCTACATATGTCAACCCCTCAGTAGTCTTGGGGTGAAATGCTTGCCTCAAGACTTGATGTTAATGGGTTCAAACCCAGCCAGGGTCGACAGATTTTTCTTGAGTGATAAAAATTCGTAGCACAGTTTCATTCAGAGGGAAAGTAGAGCCATTGGTCCCATGTAAATTGTGGCACGTACTATAACCTGGAGTCTATGTGAAAATGCTATGCCTATGTGGGAATTCCATTTTTGGACTTTAGGAAATTTTTTAATGAGAAATAGTCCAGAGAAAGGTGGATTATGATCTCATTTAGTGCGGAAGTTACAAAACTTTGGAAATGTGTACAATTCAATGCCCTAAATGAAATGTGGAAAAATGCTAAATCTGATCACAGCTGCTGGCACTGCCATCTTGGAAAAATGGCGCCAAAAATAGATTTTTTAAACTATCTCACCTCTGATGCCTCATACCGCAAATAATAATTAAAAAGGCATTAAATTTTCTACAAAATGTGTCATATAATTTTTTTTTTTCCAAAATGAATAGTTTCGGCGCAGCAGCCAAGTGAAGTCAAGCATTATTTAAAAAATCCTCATTTTTCACAAGTTTCATTGCAAGTTTTATGGATGAGAATTTTATGTTTGAAGACAGCATTTATTTTTCTATTTAAAAAGTCTCCAATTAGTAGAATTTAGCTGTATAGCTGTATGTAGAATACTTGTTTCCACACCACCATGAGCTAGAGTATACGAAGCGAGTTTTTTTTACATAGTATCCCCTACAGGCCTAATCCACCATTAGGCTGTTTAATGCATCATTTATTTTGACTCTGTTGAAGGTCCAGGTTCGCTGTAGTATTCTGAAATTTCTTCCATTTTGTTATAGATTGAGTGTTGCATTTGGTTGTTTTCCATGCTTGTGATAAATGTTTCGACTGGTGAGTTGACTTCCTCATCATCATCAAGCTCGTCAACTGTTTTTGGTGCATTTTTTGCAGGTTTGTCCGTTACAGAAATTTCAGATCACAGAACATTTTAAACCTGCCTTTCTACAACCACACACTGACGTGCACCCTTTCTTGCACTTGCAGGAGATAAATTTAAGCAACTTTTGGGGAGCAGGCTCTTTAAGCGTTGTTAATTTTTCAGCCCTATTCTTCTAAATTTTTTCAAACGCTCTACCAACATTGAACTTTATGATAGCTTCTTAATGAATCCTATCGTGCTGCTGCAATTGTAGGTGGTAGAGATGCGATGTTCAATTTGCTTTTAGCAATTGATCTTACAAAACATTTGTAATGATAAGCATCAAGAGATATATTGTCTTCATATATTGCTCCGTAAAGTGACAAAAGAAAACGTTCTCCAGCATCAGCGATATCATCTGGTTCAACTTAAAAATCTGAATGCCCTCCTGCAAATCCTGGTGCTTTTTTAGTATAGTCATGAACTTAAGTTTGGCTTGATTGAAAAGAGCGTAGGTTGTGTTGCAGCCGCTGAAATAATTAATAAATAGTATATTATCTGAGACAATTTCACCACTTGACAAATTATGGGAAGAATACCGCTGCTGCACTGTTTTACCTTTTCCCGGCTTTTAAAAATAAATGTTTAGACAAACAGCACCCAAAGGTGTAAGGAGAACTAAAAGGTCTACCTACATCTTCTCGAACAATTATTAAAGAATCAAACCCTGAGGAAATTTTGATTCCTGTATTCACAATAAGCGTGTCAGTATCTTCCGCTGCTTGCTTGACAGAAATTGGCATTTTCGAATGTCTTTTTTAACAGGGAGATAAGCCGAATTTTATTTGTCTCATTCAATACGAATTTCATTTGAGAAACAGTAGGAATCATGGACTCAGCAATTTGCACATTCACTGTAAAATGTTTTCTTGATCTCCAAAGACGTTCCAAATTTGTTGTGCTGCTTTTCATTACATCCACCGAGTATTCGTCAAAAACAATGACAGCAGTCAATTTGTAGTGCCTCCAAACAAACTCAACATAATTCGTGCAAATGGAAAGAAATGTATTGTTGTGATTCCACACCACTCTATGCAGCAAATATCCACCATCTATGATATAGATAGATTTCCCAAAATCAATATTTTCTGTGGTTGGCAGAAATTCTCTTGACAGTGCTGACTTTGCAGTTATTCTCATTTTTTCATCACAGGAGCAAGTTCGTATTGCAGATGATATTTAAGATCCTCCTCCGATTGTTTGATGATGGAAAGCCTCTGAAAAATAAGCAGCGGATTAATTGGCACCATGAAATTCTGCATTTTAACGCCGGTATTGATGACTCCAAGAGGGGAACTCTGTCCCTGTGTTTGATTGTCACATTGTTAAGATTGTTGCCATTAATTTTCATTATTCCAATTCCTCGAGACATGTGGCAGTTGATGGTTTCATCTCCAACTATTCCACTGACAATAAACATGAGGTCAGTGAGCTATGGAAACTGAGGATGTCGTGAAAGCAAGCCAAGTAATTTCTCTACATCTGCAGAGTCCCGACCAATGCGTGAAGTTCTCATGTCTACATGCTACTTCCAAGCTACATAAGATACATTGCAGAAGTATTCATCGAGTTAGTGAGGTATGAATATAAGAACACTGGTACAGTAGAAAGCAAACCAACCCATGTTGTAAGTCACTTGTGTCCTTGAGGGAGGCTAATTCTAAGAAATTTGCATTATATTTTGATTTTTGATTTAAAAAATTACAAAGTTAGGCCTTCTTGAAAAGCACAACTTAATCCATAATTATTATTTTGTCAGACAAAAGAGATAAACATGAATAAAATCTTATTCTTTTTTAAATAATAATTGTTAGGTATAGAAAATATAACGTGCCTAATACCCTATCTTTCCAGCCCTAAGGGAAACTTGGACTCGACCGTTTCAGCGCATGCTCACGGCTAAATCTTTCACCTCACAAACAATCTTGTAAATATTTTAATGAACACATCAAAACTCTTCAAAAACTGAAAATCAAAACTAAGATTACAAATAAATTCGAAATAAATAAAACAAATTACGGCTGTCGTATAGTTTTCTTTTCTTTAAAGAGAAATAAGAACACATTACTTACGATACAAAGTCAGATACCATGACGTATATGTCTACGCGCCAGTGGCCAGAGTGGTGATTAAATAAACATGACTGTTAATTCTTACCACCCAACTGGTTTTAATTATCTACAACTATGCAAAGAACCTCAATTTATTTCATCCAAGCCTTAAGTTGGATATTTTGTTGGGTTTCATGAAAAATAAATACTCTCAGCAGTTAGACACCAATAAAACGGTTTATTTACGCCTACCAACCTACGTTTTGTATATCGATTATTTGTTTAGAATCGATTCAGGTAATTTGATCACTTAGTAAGTGCTGTCAAGTTTTAAGAATCAAATAACGATTTGCTAATTCATAATATGTTTTTAAATTGATTTTAACTAAGAGTTTAGCATTTTTTTCTAATATCTATTGAAGTAATCATAAAAATATTCAAACGCAGTCTTGTCTAATAAAATAGGAATGAACATATTGTAAGAGTCGAAAATAAGTTTGTGCTTTAAATAGAATATAATCTCAGAAATTGATATATCGCAAGAATTGAATATATTTCTTGTTTTCTACACGAAGATAGATAGTAAATATTAAAGGAAATAATAATACATAATTAGGCATTATTGAGTTCACTATTTCCAATGCATGTTTAATTGTTAAGCATGATTTTTTTTAAATCTGTTTGTATTTTTATTTTAGCTTTCTTTCAAAATAAATTATAATACCTCAAGATGATTAAAGTTGATTAAAAGGTAACTAGGCCTAATATGTTTGTTTATTTCACTTTTGTTAGTTTTATTTATTAAAGAAAAATAAACATTCAAAGAATAAAGAGCACATGCTCGCCACTCGAGATATACACCGGAACTGACAAAAATGTTGCGTGAGACGCTTTGGTGATGTCATCACAGAAGTGGCTTCACAAATCTAAAAGTGGAATAGTTACTAAACTCGTATTTGTTATTATAGGCCTAGTTAAGAGAATGTTTATTTATTACACACAACACCCCCTCTCAAACACGCGTTAACTTTATTAATGTCTATCACACCCAGTCCTTGTATGCACTGATGATGGCTTGGTCCGAACAGTCCTTTCGTGAGCACATCAGCTACCATCTTGTTTGTTGGAATGTATTTCACATTGATTTCGCCTCGTTCAAAAACTTCACGCACATAGTGATGCCGAATGTCAATGTGTTTGGTACGAGAATGGTACACAGGATTATGCATGAGCTTTTCTGCTCCTTGATTGTCACAATAAACAAGAGTTGGTATTGCATTAACACTCAAAAACCCGATTTCTTTTAACAGGTTTCGTAAGTAAACTGTCTCTTTTGCTGCATCTGTAAGAGCCATGTACTCTGCTTCAGTGCTTGAAAGAGCCACGGTGGATTGTTTTCTCGCCTCCCATGTCACGCAGAGCCTGCCACTTGAAAAGCGTAGCCTGTGTATGATCTTCTGTCATCAAGGGCTCCTCCCCAATCTGCATCCAATCAGTTCAGCACCAGATCTCTTGTAGACTAGTCCATGGTTGCTCGTACCTTTCAAGTATCGCAAGACGCGCTTCGCCGCAACCCAGTGTCCTTTTCCGGGGTTTAGGTTGTACTGGCTCAAAGAGCTCACCGCATAAGCAATGTCTGGTCGTGTAGAGAACAGATGAGTTGCTGGTACGGAACTTGGCTCATTTCCTCTGCCTCCTCCTCCGTAGATGGCTCCATGGCTTTGGATAATTTGCTGTTTCCATCTAATGGGGTATTTACCGGTTTGCAGTCTTGCATTCCGAATTTTTTGAGAACATCTTCTATGTACGATTTCTGTGACATAGTGACCAACTTTGAATTTTCATCTTGTTTGAATTCAATTCCAAGACAGTAGTGCAGCTTTCCTAAGTCTTTCATTTGGAAGTTTTGAGACAAATCGTCTCTCAATCTTGTGCAGGCTTCTTCACTGTTTGTAGCTATGATCAAATCATCTACATAAACAACCACGATAAGAGTCACACAAACATCATTCATGTAGTACACACACTTGTCACAATCTAATTGTTTGAGTCTCTCGTGCAACTTTCTGACCCACTGTCGGCCCGACTGCTTTAGGCCATATATGGACAAACTAGACGCTCCATTCCAGGGGTAATGAAATCGTCCGCCTGTTCCATATAGATCTGTTCGTCAAGATCTCCATTTATGTAGGCCATTACAACATCAAGCTGATACAAAGTAAGGCCTAACTCAGCTGCTAGGGCAGCAACTAGTCTTATTGAGCTAAGTCTCGCAACAGGTGAAAATGTTTCATGGAAATCAATCCCTGGGCGTTGGTTATAGCCCTTCGCTACCAACCGAGCTTTCCGGCGTTCGACATTATCGTCTGGCCCATACTTTGTTCTGAGTACCCACCGACAACCAATGACAGCTTTATCTTTTGGGCGTGGTTTCAATGTCCAGGCCTTGCTGTGTGTCAGAGCGTTGAACTCAGCTTCCATTGATTTCTGCCACTCAGCTGCATAAGGTCCTTCTAAGGCTTCTCGTACAGATTGATTTACTGCCTCTTCATACATCAAGCTCGCACTTTCAGGTTATGGCGTAACCAAATTAAAATGTTTTGCTGGTCGTCCCGGCTTTCCTGTTTTAATCAATTTAGGTCGACCAGACCCCTCTTATTCTCAATCACTGTGCAGTCTTTGCTTAAATTTTCTGATTTGAGGTCATTCTCATTGACTTCAATAGGCCTATCAGGATCAATGGGATCACTTTCTTGAACTTTATCTACATGTCCATCAGCATCAGAAATAGGGTCTTTCACACTGTTATCAACATATAAGTAAGAAGGTTCAAAGTTCGCACACTCCTTTTGTTCATCAGAAACTTTGACAGTTTCAAAATTTTCCAAAAATTTTCCATCTCGGCTTCTCAATATTTTTTTTTTCTCTGGGTCCCAAATTCGATACGCTTTCGATTCAGTAGAGTAACCCACAAAAATACCTGCCTTGGATCTTGGGTCAAACTTTCCTTTATTTGGGGCCTTATTCAGCATATATGCCTTGCAACCGAACCTCTTGAAATGTCCTATTTTTGGTTTTAGCCCGAGCCAAATTTCATAAGGGGTTTGTTCTTCCAGCTGTTTTGATGGACATCTGTTTCTGATGTAAGCAGCTGTGGCAATCGCTTCGGCCCAAAAACTTGTTGGTAAGCCAGACTCCAATAGCATACATCTTGCCATCCCCACCAGCGTGATATCATGCGTTCAGCTTTGCCGTTCTGTTCTGGAGTTTCTGCTACTGTATGTTCTCTTCTTATTCCTGCGATGCGCATTTCTTCTGTGAACTCTTTTCCGCAGTACTCCAGGCCATTGTCTGTCCGCAAAGTTTTGATTTTCCTTTCGTGACGGTTTTCCGCTAATGCTTTGAATGTTTCAAAAGCCTTTTTCACGTCACTTTTATGTTTTAGAAAATGAACTTCTACCCAGTTAGATTTATCATCGATAAACGTTGCAAAATAAGAAGCATCACCATGAGATTTCACTCTCATTGGGCCACAAACATCTGAGTGCACTAATTCAAGTAATTTTTCACTCTTCGACTCAGACCTTTTTGGAAAAGGCGTAGCAACTTGCTTTCCTAAGATACAGGTTTCACATGTTGAAAATGTTTCTGATTTCTTAAAATCCATACCGCTAACCATGTCTTTCTGAACGAGTTTCTGCAAGTCATACGCATTTAAATGTCCGTATCTTCTGTGCCACTTTTCAAGTTCACTAAGATTGCCTTTCTCACTCACGTTAGCTACATATGTCGAACTCTCACTTTGCATGTAAGGTTCGATAAAAACAAATTTCCACGTTTACAAGCAGTTAACAACACTTCACCATTTTCAACAATTTCAGCATCATTTGCATTAAAACACACGCTTCGCCCTTTTTCAACAGTTTTTGAAATTGAAAATAAATTGGTCAAATGTGGGTACAAAAAGAGTTTTCTAACCTCACTTTTACAAATTGGCCCTTTTTATTTGAAACATTCATTACTGCAGTTCCAATGCCTTCAATGTCAGTTGTTCTGTCATCCACTAACCTAACCTTCTGACTTACGGTTGGCGTGAGTTCCAAAAAACTATTCTTGTCGCGGCACATGTGTGTTGTTGCTCCACTGTCAACACACCACACGTCATCACTTCTCGTCAACTTCGCACAGAGAGCGCTCACTGAAGATGATGTCAATGTCACGATCTCTTCTGCTACTGCATGGGTTTGCTCTGATGCTATCGAAACTTGCTTTTCATTCGCCATTTTTGTCCAGCAATCGGCTGCCTTGTGTCCCGATTTTTTACAATAGTTACACTTATATAACCGTTTTGATGCTTTAAAATTCCTATTTTGATTTTGCACACCACTTTGACCTTGGATTTGAAAAACTTTATTATTTTGATTTGTAGGTAGGCCTACACAGTTTTTATCTGGAGGTTTGTTTTTATTTAGACTTCACCCTATGGAAGATTTTACATAGAAAGCGCCCGCACCATTTAATTCTGCTTTCTTGTCCTGTCTTGCACTGAATTCTTCTAGAAGTTTTACTTTCAAAGACTCTGTGTCCGGTAGTTCATCTCTAGCTTCGATTGCACAGCGAAAATTATCGTAGCTATCTGGCACACTGTATAATAACACGATGGTTAATAATTCTTCAGAAATGCGAATATCCATTTCATTGAGTTTATCAACTGTGTTGAGAAAATTCGTGAGATGATCTGCCATGTTTTCTCCCTCTTGCATTTTTGTGAACAAGAGCTTTTTCAAAAGGGTAGCTTTTCTTGCAGGCCCTCTAGACTGGTAAACTAGTTCTAGTTTTTGCCAAACGTCTTGCGATGTTTCACAATGTCTTATGTGACAAAGTTCTGTAGGACTCACAGCTAAAATAATATCAGCTTTAGCTTTACGATCGGCTTTGTCCCACGTGTAGGCCTAGGATTAGTTCCATCGACGTATTCCCAGTGGTCGTTCTTAATTAAAATTGCTTCCATTTGTTGTCTCCATGTATCATAGTTGTCCTTTCCCAGCTTTTCTATATGCGTCGAGAATCCGGACATCTTGAATGAATGGATGTGATTTCAGGCGTCACTAACGATACTTATATTTATGTTACCGCATTTCCACTGCCCTATCACGTTAACGAAACAAATAGTTAATGTTTATCTTCTTCCAAAACGTTAATACAGCATCCTGGGCCCATAACCTGTTAGTTTTATTTATTAAAGAACAATAAACATTCAAAGAATAAAGAGCACATGCTCACCACTCGAGATATACACCGGAACTGACAAAAATGTTGCGTGAGACGCTTTGGTGACATCACAGAAGTGGCTTCACAAACCTAAAAGTGGAATAGTTACTAAACTCGTGTTTGTTATTATAGGCCTAGTTAAGAGAATGTTTATTTATTACACACAACAACTTTTTTTTTTAGAAACTTAACTCATTCTATCAACACTTTTAAAAATAACTGAAAGACACTCAAATTTTGATTTATTTGATATCTAAACAATAATATGAATCTAGATTGTTTAATTTGGCTGGATTTTAACCTGTATTTTGCGAGGAGGGGTTGGGGTTGATTAAAATTGAAAGCATGATTGAAATAAACCTTAATTACAGTTTAGACATATATTGTGTAATGTAGGTCTATTTGTAAATCATTAAAATTTATAACTATTTGCTAGGATTCGGATTCGATATTCAAGATTTGAAAATAAAATGTAGATTCGGATTCGAGGAATATTGGATTCAACCCATCTCTACTAAAAAGTTCTAGCCACTATATATCTCATAAAAAACTCTGTTGGACTTTAAAAATATTAAATTACCCAACTATTATTATATAACGTAATAGATGTGTTTTGATGCAAAATAAGTGTGAAGGTGTTTTTTCGTGCATAATTTGATATTTAAAAGCCACTTCTATTATTATTTTTCTCCAATCATATAATTTTCTTTTTTACATCCTTTTAGGGATAGTTTTTTGCCATAAAGTTGGCTAGTGTGGTCGTAAAATACCGGGAAATAATGTTTCCTGGTCGAGTTTTGACAACATTCAATTTCTCGAATTTTTTCAATTTTTTCGTGAGATTTTGGATCCTGCATAGGCCTTTCCCAGAAAAAGTAGTAGGCCCTTTCACTCACTCATAGAATTTCTCATGCGCTGATTTAATCAATCAGTACAGAAAGAGCAAATCAAACACCTTAAATACTTGAAAGCTAAAAATTGTAAACAGTATATTTATGCATTATTTTGTACTTGATAATGTACTAAACAATTAGGGAAAAAAAAAATTTGTTTCAGACTATTTTCAATTGATTAAAAAATTAATCAAAATTGAAAAATTCCGGCTTCAAGGTTAAAGAATGGCACAGGAGCTACTGATTTTAAAATGACATCGCTCTGCATTCAGTACATATCACTCAATGCTCATTACTGCCAGTCATATATTTAATTATTTTAATTTGATATTAATTAAAGCTGTTAGGTTTACTTTTTCAAACGTTCAATAGATAAATTGATAACACCATTGGAGTCTTTCTCTGTTATCGCTTGGCGATTCGTTTGTTTACCTGTCTATCTGCTGATCTGGAGATGGCGGAGTTTATTTTTGTGCTGGAGTGGAGTCGAAGGTTGCAGATTCCTCAATACCTTGTTTATCTTGGTTTGGGACACCACGTGGGCTTGAGTAAGGACAGGGAGGAGTAGCGAGGGGTTTCAGGTGATAGCCAACAGGACTCAGGGGAGAGATTGGGGTTGGTGGAGCGTGTACAATGGGGGAACCACGGGAATAGATGTTGGGAGAGAAGTACAGAGACTGTGGGAGGTGATCAGAGAGTCAATGAGGTTAAATCCGAGCTCTGGTGGCGTGGTGGCTAGCGTGCCGTCCGATAGTGAGTGGTCTTAGGTGAATACCCATTCACGAAGTGCTGAGCTCTGGTGTAGTAGAGTCATTAGTGTGGTGAAATGCTCAAGATGGCAGACAATGAGTGGAGGAAGGGAATAAAGAAACCTCGACATTAAAGATGTACACAATGAGGTGAGGAAGGGAATAAAGAAGC
The DNA here is from genome assembly GCA_039000515.1 of Timema cristinae. NCBI lineage: Eukaryota > Metazoa > Arthropoda > Insecta > Phasmatodea > Timematidae > Timema > Timema cristinae. The sequence continues at coordinate 8,764 of JBCFYV010000935.1, read as the reverse complement.
CTCGAATTCAGATGGTACAAAATAGTGGAGGACGGGAATAAAGAGCCTCGACATTCAAGATGGTACACAATGAGGTGGAGGACGGGAATAAAGAAGCCTCAACATTCAAGATGGTACACAATGAGGTGGAGGAACGGGAATAAAGAAGCCTCAACATTCAAGATGGTACACAATGAGGTGGAGGACGGGAATAAAGAAGCCTCAACATTCAAGATGGTACACAATGAGGTGGAGGAAGGGGAATAAAGAAGCCTCACATTCAAGATGGTACACAATGAGGTGGAGGACGGGAATAAAGAAGCCTCGACATTCAAGATGGTACACAATGAGGTGGAGGACGGGAATAAAGAAGCCTCAACATTCAAGATGGTACACAATGAGGTGGAGGAAGGGGAAAAAGAAGCCTCGACATTCAAGATGGTACACAATGAGGTGGAGGACGGGAATAAAGAAGCCTCGACATTCAAGATGGTACACAATGAGGTGGAGGACGGGAATAAAGAAGCCTCACCATTCAAGATGGTACACAATGAGGTGGAGGAAGGGGAATAAGAAGCCTCGACATTCAGATGTACACAATGAGTGAGACGGGAATAAAGAAGCCTCGACATTCAAGATGGTACACAATGAGGTGGAGGAGGGGGAGAGAGGAGGGTGCGATACCGCTAAATGTTACTCGTTGTCGAGGCCACTACAGTAATGGTGGGCCAGCTGCTTTTATCCCCCTCAGCCGGGTGGTGTTATTGGCATGGCGCGTGCATCCCTTCTCCTGACACAGCACTGGACAGTTAAGGGTAGCATGTGCAAGAGCATACTAACTCCTGAATAAACATTGTCCGTGCAAGACCAGGGCATAACAAGATAACTGCTACATGCTAACAATAACATATACCAGTATGAAATACCCCCATAAGGAAAAGAGCCACAAATACTGTACATAAATCTAATTTATTAGAGTTATTATCTTTCACTTACCATGGAATAGTTTTCTCAGGTTTCTGTTGGCACAATGGGGCTCTTAAATGTCTCAACAATGACTGGGGGATCAAATGATGAGTCAGCTTCACCATACAACATTTTATCTTCGTCATCAACTTCTCTAAAACAAAAATAACTCTCAAATTGAGTATTTAATTTAAATAATTTTGGCTTGGTGTAAATTCTAGACTTGTCCATATCTCCAGAAAACTAGACTAGACTGACAACTTCATCCATGTGTCCCTGCTGGTATAAAATGTCACTTGATTATTAATATATGAATTAATTCTAAAGAAAGTGACGCCACTAATACAAGCAGGGCTCTTGTCTCACTTTCACTCCAAGAGGTTGAGACTGGAGTTCAAATTCTGGCCGAATCAACTCACAGGTTTACCAACACAACTAATCTAAAGAATAAGGGTATACAAGTTTTTGGTGAAATCTTGTAAAAGTCATGGCTTACTTCTTGATGTCTTCTTCCACTTTAATATTAGTTTTTGTACAGACTTCCAGTTCTTCCTCAGGTAGAGTGGTCGAAAAGAGGCCGCTAACATCTCTGTATGCACACAGTGTCACAATATGAGGCCTCTGTAATTAAAACATACCTCAAAGAGTGAATACAAGTATTCCTTAATGAGCTACAACCTACTAAGGAAAAACAACACTAATTTGCTACTAAATCCTTTTCAAAAAAGTTACATTTAAAAAACTCTTATTAACATACATAATGTTATTCTATTTCACCCGCCCTTAATTGTTAATTACATCTTGAAATGTAATAATAATGGCTATTAAATATTCTGTTAAAAGTGATGAATAAAAGTGACATAAGTTGTAACAAGGCAGATGTTGTGGACAGTTTACTAACAAAGTAATGCATGGTTTGAAAAATATATCATGTTTTCCGGCAAGATAGTGCAGCTCAACTCATTTGAGTAGTATATATTTAATTGGTTTTGAAGTTTAAAACAAATGAGTTAAAAAATAAAAATAACAGTTGGTAAGATAATAAATTTAGCAAATGACAATTCAAATTGATGTGAATTCACAGCAGAAAAAAAAAGTGCCTTTAACTGCTTTGATGCAATTTAAAAAGGAAAATACTGTGAAGTTCCTAGTTAGTGAAATGAAAGTAAAAGTTGTGAATTGTACCAGTGAGAGTGCAGGTCTAGTGACAGTGAGTCTGCTCTGTCCTCGAGTTTCCCTCAGCGTCAGAAGGATCACTTGTCCGTCCTCACTCAGGATTACCACATGGGGGTCGGCAGACGATGCATGCACGATGGCAGAGCCCAGGTCCAAAGGGATGTGTTGCAGTTGCTCCAGGCCTTGCAGAAGACGAACGCCCATCGGGGACACCTGTGAACACCACTTTACTGCTCAAACAACCAGTCCTGGATATTCATAACATGTGTGTAAGAAGGAACAGAACAGAAAAAACACTATGGCCTTTACAGGAGAGGAAAACAGTCAACAGTTTACTCGGGCGAGACAACGACTTAGTTTTGAGGAAAATCGGTCATTACGGCTCAATCCCTTCACCAAAAACAGGAACGAGGGATCAGAATAAAAAGAATAGATATCAAATGGATGGAAATTGAAACATAATTCCAACTTTAGAGTGTTGTCATTGGTCAAAGTAGTTGACAAGTCCTGACACATTTTAGGGTTGTAAGCAAACACTTGACTAAGTTGATGCAAACGAGGTTTGCGTGTGTCATCATCAGGACCACACTATTGGTCCAATAAACATTCACTTATAGGTTCTTGCATACCGCTCTTAGTGGCAAATATTCAAACTGTGAGCTAACCGACAAAGTTGTCAACTTCCCACTGTGCAACAGTTGCGCATGTAGTTTTAACACCAATTAGTGTATACACAGTGGTATTGTTTATATTATTATTGAGTTCTTGGACCGAAATTATCACTCGTTTATTAAACCCCATAAAATAACCTTTGAGATGTCCGTAAATTAAGGCTTTGTTAAATTTAAATCATGGTTTTAAGTGCAACAGAAAGTATGTTTACATGTCTTTCCAACCTTCTCTTTCTTACAATCTATGTCCACAATGTCTCTGCATGGTATATTAACATGGCTTAGTGATGGTTCTCGCTTCCCAATCAATATCCTCATTCCCTAGACTAGCTAGGAGAGACAACCTTACTCATCTTCCCTAGACTAGCTAGGAAGACAACCTACTCACTCTTCCTAGACTAGCTAGGAGAGACAACCCTACTCACTCCTTCCCATAGACTAGCTAGAGAGACAACCCTACCTCACTCACTTCCTAGACTAGCTAGGAGAGACAACCCTACTCATCCTCCTTCTAGACTAGCTAGGAGAGACAACCACTCAACTCCTTCCTAGACTAGCTAGGAGAGAACAACCTCTACTCCATCCCTTCATAGACTAGCTAGGGAGACAACCTACTCACTCCTTAGACTAGCTAGGGAGACATACCTACTCACTCCTTAGACTAGCTAGGAGAGACAACCCTACTCACTCCTTAGACTAGCTAGGAGAGAAACCCTACATCATCCTTAGACAGCTAGGAGAGACAACCCTACTCACTCCTTAGACTAGCTTGGAGAACAACCTACTCACTCTTAGACTAGCTAGGAGAGACAACCCTACTCACTCCTTCATAGACTAGCAGGAGAGACAACCCTACTCACTACCTTAGACACTAGGAGAGACATACCCTACTCACTCCTTCAGACTAGCTGGAGAGACAACCCTACTCACTCCTTAAGACTAGCTAGGAGAAGACAAACCTACTCACTCCTTCTAGACTAGCTAGGAGAGACAACCCTACTCACCTTTAGACTGCTAGGAGAGACAATACTCCTTACTCATCTTCCTTAGACTAGCTAGGAGAGACAACCTACTACTCCTTCCTAGACTAGCTAGGAGAGACAACCTACTCATCCTTCCTAGACTAGCTAGGAGAGACAACCTACTCACTCCTTCAGACTAGCTAGGAGAGACAACCCAAAAAAAAAAAAAAAAAAAAAAAAAAAAAAAAAAAAAAAAAAAAAAAAAAAAAAAAAAAAAAAAAAAAAAAAAAAAAAAAAAAAAAAAAAAAAAAAAAAAAAAAAAAAAAAAAAAAAAAAAAAAAAAAAAAAAAAAAAAAAAAAAAAAAAAAAAAAAAAAAAAAAAAAAAAAAAAAAAAAAAAAAAAAAAAAAAAAAAAAAAAAAAAAAAAAAAAAAAAAAAAAATTTTTTTTTTTTTTTTTTTTTTTTTTTTTTTTTTTTTTTTTTTTTTTTTTTTTTTTTTTTTTTTTTTTTTTTTTTTTTTTTTTTTTTTTTTTTTTTTTTTTTTTTTTTTTTTTTTTTTTTTTTTTTTTTTTTTTTTTTTTTTTTTTTTCACTCCTTCCTAGACTAGCTAGGAAGAACAACCTACTCACTCCTTCAGACTAGCTAGGAGAGACAACCTACTCACTCCTCCTAGACTAGCTAGGAGAGACAACCCTACTCACTTCCTTAGACGCTGAGAACAACCACTATCTTTCCTAACTAGCTAGGAGGACAACCCTACTCACTCCTTAGACAGCTAGGAGAGACAACCCACACTAAAAAAAAACCCCCAACCTAACTCACTCGACAATATCACATGACTACTAGGAGAGACAACCCTATCACTCTAGACTAGCTAGAGAGAGACAACCCTATCACTCCTTAGACCAAGCTAGGAGAGACAACCCTACTCACTCCTTAACAGCTAGGAGAGACAACCCTACTCACTCCTTCTAGATTAGCAGAGAGCACCTACTCACTCCTTAGGACCACTAGACAGAAACCATCACTTAGGCTAGGAGAGACAACCCACACTCACTCCTAGACTAGCTAGGAGGAAACCCTACTCACTCCTTCCTAGCATAGCAGGAGAGACAACCCTACTCACTCCTTAGACTACAGGAGAGACAACCTACTCACTTCCTTCCTAGACTCGCTAGAGAGACAACCCTACTCACTCCTTCCCTAGACTAGTGGAGAGACACACCACTCATCTTCCTAGACTAGCTAGAGAGACAACCCTATCATCCTTATAGACTACAGGAGAGACAACCTACTTCACTTCCTAGACTAGCATGTAGAGAAACCTACTCACTCCTTAACTAGCTAGGAGTAGACAACCCTACTCACTCTTCCTAGACTAAGCTAGGAGACAACACTCCTTCTTACTGCTAGGAGTGCCCCAATCACTCCTTCCCTAGACTAGCTAGAGAGACAACCTACTCACTCTTCCATAGACTGCTAGAGAGACAACCCTACTCACTCCTCCCTAGACTAGCTAGGAGAGACAACCCTACTCACTCCTTCCTAGACTACTAGGAGAGACAACCCTACTCACTCCTCTAGACTAGCTAGGAGAGACAACCCTACTCACTCCCTAGACTAGCTAGGAGAGACAACCTACTCACTCCTTCCTAGACTAGCTAGGAGAGACAACCCTACTCACTCCTTAGACTAGCTAGGAGAGACAACCCTACTCATCCTTCCTAGACTAGCTAGGAGAGACAACCCTACTCACTCCTTCCAGACTAGCTAGGAGAGACAACTACTCACTCAGCTGTCCTATCCTCTAGACTAGCTAGGAGAGACAACCCTACTCACATCCTTCCTAGAGACTAGGAGAGGACAACCCTACTCACTCCTTCCTAGACTAGCTAGGAGAGACAACCTACTCACTCCTCCCTAGACTAGCTAGGAGAGAGACAACCCTACTCACTCCTTCCTAGACTAGCTAGGAGAGACAACCCTACTCACTCCTTCCCTAGACTAGCTAGGAAGACAACCCTACTCACTCCTTCCTAGAGACTCCTAGACTAGCAGAGAGACAACCCTACTCACTCCTTCCTAGACTAGCTAGGAGAGACAACCCTACTCACTCCTTAGCCTAATGCTAGGAGAGACAACCCTACTCACTTCCCTAGACTAGCTAGGAGAGACAACCCTACTCACTCCTTCCCTAGACTAGCTAGGAGAGACAACCCTACTCACTCTTCCTAGACTAGCTAGGAGGACAACCCTACTCACTCCTTCCCTAGACTAGCTAGGAGAGACAACCCTACTCACTCCTTCCCTAGACTAGCTAGGAGAGACAACCCTACTCACTCTCCTAGACTAGCTAGGAGAGACAACCCTACTCACTCCCTTTAGACTAGCTAGGAGAGACAACCCTACTCACATCCTTAAGACTAGCTAGGAGAGACAACCCTACTCACTCCTCCTAGACTAGCTAGGAGAGACAACCCTACTCACTCCCTAGACTAGCTAGGAGAGACAACCCTACTCACTCCCTTAGACTAGCTAGGAGAGACAACCCTACTCACTCCCTAGACTAGCTAGGAGAGACAACCCTACTCACTCCTTCCAGACTAGCTAGGAGAGACAACCTACTCCCCTCCTAGACTAGCTAGGAGAGACAACCCTACTCACTCCTTCCCTAGACTAGCTAGGAGAGACAACCTACTCACTCCTTCTAGACTAGCTAGGAGAGACAACACCTACTCACTCCTTCCCTAGACTAGCTAGGAGAGACAACCCTACTCACTCTTCCTAGACTAGCTAGGAGAGACAACCCTACTCACTCCTTACCTAGGACTAAGCTAGAGAGACAACCCTACTCACTCCTTTAGACTAGCTAGGAGAGACAACCTACTCACTCTTCCCTAGACTAGCTAGGAGAGACAACCCTACTCACTCCCTAGACTAGCTAGGAGAGACAACCATCACTCTAGATAGAGGAGAACTCTCATCTTAGAATAGGAGAGCACTACTATCTAGTAGAAGACACTATCTTAGAGTGGAGAACTATCTCTGTATAGGAGGACACCTTACTAGACAGTAGAGAGAACTACTCTCCTAGACTTGGAGGACTTACTAACCTTCTATAGGAGGACACTCACTCTAACAGAGAGAGACACCTATCCTCTGAGTAGGAGCACATCCTTGTAGTGAGAACTACCTTAGAGCAGAGAGCACCTACACTCTACTAGCAGGAGAGAACCTATACTCTTGATATAGGACAACACATCCTAGAATGGAGAACAACATCACTTAGATAGTGAGAGGGAAACCTCTCTCTTAGATAGAGGAGCACTACTCATCTTCTAGATAGTGAGAGAACTATATTCTAGTAGAAGAAACATCTCTGACTAGAGGAGGAACTATCACCTCTAGATGAGAGAGACACCTCTCTTCTAGATGTGAGAGAACACTCACTAGAAAGAGAACATACTCTAGTAGCTGAGAGAACTACACTACGTGGAGAAACTATCACCTTCTAGAAGCTAGAGAAACCACTCCCGACTAGGGAGAGACCTACACTTCTGCTAGCACTACCTAGATGGAGACACCTATATCCTTGATAGGAGAGAACCTATATCTAAGCTAGAGACATACTCTAGCTAGAAGCACTATCCTCCTGAGTGGAGAACATCACTCTTAGATAGGAGACAACCTATCATCTAGACACAGGAGAGACACCTACTCACTCTAGACAGTAGAGAGACACCTACACTCCTAGATATGGAGAGACAACACTACCCTACTAGCTAGAGAACACCTACTCATCTAGATACTGGAGAGACACCTACTCACTTCTAGATGTAGGAGACACCTATCACTCCTGATAGTAGGGAGACAACCTACTCATCCTAGACGCTAGGAGAGAAACTACTCATCTTCTAGACTAGAGGAGAGAAACTACTCCTCTAGACTAGCTAGAGAAACCACTCATCCCTAATAGTAGGAGAACCTATCCTCCTAGACTAGCTAGGAGAGACACCTACTCCTCCTAGACTAGCTAGGAGAGACAACTACCATCCTAGACTAGCTAGGAGACAACCTACTCACTCTACAGCTAGGAGAGACAACCTATACTCTAACTAGTGGGAGACACACACTCTTAGCTATAGAGAGAACCTACTCCTCTTGACTAGCTAGGAGAGACAACTATCACTCTTGACATAGGAGACACTACTCATCTAGACAGCGAAGCACTACTCTCTGATAGCTAGGAGAGACAACTCATCTGAGTAGGAAGAACTTCAGCAGGCCTCTCCAGTGCATTTTCTGGGACTATCCCGACAGGTACATTAGTAGAATACTTTATTAGGCTTTTTAGCTGGTGGTCCCTACAGTGATCATCTGGTGAAACAATCTTATGATATAAACCTAGCGGCCTTTCGACTTTCCAAGGACAAACACAGAGAATTGCTTGACTGCCCTCCCTCTCTATTCGGACTTTCGACTAATCTTCTTTTTATGTTACTTTAACAGGACACACCAAGCCTCTTAGAAACCATATCTTTCATTAGGACTACTCCCCTCTCACCGGTGACAGACATGTCTGAATAGAATGACACTATCAGCATTAATTCTTAGCTAGCTGAGACACCCACAACTGACTCAATTTCTTTCGCGTGGAAACAAATTCAATTGTAGTAGAGAAAAAAAAAAACCAACCTCCAACTAGGAAGACACTCGTGTCCCTCTTAGGGTACTCATTCCGCGCTGTCTTCTTCCGTCACCCTCAACTCACCAGTTACTAGTAAGACACCCTACTTATACCAGTACAATATTAATCTTTTTTTTCTTGAATACTGAACAACATTTTCCACTACATCTTTTGACGCACCTCTCACCTCCCATCGGATCGGACCAACTATCTGAATCCTCATGACACTGGAGATTACCACGCTACTCTTCCCTACTAGTGAACGATACCAAGGCTATACAAATGGTGCAGTCTAGACTGTGGAGATGAATTTTGACCTGGAA
>JBCFYV010000934.1:0-60874 GCA_039000515.1 Timema cristinae | reverse complement strand
GACTTGCCATTATTTTGGATCTGAGGTCAAGTTATGGTCATCAACGTAACGTAAAATTTTAAATTAATCTGTAAATACATATGTAATTTTCGTTATTTGAATATAATCAACTTCCAACAGAAGCAAAGCCGCGGGCAAACAGCTGACTAGTACTACTAACAAAGAAAAAAGAATTCTTGTAAACCTTATGATCGTGACAGTAAATTGTACGACTGCTGGGTGCTGTTTATTTCTTAGTTCAAATGACTCAAGTATCAGCAAATTTAACGATGTTGCCTACTCTAATGTACGAATAGAGATAGAGAAAGAGAGAAAGAAAAAGAGAGAGAGAAGAGAGAGAAAATAAAATTGAGAATTTCAACCAGCAAGCCTCTTTTAAGTTTTCACCTGCTCATATGTCCTTTCCCTCTTGCCTTGAACGAGTTTACATGATCACTATACTATTTGCACCTCAAAAACATCGACGTGCTTTTTAAAATTAGCTTTTTCATGTTTCCTATCCTTAGATTGATGTATCTTCCGCGGAACTCTTTTAATCTACATCCATGGCAAAAGAGTCCCTACAAGACATTATCTTGACTACAGCCAAATCCATCTAAGTTGTATGAATTATAGAAAAATGCGTCACAATAAATAAAATCATGATAAAACAAAAATGAAAAAATTTATTTGACCAACTTTAAAGACTATTTATAGATTATTTGACAATAACTAGTTTTCCATTCAATTATACCAATCCTTTAAAACCGTTGAATACACGTAAGTTCAATCAACATTATTGGAATCCATCTTGAGTGGTCATGGACGTCACAGCAAAGCGTCCCTTGAATATGCCAAAATAATGCCAATAAAATAGTTTCAACAACTAACTCCTCCGCAAACAAATCTAATATTTTCACCCATTATAAGTAATTTAAATACAATATAATTATTTAATAATAGCTAATTTTCATAATCATTCGTGTGTGGATGTCGTTAAACCAAATGGGTGATAAGATGGGCAAAAAAAAATTATGGGTTAATTCTTGTTTTCATTGTGACTATACAAATATCTCATTACTTCTTTAACATATAAATAAACATTGCAGAAAAAAAACCTGTCTTAGAAGAAGGAATAAAAGTGTTTTATTATATTTGATATAAATGAGCTATCAAACTCAATTGTGATGAAAGAAGTAAAATAAAATAAAAGTTGTATCTTCAAAAGACCCGGATTGATTCGAACTTCGACTCTTGTTTACTAGCCAGGAGGCCTTTAAACCAACTAAGCCCCGGCGCCTACAATGATGTTTGTGGAAACATTTAACAATACTAAAATTCATCTATCTGCTCCACTGCACTCTCAAGGTCACACTCTCAGTGGTTACAATTTTTAATTACTTATTAATTATTATTATCAACGCCTCTTACTACCCGTAAACAATTACGCTAATGTGTAATTGTAGGGTAAATGTGAAAGAAATGGAGGACCTACAGTTTACGTGGATCCAACCACAGTTGAAAGTGGAGGCCTGTGCATTCCCCACATTTCACAAGAAGTGATTAATCACGTCTTGTCAGGAGGTGAAAGAGGGTTTTTTTTTTTGGTAATATATAGATCAAGTGACAAGTAGTTATCGCCCAATAGATCAAGGGACGTACTGATTAGTTTCTTATCTTAACTTCCAACAATATGAACTGATTTATTTTATCAGATATCATTTAAATAACACGTGGTGCTTAAATATACTGTTTGGAAAAAAAAATATAATATAATAGTAATTAATACAATAAACAATGGTATATTAAATTATAATTTTTAGGGCCAATATATAATCCTTTAAATTAAAACAACTTATTTAATTTCATTAAAGTCTAAATATATGATTATACTTTAAAATCAATAAAATAAATAATAAAAGTTAAAAATGACTTGATTCCGTCCAGGATCGAACTGGAGACCTTCTGCGTGTAAAGCAGATGTGATAGCCACTACACCACGGAACCTTAATATTTTAGACCTAGCGGTTCGTATTGCAAGCTTTAAAATTCGGACTGATATTCATTTTGTTATGTAGGCACCCACTAAGAAAGGATCTTAAAAAGAATTCCCCCCCCAAAGGGGGTCAAAATAGGGATGAAAAAATTATGATAATATTTTTCAAATTTTTATTGAAAAAATTTGCATGTAAGTAGGTACATTTTTGGGGTAAGCACTGTCTCACCTTGAGTTTCCCAAATCAACATTTTGTATCCGATATGGTTGTTCCGGGCAACGGAAAAGTTCCTTAAACCACGGAACGTATCAGTTCAGAGGAAGATAATAAATATTTTGGTCATCTAAGTCAACAATTTTTTATTCATAAATCGTAGTACAAATAGTCACGAGATAGCCAATGAAGTTAGGGTTATTTCAACCATTTCCGGGAAACGAATATGCATATTGGTCAATTGTAAGAATAAATCTTATTGTTGGAGAGTTGTAAACAATGTTTGGATTTATTTTAACTCTAAATAAAACATGTCATATAATGTTGTTAAAATAGATTTTATTGATATATTCTAGCAAGTACGTAACTGGAAATGATACAAATATATATTTTTTCAGTACACCTAAATTTAATATGAATTTAGTCAACTGTAATGTTAAAACTAACATTATTTTTTATTTCATATCTTGGTCTCAGTATTTTAATGGTCATTTATCTTTTATTTAATATAACCCTACAATAATTTATATTATTATCATAGTACATATTGGTGGTCACACAGAATATACGTTAAGATCGTTTAGTTTGGTTTCCATAATGGGTCGTTTCGAGCTCAAAATCCCACGGCTGTTTGAAGTGTTTTGCAACTATCACCATTTTTATAATAGCTTTCATTATACACATGTCGTAGTTCAAAATTTCAAACTACAAAGATTAAAGCATCACACAAAGTACACTACAACAATCACTTATCCATTAATGTTATTCAAGGTAAAAACTCACATTACTAACATCTTCATTGAGACTAAAGGTCAGAAACCGGAGGCAGCATGACCATGCTATAAATTAATGGACCCAAATTACTGTTACATATTTTGTATCATTTAAAAAATTAAACGAATAAAATAATATTAATTTGGGATGTCCGATGACTCGAAATGATTTAAAATTTAAAAATACATTAAAAATTCGACAATTTAATTCGAAACTTGAATATTTCGCTCAAATTACAATCATAAATCTGTATATTCAAGTGGGTTTGACTGCTATAAAAAAGGACAGTTGGCGTTAGCAAGAGTTAGTCGGGTATTATTCTAGGCTTAAGAGTTAAATATACTTATGTTTTGTTTTTCCTAATAAAATCTTGTGTCTGTTTAGAATGGCTTTTGAAGTGTAGTTTTACACAATGTCATATTGAGACCATTTTGAAAAGGATTGTAAAAGTTTCACCACTTACTAATGGTTTTACGTGATTCCCGGAAGGTTTTAGAAGTTTGGCGAATTTGAATTTGCATCTATTGTATTTAAATTCAATAATGTGTTCAGCAAATCGAATATAAAGTAATACTCGATTTAGGGCCCATGTATACAAACTTACATTCACATGTCAATACTTTGATATTACTTTGATTTTCAAGTTGAGTTTGATGGGCATTTCGGAAAACCTAAACATAAAAACGGCCATTCTGAACAGCATCAACATTTCAAATGATTTTTCTTTTTAAATCAATCCCTTATTATCAAAACTAGAAAACTACCTCAACATGGCAAACTAAAAACGTAAAACCGTTCCAAAAAATCTACTATTGGAACCACAATCAAAAAGTTTAATACCGTAGATTAATAATTTTTTTAATTCAATTTCCCACCTTTGTAAAATAACAATAATATATCTACTAATTACCCGTCATAAATTGCCATTAAAAAGAACAATATCTAATTTATAATTATTTTATTTTATTAATTCTTTGGTGCTTCCCACTATTTTTAAATCGGGTCCACAAAATGTTAATACGTTTAATAATAAAATTTAAAAAAATCTTCCCCCAAAATATTTTAAACAAATAAACTTCATCGCAAAAAAGTTTTTTTAATTTTTATTAATGATTTATTTAAATTTTATCTATCTTCAAATTTGTTTTTCTTTCCAAATGTTTATTTTATTATTTTGGGGGGGAAAATTTTTTATTAACATCTAAAAAAATATTTAAAAAAGTAAAATACCCGTTTTTTTGGGTTTTCATAGGGGGGTTAAAAACAATTTTTTTCCATGTTGGGCCCAAAAGGAGCTTGAAAAACAAATGAAATCCACCCTCATAAACCTCATTTATCAACCTCTAGTTTTTTGTTTTTTTTTTGTTTCTGGAATCTTTGTTAAAAAATTTTAAGAAAGGGTTAAAAAAGTTGACCCTGGTTTTGAGACGAAAAATGGAATGTAAAATAAAAAGGATTTGAATTTGAGGTAGGGTTTCCCGATGGGGGGCCCGGGGGAGTCGAGGTTACCTAAATTTTTCCAAACGGGGAAGTTTGTAGGAATGGCGTTTTTGGTATTTGAAGATCGAAGGTGAGTCTGCAGCCTGTCAAGAATGAAATACAACTTATTTTTGGGCATCATAACCTAAAAATACTACAGGAAAACGGTGAGATTTTTTTATTATTTTTTTATTGACATTTAAAGGGCCCACAATTCAGGTTACCCCCAAATTAATATATTTTATTTTTACAAAAAGGCTCATGCCGCAATGTTTCACGATTTGATTTAAAATTTTCGGGACCGGGATGGGTGGGATTTTCTTTTAAAATTATAACGGAAAAAATTTATATTATATATATATATATATACCTCTTTGAGTATTTAGTTTTAGTTATTTTTTTTTACAATTTTTCCTAAACATTCTTTTCTTTTCTTCATTTTGTTCATTTTTGCCACCCTTCGGTGAATTTTGGTTCCTTTTTGCTCAAAAAGAGTATTTTTTTGGGGGATTCACCAACTCCGGGCGCTCACCCTTTTTTTATAGTTTAGAACTTCCGACAGTAAGGGTTCCCCCGGTACAACAAAGGTAAGTTACCTGGGAAAAATGCCATCGCTACTGGGGACATTAAAAACCCAAAAAAAACCTCTGCACATCACCCGGGGCTCGAAGGGAGTCCTTTTTTTTTGGGGGCTCTCCCGGGGTTGGTTTTGGGGAGCGGGTTTTACTCCCCCCCCCCCCCCCAATTTTTAAAAACATTTATTTCCTTAAAATTTTGATTAACATAACTAAAACTGCGTCTAAAAGCTAAAATCAAAAAATGAAGGGCAAAAAAAAAAAAAAGGTTTTTTAAAATTTTTTTAAGGTTAATTATAATTTTTCCCAATAATTTTAAAAATGTTTTTTAATTTTTGTACTTGTATTAAGTTTTAAATATATACAATTGAACTTAAAATCAATTTGATAAAGGCTTGGTGCCACTTAAAATATATTTTAAATTTCTTTTTCTTAAAAACATAAAAAAAAAATAACATTTTTGGTAAAAGAATTTATATTTAGAAAATTTGTCATTTTTTTTGAGCTTAGCTTCCCCCTTTTGTAATTCTTTTTTAAAAAAATTGATTAAATTTTACTTTAAGTCCTTTTTATAATTAATCCCAGAACTTTTTTGTGATTTTTTTTTTTCAAACCATGGAATCGAAGTTTGGCAAATTTAAATTTTTTTAAATTAAAATTTGGGAATTTTACTCTAAAAACCCCCCTCTTTTAAAAAAAAATTTGGGTTTTTAATTAAACATAACACAAAAACCAAGTGGGAAAAAAAAAAAAATCTTTAGTTAAAGATTAATTTTTTTGTTCAATTTTTTACAAATTACTCAATTTTAAGGAGACAATGTAATATACTACCCTAATTACTCTCCCTAACGGTTGTAAACTGTTTTTAAAACACAAACCTTTATTTTTTTTTTAAATCGGTTTAAATGTTTAAAATACACAAACCTAAAACCTCTTTTCTCAGGGTCTGGGACGGGGGTTTTTTTTAATTTACGAATTTAAGGCTTTCATCTTTTTAAGGGATTTGGCTCTTGTTATTATAAATCCCCAAATCCCCTTTTAAAAACTCTAAGGTTTATAAAAATTTTGCCAATATACGTCTTTTAAACCTTTTTTCCCCCTCAAATCTTTTTAAAATTTTAAATATAAACAACCTTTTCTCTCATTTTAAAATTTTTTTGACTTTTGTAATTTTAATTACCTAACCCTCCCCTAAAGGTTTAAGAAAGTTTTTAAATATCACAAACAAAATAAATCTTCACTTAACCCCTTTTAACTAATTTTTTGTCACACCATAGTATCCTTTTCCTTTTAAAAACGAATATAGCCTTTGTAAAATATCATACCCCAAATGGATCTTCCTATACAGGGTAGAATTTGTTTTTGGTTACTATCACTACCCTAAGGGCCCTTTTCCCTTCTAAACGGTGTTACTTTGCCCAATAATACATCACAGAGCTCTTTTCCCAATTTGAAAAAACTTTTTAAAATTTAATACTTATTGCCCATATTGCTTTTATTAATAAGGGATCTGATTTTAAACCAAATTTCAAAAAAAATATTTGTTTTTGTAAAATAAACAGTGAAAACTAACATTTTTTTTAAAAATTAAAATTATTTTTAAATTAATTATATTATTATTTTTTTTAAAGGGCCCATCGACCCCATCGGGTTTTTTTTAGGGCCTTAAATTTTTTTTTAAAAAAAATAATAAAAACCCCCATGGGGGAAAAAGGAGATAAAAAAATTCACCATCTAAAAATCCAAAAAAAAACCCATGGGATTGGGTTTTGGGTTAAAAAAATGGGCTTTTGGGGTAAAAATTTTAAGTGATACAACCTGCAAAAAAAACCCCAAGTGTTTCCCCCAAATAAAAAAACCCAAACAAACATTTTAAAAAATATAACACTTTAAAAAAAGACAAAAAAAATTTTAAAATGTTTAAACTTTTAAAAAGACAAAACAACATTTAAATTTTAATAAAACTGTTAAAAAGGATCTCAATTTTAAAATTTTACCCAAAAAAGAGCCATTTTATAAAAGTGACTCAAATGGCTTTAAAAAAAGATCCGCCGGGCGAAAAAAAACGGAATAAACAAAAAAAACCCATCCGCGCTTTCGCATAAAAAAAAACGTGGGTTTTCCCCTTTAAAATAAAGGGCCCGGGACGGATAGGGTAGTTTGCGAAAACTCCCCCAAAAATGTGATGCACACAAAGGGGGTTTATTCACAAAACTCCACATGGAGGTGGTCCCCCTCTCAGTAAAAACCAAGGGGGTCAATGATGTGGGGCCGACGGGGGGAAGTCTCGTCACGTTTGCCCCTCCTCTCTTTTTGGATTTTCGTATTAGAAGAGGGCCATCCCCGAAACCACCGCCCCTGATGGCCCCGGCAGCTTGTTCTAAAGGGGGTTTTGAGACCACTGCTCTTTGCCGGGTTTGCGAAAGGGGCCCCACCCCGGGAACATAACCCTTTAGGAGGGGTCCGTGAATTTGGGCCCCCCCCACTTTTAAAAATTAAAATTTTTTATGATCGCAGTCTTTTGGGTTCTTCGTTTGTTCCGCATTCGTTTTTGCAAAAAATTGAGGCGGAACTTGTGGCGCTTTGTTTACTCGTTGGACCCAACTTCCGATACCCCTAAAAATTTTAAAAAATATCATGTTTTTTTTATTGAAATTCATTTGTCTTAATTTGTTCCAAAGGTTTCCCCTTTAAAAAATAAAAAAGCACT
The DNA here is from genome assembly GCA_039000515.1 of Timema cristinae. Lineage (NCBI taxonomy): Eukaryota > Metazoa > Arthropoda > Insecta > Phasmatodea > Timematidae > Timema > Timema cristinae. The sequence continues at coordinate 53,147 of JBCFYV010000934.1, read as the reverse complement.
TTTGGTTTTTGGGGGGACAAACACATATTTTTACATTTGGATTGGGGGTTTTAGCATCCTTTGGAAAACCCCATCCTTCTCACCATCATCCCTCAAAACACAACACACACCAAAAAAAACACCACAAACCCCTACACACACACACAAAACGTACACGGGAAAAACAAACACACCACACTTCCCCAATTAAAAATTTTTGTTTTTGGGCTTCTTTTTTAGTTTTTTGTTTGGGTTTTTTTCCCCAATTTTTTCCTTTTTAAAAGCCTCCAAATTTTTTTTTATTTGGAGCTCCCCTTTTTATTTTTCAAAATTTTAAACATTTTTTTTTTTGAAGTTTATTGTTATTTTTATTCGAAAAATTCCTAAACCTGTTTAGGGTTTATTTTGTTTTAAAAATTGTTTTTGAAAATTTTTTATTTCCTGTTAAGGGCTTTAAAATTAATATATATTATATATATTTTCAATAGGGCCTAGCCCTTTTTTCCCATTTGTATTTAGTTAAAAAACAAAATTTGAATATTATTCTTAAAATTTTCCCTTTAGTTTTTTTCCCCAGATTATTTTCACCCGTATTTTAGTTTGTTGGGTTTTTGGGTTTCTTTTTGGGCCCCGTCTAAAACCAAACGCACCCCTTGTCGCCGAAAATTACCAAAAAAACAAAATTTTTTATCTGTTTAAATAATTTTACCCCCAAAACAATCGTATGTGGGAACTGTGGGAAACCCGTTTGTCGGGGGGAAAGTTAAACACTGTCCTCTCTTGCGTTTTTGTATTTTACTTTGTTTTTGCGTTCAGCCAAAAAAAAAACCCCAAATTTGGAGGGCCCTACAAAAATTTCAAATATTTTGAAGTTATTTGTCTATGATAACAACGTTTGGGAAATGTAAAAGTAAGGAATACGGGAAATTTTTAAAATTAAAATAAAGTTTTTTTTAAACCATTTAAATATTTTTTAAAAAAATTTCATTTCTTTTTAAAAAACATTAATTTTAATTTTGACTTTTATAGAAAATCATTGATGTTTATTCCTTTTGGGTTGAAAAAAAATTTCTTACGATTTTTCTTTTTGACAGTCTATTTTGTATTTAAGAGAAGGAAATTTACAAGTGCTTTTGGGATTTCGTTATTGTGAGCCCGAAAAGGGGGGGGTCCCAAAATTTTGGGTTTTTGTAAACCCAATTACAAACCCCAAAAAAAACCCAAGTGTCACTATGTTGATAAATTGGCCCCTTTTGGGGAGAGCCTTGTGCATCTTCCCGGGGCCTAAAGTGAAGAAAGTCCCACCCTCTGTTTTTAAAGACAAAATTTTTTCTATAGGATTGACTTCCCCACCCCCCTTTTTCCCCCTTCATCCATGAGCTCAAAATTTTGGTTCTCCTCACGTTTGGGCCCCAACACCCCCCTTTTTTTTGCTCTATTACTTTTTATGTTTGTAGTAAGAAAATACTTTGGTTCGAAAATTTAAATAAAATTTTTAAAAATGAAGGGCATACCCCTTTAAATCAATCACCCCTTTTACAAATTTAAAAAAAAAAAAAATACAAAGAAATGAAAGCCCTTTTAAAACAAAAATTTTAAACTATTGCATTTATGGAACATAAGGGGATCACAATTTAACCCCCCTTTTGTGTAAGCCCGAAGTGGAACTAATAAAACTTTTTGCGGAACAGCCCCGGAAAAAAACCAAGAAAAAACCGATTGGGGAAAATTAAAAATTTAAATTTTTAAAAAAATTGGAGGGCTACCGTGAATTAACCCTCATTAGTAAACAAAGCCCCAAACAAGTTCATGCCCATTTTGCAAAAACAAATTGCGAAAAAAAAAATTTTTTTTGCGGAACAACCCGGGAACAAACGAAAAAAAAAATATTCCCGATCTAAAAACTGAATTTTTACAAGTGGGGGGGGCTACCGGAATTTGGCCCCCCCAATTTAAACATATCATTTGTGGGGGTTTCCCAAAATTTGGAAAAAAACGAAATTTACTGTGGAAACAACCGGAACAAACGAAAAACAAACGTTTCCCCAATCTTTAAAAATTTGAATTTTTAAAAGGGGGGGGGGGCAAAGGGTAAATTTAGCCCCTAAATGAGTAAACAAAAGTGCCAAAGGGTTCACGCCTCTTATTGTGCGAAACAATGTAAAAACAAACAAACTTTTTGAGAACAACCGGAACAAACGGAACAAACGATTGCATCATAAAAACTTGAATTTTTAAAAGGGGGCGGGGGGGGGCTACCGTGTAGTTACCCACCCTTCATGAGTAAACAAAGCGCCACAATTTCACGCCTAATTTTTGCGAGAAGAATCCGGAACAAAGAATTTTTGCGGAAAAATTCCGGGAAACCAAACGAAGAAAAAACAAATTGGGGATCATAAAAACTTGAATTTTTACAAGGGGGGGGCTCCGTAAAAGTTGCCCCCCCACAATTTAAACTTTCATTTGGGTAGGCATAAAATTCGTAAAAAAACGAAAATTTTTTGGGGAACAATCCGGAACAAACAAAGGGAACAAACGATTCCCAAAAAAAAAAACTTAAATTTTTTAAAAGGGGGGGGGCCCCAATTTTAAGGGGAGTCCCTTTAGGGCAAAAAACATTACACCCAGACTCCGCCTCCGGAGGCAGGCGTGGCCGTTTTTTGGCCACCTGGTCCGCCTTTTCTTTTTCCTGAAAGCCGGCGGCCAGGAATCCCACAAAAGGCGGCCGGATTTTAAAATAAATTTTTTTTAAAAATCTTTTCCGTGAATCCGGGCAGGGAGGGGATTTACCCGAAGAGAGGGGAAACTATCCCAAACAGAGACTCATGGCCACCCGTGCAACTGAGAACAGAACGGTTAAACACGATTAGAAAAAAATAACGAATTAAAAAAGGGAAAATTTTTATTCGCTGTAAAAAATTTGGTTCACCAGGTAAAATAAAATTTAAAATTGGTCTTTCCACAAAAAAAAGCACATCCCGCGGAGGCCCCGTTTTTTAGCCATCCTTTGTAAATGCTTTTTAAAAACCCCAAAAAAAGCGGGTTGCGGGGGGCTCTTTAAAAGGTCCTCTGTAAAAAAAGTGTGGGGGGGTTCGCCTTAGGGAATTTGGGTAAGGTAAAAATTTGGCCCATTGGGGAAAGGCGTATTTTCCCCAAGGAAAAAAACTCACCTGAGGATGTGGGGATACCCCTTTGGGCAAACTTTTCCCCACCGTGCCCCAAAAAAACCGATAACCCTGTTTCCAACCGGCCTTTTTATTTACGCCATTGAAACACGGGACGAAAAGGACATGCTTGGGCCATAAAAATGAAGTTTCGACACGAAAGATCCCGAAGTTTATACCCCCGGGGTAGAAAGGGGGGTTTCTCACCCGTGGGACAGATGGCTGACAAACGGACTGGTAAAAAAGGGCCCCAGAGCCAGTCGGGGTGCCCCCCGGGTGGGACACAAACCTAAAAATTTTTAACCCGCCGGGGTTAGCTGACCATAAACAAAGCAAACCCGTAACCCCAAGCTTTGATCTCCCCAAAATTTTTAAGGGGCGCACCCGTTTTTTCCCCCTATCAGAAACCCCCAAGCGACGCTAACAACATTAAGTAAATATGCTTTGATAAAACCTGGGCTATCGGGTTTTTTTATAGGGGAAAAAATCCAGTTAATTTAAAAAATCAAAAAAAAGGCCCCAAAAACCTTACGCTCTCCGAGCTGGTAAAACCGTGGGTTCTTTAAAAAATTTTGGGGGCTGGCTTTTACCCCGGGTTTAATTTTTTTGGGAAAGTGGTTGCCCAAATCGTTTTTGGCCCCTGAAAAGAAAAAGTCAGACGCAAATGCCCACATCCTTAGTTTTGTTGACAGTTTTTTGTATCCCCCGGGTTCGGGCCCTGGGGAAGACTCGATGAACTGCAAAAAAATTTGCGTATAAACCCAAAAAAAAAGGAAATAAAACGAACAGGAAAAGCGCACATTGTCTACAATGCAAATTTATCGCAATCCCGAAAAGCTTACAGTTTAAAAAAATTTTACCCTGAGGCCCCCCATTTTCTTGAAAAAATTTTCATTAGATAAGGTGTTTTTTTAAAACCTTCCCCCGGAAGTGTCTATCTCACAAAAAAAATTAGATAAAAAAATAGGAAGGTTCCCCCGGAACCCCCAATTAAACGGGGTTTTTTTAAAAAATTCGTACAGCCAGGGATGTAACCCTTCCCCAAAATCAAAGAAGACACCCAAAAAGGTGTTTTTTTATAGAGGAAGGGGGCCCAGGAACTGCTTTTCTCAAGGCAACAATGTTCCCCACCGGGGGGAATCGGTTACGGGGAAAAAGGGCCACATTGATATCGATAGAAGTTTTGCGGGATTCTAAATACCATTTAAATCTTTTATTAAATAAATTTTCTCAAATTTATTTTGTATCCCCGGACAAAGTTAATAATAAGGTTTTATAACAAATTTGGATCAAATTTTTAAACTTGCCACTTTTTTTAAATTTGGGAAAAAAGGGTTTTGCTGGCCTCCACAGTGTTGACGTAAACAGCTCTCAGGCAAATTGTCTCAGGGCAAGGAAACAAAAACTTGATCTGTTTAAGCTTTCACAAAAAAGATTATCTTGTCCTAGGAAACTCCGTTTAACGGGGTCATCTGTGGGGGCGTATTTTTAGTAAGGGCGCAAATTTAAAATTTTGGGAACCGCCAAACGCGGAGGGGGAAATTTTAAAAATTAAAAACTTTCTTTTGGGTAGATTGGGGATTTTTTTTTCCTAAAGGGTTTTTTACCTTTTTCCAAATCTCCCACTCCATAATGTGGTTTTTTCAAGAATGGGAGTATTTAATTTTATTAACAATTCTTTAAAAACCAAAAAAAATTAAGGGAAAAAAATTTTTGGGAAAACCTGGTTAAAATCTTGTTTAACAGTAAAAAAGGGGGATTTGACTTTTTTTTTTAAAAAATTTTTGTTTTAAAAAATAAGTTGTTCAATTATGGGAAAGGGTTTGGGAAGTGTCATCACATATGTTATTAAATAATTTGAAAAATTTTAAAAAGTTCAAAATTTTGGGTTTAAATCCCAAGCAATTTTTTTATGTTAAAAAAAAATAATAACTCTCAATTAAAAAAAAAAAAATTTTAAAAATCAATTTTTTAATGGGCAAAGTTATATTTTATGGGGCGCAAAAAATTTAAAATTTTAGAATAAAATAAAATTTTTCTCTCATTTTTGGGGGAAAAATAATGCAGGGTTTCCCCCAAAAAAACCGGGACTTTCTCGCTTTTTTTAAAATACATTAAATCATTAAAATTTTAAAATTTAAAAATATTGTTGCGAAACATATAGTTAAAAAGCCCCCTTTTTTCAAACCCCTAAAAAACCTTTTCCCCCTGCCCTGTAAAAAAACCCTTTATCTTTTCCTATCCTTAGGAAATTATTGACTTTTTAAAAAAATATATCTATTATAAATTTTTTTTAAATTTTTATAATTTTTACAATTTTACTTTGATAAAACAATTTGTGTTTCAAATATTTTTGTGAAAATATTTTTAAAACTTTTGTTATTATTCTTTTTAAGGGAAAAAAACATTCCAAGTCTTTTTTTTTGAAAAATTTGGGTTGCCCTCATTTTATTGGGTCTTTTAAAAAAAGTTCTGGGTAAAAAACTAATTAAAACTTTTATCTTTGTTTTGGGATAAAAATTCTTGTAAATTGCCCTTTAAAATTTTGGGTTTGGGAATATATTTTCCCTAATCCTTCCTATAGAAAAAAATTTTAAATTTATCCTAAATACCGGGTTTTTCAAACTAAAAAAAAATTGTTTCGGGGCTCAAACCAAATATAGTTTAAGAAAGAAGGGAATAAAGAAATTCATTTTTTTGTTTCTAAAGCTTAAAAAAAACAAAAATTTTTCATGTAATCTCGGGGTAAAAAAAAGTACCATTACAAATTTTTATCTCTTTATGTATATGAAAATAATTTAAACATTAACAATCTCGCAATTTATGAAATTTGGGTATCCGAAGAGTAAAAATTTAATGATTTGAAAACGAACCTCTGTGACCTTGGGGGAAATGTTGATCAAATCCAACCAACAATATTTGGTAAAAAATTTTGATAGCAAATACAATAAAAACCTTTTAAATTTTAAAATTTAAAAACTTAAGTATTTAGATAACTCCCATATTTTTGTTCCCCAATAATAAACTTTGTTTAAATGACTTTTTATCAACCAATTTTTACAAAAAAAATTTTTTTGGGGGAATTTGAATATTAACTACTGCATTACGGAACCCTCATATACAAAGGCAAAAAATAGAAAAAAAAGATACAAATTTTTTCAAAACCCCCAAAAGAAAAATCCCCCATCTAATCAATGAAGGAATTTTCAACAGGGGTTTATCTATTTGTTATAAAAAAACTTTTTTAAAGTTTTTTGAGTAAGAAACGTTCCTGGAGATCTCAATGCCAATACACTTTACACATCCCATCTCCCCTTTTGTCTCCCGCCCTTATCCCAAAGCTGTTCAAAAATTTTGTTTCATAAAACTGATCAAAATGAATATAATCACCTAAACCTTTAATGGGCTGCCCACGAGGGTGGGCAGTAACCCCAAACCCTAAAACCCCAACCAAAAACTTGAATTATATTTTCCCCCCCTTTTAATTTTTTGGTTCAAAAAGGGCCAAAAAAAAATCGCCCCCCGGTAAAAGTTTTTTTTTTCGTTTGCCCCCCGGGGATCTATAGGGAAAAATTCTATATACCCCCTGTGGAGTAAAAAAATCGCCCCCCCTGACCGAACCCGGAGTCTCCTTAACTCAGAACCCCCTTTTTTAATTTTCTCCAACCGTCACCCGAACCGGGGTAGGGTCCTGTTTTGGGTCCTTTAATTTATTTCTTTCTGTCCATCATTTTTTTTTCGAACAATCCTGAAACAAATTTTCCCATCTCAAAAATCTGCCCCACAATAGGGGGCATGCCCAAAGTAATTCTGATAGCACCTAAAAATTTGTTTTTATCCGTTTTCTATTTTATGACGTCGAGGGCCCAAAATTGTCCACTAGGGAAAAGTTTATTTTTTTTTCAACCGGGGCTACGTATGGGGAATGACATCGTATAGCCCGGGTTTGGTGTATTATTATTTACTCCCACCGACACCGGCACTCCAGGGCTGGGGCTTTTTATTTCGTTTTTTCTTTTTGATTATATACTTTTGGTTCCTTATTTTTCCCGGGTTTTTTTTTTTCCCAATTCCAAACTTTTCAACGTGATATTTTTTAAAAGGTCCCTGTTGATACAAAGGGGGGAAACGTTGGGTTTTTTCTATTATTTTCCTCCCTCTAAATCTTTTGTAACCCTTTTAATCGGGCCCTCAGGGCCCTCTACATGTAATATTGTTCATTGCTATAAATGAAAAATGTCGACCAACAAATTAAGGGGGCCCCTTTGGGGGCGTGTGTTTTGATATGTGTATCCGCCAGGGCCCAATGTGTTACATGTATATATCGTTTATTTTTAAAACCAAAAAAAACCCATAAAAAACAAAAAAAACATTCCAAAATTAAAACCATCCTTGCTTTTTTATATTACTACATAATGGGGGTAGGCGGGAAATTTAACTGAAAAATTTCCCCAAAACAATTTTTTTGATGTACAAAAAAAAAAATTTAATACGTTTTTAAACGATCGCTTTGTTTAAATTTTTACGATTTTAACAAAAAAAATTACCCCCAGTGTTGTTAAACAAAAAAAAAAAATTTTTTAACCCAATTTTTTTTGGTTTATGTATTTAAAAATTTATAAAAAGGTTTTGGGAAATAGGGATCTTTTTCAGGGGTTTCCCAAATTTGTACATTTTTTACAAATTTTTAACCCCAAGGTATTTGTGTTTTTTGGCATATTTAGGCAAAAAAGGGTTAGAGGGCCATTTCCCGATAAAATGTATTGAACGTTTATTATTTTTTTTGCTTTTCCTTTTTTCTCCTTTTTCTTGGGCCCAAAACATGGGGGGAAATTTTCCCAAACGAAAAACAGGGGGATCCAGGATGTTCTGGGGGTTTGGAGGTGTCCGCGCTCTCAGGGAAAACCTTTTCGGGGGGGGCTACCCCTTTGGGAAAAGTTAAAAAAAGAAAACCCCCTTTTTAAAAATTTTGAAAATTATATTAAAAAGTAATTAAAAAAATTTAAAAAGAAAAAAAAATTCATCGTTTATTCATTTTTTCTTTTTAAATTTTTTGTTTTTTTTGGCAAAATTTAAATGTTTTTAAAAAAATGTAAATAAATTTATTGCCCTGTGATTCAAAAACGGGGAAGCAATTTGGCTACTGAGAATTACATGACAAACAACTGGAAAATTGATTTTTTAAAATTATGGGTACGAAATTGGTTAATTTTAAATTTTTCATTGTTAAAAAAAAATTTTAAAATACTTAAAGGGGTTAATAGGGGGTGCACCCCCCTTTTGTGTCAGCCCCTGTTTGGGCAAATTTGAAATAAATTTTTTGGGGTTTGTTTAAACCCGGGGTGTTTAATTTTTTTTTTTTCTGTAATTTTTAAATTATTAAATTAAAAAAAATCCCGCCACGTGGGAGGGCCCACTTTTGATATTTCATTATTACTGACAAAGGGAAATTTTACCAACCCATGGATAGCAACGTTGTTTTACAAAACGTTAAAAAAAATGCTGGGGGCCCCAGGAGTCAAAGTTTTTTCCGCACAGAAAAAAAAAACCCAACAAGGTATATTTTTTTTTCAAAAAACCCCTTCTTGAATCAAGAGAAATGAAAAAAAATAAAACTGATACATAATGTCTTTCACTTTCCCTGGGGTAATCGGTTTAAAGAGAAATTTGGCTATAGCACGAAGCATTTCTATTTTTATTTTACTTGAGGACAAAGGTGTTTTAAAAAATGTAAGATTTGGCGAGGGGGGTGATTAAATTTGGTAGGCGTCCCCCTTTAAAAATTTTTTGGCAAGATTAAACTCTTTTACCCCCTTTATCCAACTCACATCACATTAGGGTGATTTTAAAAACATCTCAGGTAAAAAAATCTGTTTCTTCTTTTTCATCGTTTTTAAAATAAAATGTTTGATTTAAAAATATTTTTGATTTTAAAATTTTACATTTTTTTTTCAGTTTCATTTTTTTAGGTTCTAAGGAAAAGTTGGGGTTTATAAATAAAAAAAATTTGTTTGAGATGTCGGGGGTTAAGAAAAATTTGTACCCCCAAAATATACCCAAATGTTCACTCCCAACAAAAAACCCCAATTTAAACTTTTTTTAATTTTCCCGGGGGTTAGTCAACGTTAAAAAGGGATGTTTTTTAAATTGGGGGGTTTTAAAACAAAAACATAATTTTGGGGGGTTTCAAGATAAAATTGTACACGCATTAGGGGTGTGGGAAAAGAGGTAAACTATTTAGACAAAAGAAAAATTAAATTTGAAAAAGACCTCTTGGGAGTTTGGGAAAGAATAAAAATTGAATTTTTAAATAAATTTGGTTTAATTGGTTTCCCCAACTTGATGTACTGTTTTTAAAATCATTTTCATGTTTATCTGAATTAAAACCCAAAAAAGGGATTTGGGAAAATATTTTTTTAAATTGCAAAACAAATATTTTTGATTAGTTTCCTTTTTGAAAAGGGTTTTCCTTCGACTTAGTCATTTTAAATTTAAAGGGCCCTATTTTATTCAAAATTTTTGAGTGTTTTACTTTAAAAACTTTTTAATTTTCCGGTTTTAAAGGGCGGGGTTGTTTAAATGATTTTAAACCCAAAACATAACGAAACGGGGCCAAAAATTGATAAGCCTTTTAAAGGGTTTTGGGGGTTTTGTTTTTTTGGGAAAAAAAAAATTATATTTTTTTATTACGTTTGGGTTGGTTTTAAATTTAAAAGTAAAACTAAATAAATCATCCGAAAATTTTTAAAAAAATTTAAAAAAATAAAAAAAATAAGTAAAAAAACTGAAAAGGGCTGGCTAGTTTATTTTCTGTCCTGTGCTGGGATATTAAAAATTTGGCAAAGTTTCCTCTTTCTAGCTAATCTGGGGTCTTGGGTTTGGGTTTTTGTAAAAAAGGGAAAACTGATACTTAGGAAATTCCCTATAAAGTTGATAAAATTTTTAGATTTTTTGTTTTAAAGTAGGGGGGTTTATGTGATAATGTTTCCCATTTTAAAAGTCCAGGTCATTGGGTTTTGGATAGTGTAACGGGGCTAAAAGGGTTTATCAGTTGTATTTTAAAAAAACAAAATTTAATTTGGGTTTTTAAAAAAAAAAAACATATTTCAAAAAAAAACTTTATTATAAGGGTTTAAAAAATTACTTGTATTTTAATATGTGTTAAAAAATCTTTAAATAAAATAATTTTTTTTTTCATTTCTTTGGGAAAATTTAAAATTTTTAAGGTTTGGGAAATTTTCAATTAACCCCTTTTTCAGACAAATTTTTGGGCCCAAATTTTTTTTAAAGTTCCCAAATTATAAAAATTTGTAGCAATTTTTCCCCAAATTTTGGGGCCCACCTCATTCCCCAAATAATTTTCAAATATTTTTTAAAAATTTGTTTGGGTTTTCCTTTTCCCTTCAGTAAAAACCTTTACATTTTCCCCCGCAAGGGGACCCCAAAAAATTATTTTTTCCTTAGTACTGGGGAGCAATAAATCCCAACCCCCCCCTAAAGGCCCATTGCAGGGGATGCCACATATTCACACAAACAGAAAACAAACGAATGGTGTGAATATAATTAATTTTGGATGATTGTAGGGGTGTTTTGCAAAAATTTAAAAAGGGGGGCGGGGAACGAACCATGTGAAAACGGACAAATTTTTAAAAACAGGTGGGGCCCTATAAAAGGAAAATTTTTTAAACCTATTAAAATTCCAAAAAAACGTTTGGAACAACCCCAAAAATAAAAAGGGGTCCCACAAAATTTAAAAAGGGAAAAAGGGGGTAAACCTTCTACAAATGCCTATTGTATCAACTCTTTTACAAAGAACGGGAATATGTGGTCTTTAAAATTCCAATGAAAATAATGGCTAATTTTTTTTAAAACATAAAATTAAATAGTTAAAGGGGCCAAGGGCTGCTAAAAATCAATAAGAAACTAATAACCCCCATTTTTTTACTAGAAAAAAAAGGGGGAAAAAACGCCCTTTTTGGGGCTCAAAAAAAAGTACGGGAAGGGCCCCTTTCCCGGGCCCCCAATGCCCTCGGGATTTTTAAAAAAACAAAGGGGAGTTTTGCTTGAAACATTTGGCCCACCCATTAAAATTGAAATAATTTTGATTAATTTTTTAGCAAAAAACTTTAAATTTTTTGGGCACAAAATAAACCCCACGTTACACTAACGACGGTATGAGTTTTAATTAAGGGGGAAAAAGAAAAAGTGGGGCCCAATTTGATATAGGGGGGTTTTTCTCTAATCTATACTGTACTTAAAACAAAAAAAATTTGCCTTGGGGTATCAGTGCGAAAATTTTTTCTAGTGCACTTTTTCACTTTAAATCTCGAAAAATTATTGGACAAATACTGGATTTATCGGGGGGGATGGGAAGGGATACCGCCCGTTCCTTTGGCTTCCCTTTTCACCAAAATTTGACTTAAATGATTTGGGGGGGGGGGGGGGCAGGGGGGAGAAATTAAAAACAAAGTCATCAATTGTACTTTCCCGGGCGTTAGAAAAATTATGAAAGAACAACCCCCCCTAACCAAAAAAAAATTCAAAAAATAATTAATCCCTTTTTTTAAAATTTCCCTTTTTTTTAAAATTTTTTTGAGATTTTTTTATAAAAAATTAAAAGGGTTTAATACGGGAATTTGTAAATTTTTTTTAGTTTATTTTTTGTGTGAAGTCAAAGAAAAAAACCCACAAAAAGTGCTAAATTTATGCAAGTCTTTTTTAGCCCTTTGAAGTCAAGAAAATGAAAAACCTAAAAAATTTAAAAAAAAAATTTTTCCCAAACCCTTTAGTACAAAATTAAAAAAAAAAACCCTTTAAAAAATGGCCAAAAACCCCAATTTCTAAATATTTAAAAAAATTTAAAAAATTTAAAATGAAAAAAGGTTTTTTAAAAATTTTTTTAAACCTATTACAAGATATGTATTATTTTTTGTTTGTCTCAGAAATAAATTGTATATCATTGGCCCCCATGTTGTGGCGAGGGCCCCCTAAGTAGTTATCCCTCACTCCTTCAATGTGTTGACAAACCTTCCCCGGGTTTTTTTGTTTTTTTGGGAAACCCCCAAGTCATCAAAAATTTTTTTGGGGCCCAATTTCGTGTGTTTTTTTTTTTGGGGTTAGAAATATGCTTCTAAAAATTTCTATCGCTACGCCCAAGCCAAGACTGTGAATCATCTTTAAACCGTTATCTTTGGGGCGCTTTCTATTACCAACCATGTGAGGTATTCACTTTCAAAGTCAATATTTATTTTGTTTTAAAATGTCTACTGAAAAGGTATAAACTTGTTTCTTTATAACTATAAAATTAACCTATTTGGGCCCATTTTTCGGGTTTGCTTTTAAAAACAAAAATACTTTTCTTTTTTTAAAGTTAACAATTTACATATATTTTTTAATTTAAAGTTGCTTTGTACTAATAAACTCTAAAAAAACCCTTTTTTTAAAAAAATGTTTGGAACTACATATTTTGTGAAAAATTTGTCTTTGGATAAAAAAAATCCGATAAAAATTTTTTTTCCCATTAGGGGAAAATATTCCACATTATTTGTTTTATTAGGGATTTAGATTACAGTAAGGGAAAAATTTTCTTTGGGGGTTAAAATGAATGAAAAATTTCCAAAAAAATTGAATGGTTTTTTTTTATGAAATCCAAAAACCCTTCTGTTGAAAAAGGTCATGATTAAAAATTTTTTGTACTCGCCCTCTTAAAACAAAATGGCTGGGGGTTAAGTGGGTTTGTTCGGTGTAGTTTTTAATTTCTTGGAGAGTAAAAAGACACCAAGGGAAAACCCTTTTCATTTCTCAATAGGGGGCATTTTCAAGGTTTAAAAACTTTTTTTTTTTTTTAAGATTGCCCGTTTTTTTTGGAAAAATATTTTTTTTAAAAACCCCTTACAAATTTTTATTTTGGGTACATAGTAAAATTTTCCTTAGTGTTTTCTACATGACGTTATAAAGGGGCCCAAGGTTAAAGGAAAGAAAAAGAAAGGAAAAAGGATTAAAATTTATTTTTGACCAGAAGGAAAGAAGAAAAATCTAGGGGGAAAAAAATTGAAACTGAGACGTCTTTTGCGTTTCAAAACCCTCGTCCCCCACGATTTTTTTTCCCCCTAAAAGGGGTTACCTTCCCCTCGGTTTTTAATCGTAAAAACACGGTTTCCCAAACCAATCACGATCATCCTCAAATGGTATATCTTTTCTTTACAATTATTGTAAAAACACGGTATATTTCCCCCAGGGTGTACCCCATGAAACTTCGAAATTTAATGATTCAAAAAAACTTCGTCAATTATGAAAACAATATAATATGTACCTACCTAAGATTTAAGAGGGCTTAAGCAAATTCCCACTAGCAGCTATAGAAAGGTTTTAGGCAATACTCATTAAAAAGGCATATAAGGTCTTTTTTTTTTACTCACCAAAAACCTACCCGTGTCTTGGGTAAAAACCCACTTTTTTTATTTAAAATTTTTCTTTTTACTTGTGAAAGGAAAAAATATGAACTGTATAATATTTTTAAAAGACTTTAATAAACAAAAATTTAAAATTTGTTTGGTTATCCCTTCTAAAAATTAAATTACAAAAAAATAAAAAAAAAAATTTTCCCAAAGGGAAATTTAAAATATATTAAAAATAAATTGTAAAAAAAAAGAAATAAATTCAAAAATAAAATAGACAAAAATAATTTTTTCCTAAAACCACCTCAGAGTTTTTAAAGGAAAAAATTTTAAATTTTCATGAAGGGTAAAAAAAAAAGTTCAAAAACAAAAAACCCCATCACTTTAATAATAAAATTATATATTTCCACCCCTTTTAAAATAATATTTTTGAATGAAAAATTTAACAATAAAAAAAAAAAGTTTGATTGCTAGAAAGTGTAACAAGCCTTTTTGGGATTTGGATATCAAGTTGGGAAATTAATCCAAAAAGTTATTAAATTTTTTTGGAACTACGTCCCCACGGGTTTGCTGACCTCTGGCCCTAAATAAAAATTGTTATAATGTTGACCCTTGTACACTTGAAATAAAAATTTTTGAAAGTGATTGGTTTTTGGGTGTCTTGTGTGCTGTTTAAATCTTTGTTATTTTCGAAAATTCAAACCAGGGACTTGTGGTTTTAAAGAACGTTTATTGTAAGGTTGGCGTAATTAGAAGCCGTTTAAAAAAAAACACTCAATTTTAAGCCCGATTTCTTGCCCCGAAACGGCCCTCATGGGAAAACCCAAAGAAAAGGGCCCTTTTATTGTTTTTTCCCGGCGTGACCATCGATTTTGTGTACGATAAAAATTAAAAACGTTTTTTGGGGTTTTTAGATTGAAAAAAAAGATAACTAAACTTTACAATGCTGAGACCAAGACATCGGGGAACAAAAATTAAGGGTTATTTTTTTAATTTTTAAAATTTTTAATAAATTCCTTAAAAATTTGTTTATACTTTCAAAATATTTTTTTGATTTTTTTATATTTAAACGGGGTTTTGCAGGACTAACCCTATAAATTAAAAAAACTAACAATGTTATATTTACGTTTTTTTTATTTGGGTTTTTAAATAAAATCTAAAAATATGTTTTAAAAACCCATAAACAATAAAATTATTTTTAAAATTTAAACCCAAAAAAAGGCAGTTCTTTTCCCCGGGAAATGATGAAAAAAACCCAAAAAACTTCATTAGTGAATTTATTTGGTTTACCTTGTACAAAAAGATTTTCTTTTTAAAAAAAGTAATATTGCCAATATAGCCTGAAAAAAAATTTATTTTCTTTACCCCGGGGTTTGGGACAAATTCCAAGTTTTTTTAAAGGGAACGGGTCCCTAGAGCGCCGGGAAACATTGTGGGCTACAAAAATTTTTGGGGTTGGGAAACTAAAAGGGTTTAAGACATTTGCTTCTTTAAAATTTTAACCTTTACATGCTATTTGGTTAAATTTTCCCATTTGAGAAAACCCTTTAAATTTTAAATTTATTTTCCCCAGAAAAGGTGAAAACATTATAATTAAAACCACTGTCCGTATTAAAGGGGCCCATTGTTAAATTTAAATTTTAAATTAGATGAAAAATAGCACTTGAAAACAAAAACAAAGGTTGGACTTTTATCTTAGTGCGTTTAATGCTATACCATTTAGCTATAAAAGGGAAGGGTATTGTGTTCAGAGTTTTTATTTGACTGGTAATTTAAAAAATGGTTTGTGATGTGCGTTGGTATTCATTAGCTTTTAACTTTTTAAAATTAAAATCTTGAAATTGAAATACTTAGCTGCAAAACTTTCCCCCAAAAGGGTCAGATGACTCTGGTATTTTCATTTGCTTTTTAAATTGGGCGGTCAATGTATTACTTTTCCCACAGGGAAAATTCACAGACTCACCTTTTCAATATAATGAAAAACGACCCCGAAACTTTTCGGTTAAATCCTAGATAGCTCGGCGAAGAGCCTGGGCCCCCAAAGCCAAATGTCTCAAACTAAATTTCCCCATTTTTAAGTGTTTTTTTTTAAAAATTTTTAAATTTTTTTTTAAATGGGGGTTATTATGGTTATAGGGGTTTTATTGAAAGCCACTTTTTACAAAAAATTTCAAAAACTTCCCTTTAAATATCTTATTTTCATACTATTTATATAAGAATTGTTTTAAATTTTTTTTCCCGGGGCAAATAAATGGCTTGCTATTTGGGCAACTCGGGGAAAACCCCAACTCAAACCAAAAGGGAAAAAGTTAAAGGACTGTTAATTCAGAACTCATAATGGGGACCCCCCCCCCAGCCGGGGGATACCCCAAACCGTAAACCCCTTATGTCCCCGGGTTTGAAAAATGTTTTTTCCCCAAAATGCCGGGTGGAAGAAAGGGGGAAGCTGCAGTTTTTCCAAACTGGGGCCCCCCCGCAGAGTTGTCGAGTTGGAAAACCCCATGACCCTTTTTGGTAGATCCCAAAACCCTTCTTCAAGAACCATGAGGTGTTGTGTATGATTTTTTAATAATGTTTATATGTTTTATTCTTTTTACCGTTATTGAAGTCCCTTTCCCGGGAAAATTTGTGGGCCCCCTACAAATTTTTATCAAAAAAACACAGAAAATTATTACCAAAAGTTTTATTTTCCTAAATTTCGCTCAGCATGTTTAACTTTAAACCCCTCCATATTAATCTTAAAAATAAATTTAAAATTTCTGGTCCTTTACTTCATTTTTTATTATTAGCACCGCTTTTCTTACAAACCCGTTCGGGTTATACGCACTTACCTAATGTGTAATGCAGGGTGATTGTGAGATGAAATGGGGAAACCTTTCATTTTTAAACTGGAATCCCAAAAACCACGGTGGGGGCCCTGGCATTCCCCCCCTTCACAAAAATTGCCCTTGTCAGAGGTAAAGGGAAAGGGGTTTTGGAAATCAGAAAAAACTTTTGCCGGGAGGGGGAATAGAACCCCGGCTCCCAGCACAAAAGTCTGAACCCCTTCCCCCCAGACCCCCAGGTCAAAAAGTAAATAAAATATTTCTCCGTACCCAACCCAATTTTTTAATTTTTCTGCACTTTCTTTTACAAGGGGTTCTTGAATATCTGTCAATTGTGCCCCGTCAAAATTTTTTCTCTTTTTTTAAAGGGTTTTTTGCCCAAAATTACAAGACGCCCTTGACAGATTTTCAAGATCTTTAATATTGGGTATTTTAAAAAACTAAACCCCGATTTTTTGCAACTGGGGGAAATTTTAAATTTATTTTGATAAAGAAATTTAAATTTTTATAAAAACCCTGTAAAAAATACTGGGGGCCCCTTCTGCCACACCGCAAAATTTATTTGGATTTGTGAATTTTTACCCAACAAAAAAAAAAATTTTAAATTTTTAAAATTTAAAATTAAGAAAAATTTTTCCCAACTTTAAAAAGGGATTTTTTCGTAAATATCCCGTCATGCTTATTTTTTTTTTTATCAAAAAAAAGACTGTATTTAATTGGGCTTTGGGTTCACTCCCCCAATTTGGGCTGAAATTTTCAACTCGCTGTTTATTTAAATTATTGTTGAGTTTACAATGAAAGGGTTCCCTTTTTACCATTGTAGGTTTTTAAAGAATGTCAAAACGAAGCCCAAAAGACTATAAATTTAAAATAAAAACCCTTGCACAACTTCCCTCGGAGGAAAGTAAAGCCAAACGGGTTTTATGGGTTTTTTTGGTTTGTATAAGGG
Organism: Timema cristinae; assembly: GCA_039000515.1. NCBI lineage: Eukaryota > Metazoa > Arthropoda > Insecta > Phasmatodea > Timematidae > Timema > Timema cristinae. Next base: position 35,833 of record JBCFYV010000934.1, on the reverse strand, counting down.
CCCCCGAAGGTATTAATATACCCCTTTTTGGTAAAAAATTGGGAAAATATTTTGCTATTACTCATTTTTAAAAATAATCAGTCGGGTTTGGGAAAAAGGAAAAACTTTTAAATCAAATTTAAAATTTAAAAATTAAAGAATAGAACTCAATTGGTTTGGGAAAAAAAATTGTTTTACTTTTCTTTGGGGATGTTTTTAAACTACAGTTTTATAAAATCTTTTTTTCATATTTAAATTATCCAGGGAAAAAGATTGGGAAAAAATCCTTTTTTTATGTGGTGGAATTATGCTGGATATCTATGGGTATCTTAAAACTTTCAAGAAGATTTTTAAACAACACCTCCCTCATTTAGTCTTAAAGGGAAAGTTTTTAGGGTTTGGCAAAAATGATTCTTTTTTTTGAAAAGTGGGACCCGGTTGAATAGGTTTTAATTTGAGAAGCTAAAAAAAAGGGTAATTTTGTCCCCTGGGAAAAGGGAAATTTTTGAAATTTGTGACTCCAAATTTTCATGCTTTATGGCAGTTTTTTTTCATTTGATGAAATCCAAGATCCCTCACATAAGGGGTTTTGTTATGTTGGGAAGGGCCCTTTTCGTGTGGCCCCCCAGAGAAATAACCCTCCCTATATTAGAAAAGTTTATCAGTACAATTGGGGGAGAGGGGGTTTTAAAAGGTGTCCCTGGAATCTACTTGTTTGAAAAGGGTTTTTGGGTGTTTTTAATTGTCAGATTTTTTCTACAGTCTGGCTTGGATTTGTAGGAATGATAATTGGGCCCGTTTTTTTTAAGAAAACGTGTGAAAGAGATCGGGAATTGACCGATCCCCCGTCGTTCAATAAAAACCCAAAAAAAATTGCCCACCTGGATGATTATTTCTCACTGGTTGGGTTCCCGATGGTGGTGGGGGCCCCGCCTGGTTAAAAAGAAAAACCAAAAATGTTGGCCCCCTAGCAAACCTTTTTTTAAACGAAAAAAAACATATTTGGAAAAAATGGGAAAAAAATTCCCGTGAATTTCTTACTATAGCAACAAACCCGCAAAAACTTTTTGTGGAAGATTGGGTTTTCCCAGATTTAAAAAAAAATTATTCCTTTGAGGGGATTTTAAGATGTTAAGATTCCCATGTTTTTACCATTGGGCCCCGTTGTGGTTTCCCTTCTCATTTAAAGGAAAAAAGCATGTGTAACAAAATCACTTGGAGTGGGAACTTTTTCATAAACACCTAAGACGACTTTTTTGGGTTATTTGGGAGGAAAGGGGAACTCTGAGAAAAAATTAAAAAGTCATCGTTACAGATTCCCCCTAAGGGGGAGGGGGGAAAAAATGCCGGAGGTGGTTTTTAAGCTCCTTTTCCCCCCCAACCGCATAAAAGAAAACATCTGGTTTTTGAAAATAATAGGGGGTTGGGCTTGGCTGGTCCTCTGGGTTTTTGAGAGAAAGGGGTGGGAAAGGGATGGGTTTTGTTTTTAAAACGTGCTGTTATCTTGCAGTACATCTGGTTTGATTTCTTCCCTCTTTCCCCCGAAGCTTTTATTCAAGTTTTTTCCCCGTTTTTTTTTGTTTTGAAAAAGGGGGGACCTTCTGTTTTTTACCTGACAATGACACCAACTTTTACCGAGGGCCAATAACGTTTTCCCAAAAACTTTTATTGGGAAAAGACCTTTTTAAAATAGCTCGGGTTTAACGATCCTTGGGAAAAAAAACCAAAAATTTGTTTCCCATTGGGGGGGAGGTTTTTAGGAAAGGTTTAAAAAGAAATAAAACAACTTTTGAAGAAGTTTTAGGCAAAGCTTTCCTAACTTTCCCAAAAAAAGGGTTACTCTTCTCTGTAAATATATAAAATTTCCATTATTATGGACCACTGTTACCTGAAAGAAGATTGTGGGCCCAAATTTAAAGTCCTTACCCCGGCTTGTTTTCTGAAAAAAATAAAGGGAAATGGGAAAAATTCCAGAATAAAGAAAGCTTTTTTATATTAAAATTTTTGAACAGACGAAAACCGGGCATTTTTAAATCTAAGAAAAGAATTGAAGAAAGATTTCAGAATATATCTGGGGCTTTTTTTGGGATGTAGTTAAAAAGAAAAAAACAATCGACCCACTTTTGGGTTTTAAAATTTTGGGGGTATAGTTTAGTTGGATCAGGGCGGGTTTCCAAAAAAGGGGGAATGGCCCCCGGGAAAAATTTTTGTAGTTTTTTCCTAATCTGTTTGAATAACAAAGCTCGGGAAGAGGGGTGACTACTAAAAAGGGGTTTAATTTTTGAGGGCCCATACAAATTCTCCCCCCTTTGAGGTTTCCCGATGATAAATGTGGGGAAAACTAAAGGGGCTTTGTTTCGAGGGAAAAAAGTAAAAACTTCAAAAATCCTTCTTTAGAATGAAAGGCCGCCCTTAAAGCCCCCCCCGCAAAGGGAAAAGGGCAAAAGTTCCCACCCCAAATTTTCCCATTGTTTAGAATAACCATCCTCCAAAGGGGAAAGGGGGTGTTAAAAGGCCCGAACTCCGTTGGCATTTGAAAATTTTTTGTTGCCGGGTTTGAAATTTTTTAAACTAGATTAAAATTTTTTTTTGTTTAAAGTGAAAAGAATTTTTAATTTTAAAAATTAAAAATTAAAGAGATTAATTTATATATTGTGATTTTTCCTGTAATAAAAATAAATCATACTCTTTTTCCGTATTTAATTTCGTTTCGGGAACAAAAACTATTTATTTTTCCAAAAGTAATGTTAATAATATTGTAATTTAAACTAAAAATTTAAAAAAATTATGGTTTTTTTTTTGGATGAGAGAGGGCCCCAAAATCCTTAAAAATTTAATTTTTTTTAAAATTAAAAGAAAAAAAGCTAGTTTCTCACAAGTGATTATTTTGCACCCCAAAAAATTTTTCGACAAAGCAATTTTTTAAAGTAATTTCTATAGTTTAAAAAACTTGAAAATAAACCCTGCTTTTTTGACACTTTTCACTTTTTTTAAAATGTTGGGGAGGGTAAGAGCTAAAACACCAAACAATAAAAAACTTTTTTTTTTAATATTTTCTTAAATCAGTCCCCCCTTGACTTGGGTTTTTTAAAAATTGTTGAAAAAAACCCCCTTCATAGACAAATGGTCTAAGGCGTCTTCTTTTTTTAGACTAGGGCCGACAAAAATATGGGGGGATTTTACAATAGGGTTTTTTACAGAGGTTGGTTTTTCCCAATTGGGTTTTTCCCCTTTTTGTTTTAACCCCAATGGGTTACACTACGGCTTTAAAAAAACTTCCTTCCAAAGGGGTTATTTTAGGAAACCAACCCACTTTATTGGGTTTCCCTTTGAATTTTTTGCCAAGCTAGCGAATTTTTTTAAAGTGTTTTTTCATTTATTTTCATAAATAATGTACCAAAAATAAACCCGGCAATTAATTGTACGGGAAAAAATTTTAAAGCCCCCCTAATAAGGTTTTTTAAAAAAAAAAATTTTAAAAAATTATCATCCTATCTATCATGACTTAAAAGGGGGGGCTATTTTAAAAAATGTGGAATTTGAAAAAATTTTCAAAAAAAATTTTTATAAAAGTTTCCTCGTTTTATACAAATATTTACTATCACGGCTTATAAAACCTGTACCAAACCCATATTAATACTTTACAACTGGGAATCTTTACCACACCACCTTAGAGAAAAGAGTAAAAATTAGCATTTTTTTCTCCTGAAGGGGTAACCACGATTTCTCACATTCTATGAATTTTTGCTCCTTCTTCTTCCCCCTGGGGTTTTCTTCTTTTTTTGTTTTTGTCGTTTTCTTTTTAAACCTGCATCCCGTTTCAACTCGCCATAAGATAGAAAATACAAAATTTTTGGTAAGAAATTTTAAGGGATGTCTTTGTATTGATTTAAAATTTCTCTAATTTATTTTTTTTCTTCCCGGGCCATGTAAAGATTTTTTTATCTGGGGTAGAATTAATGCAGGATTGACCACGAAAATTAAACCCTAAAAAAGCTGAATAAAATAAACCTTTTTTCTACAGCCCCCCTTTGGGTTTACACACTTTTGAAAGGTTCTTTCAAAACATATTTTTTAAAGGGGGAAAGGAACAGGGGTTTTGGGTTTTTTTTTTTGGCTCCAAAAAAAAACTTTTCATTTAGCCTTTGCCAACCTTCAGGGTTTATCTTATTTTGGGTAAAAACAAAGTTTTCACTTTATAATAAGCCCCATATAGATGTTGCAAACTGAACTAGCTTTTTGGTGGGAAATAAAGCCGCCCTTTTTAAAGGTTTTTTAATTTTTAAAAAACTTAGCAAAGAAAAATGGGGTCGTAGTTAAATAAAACTTCCTTAAGGGGGGATCTATAAAGCTAAAAAATAAGCTTATAAAATTAGGAAAAAAATTAATTCCCTTTTAACAAACTTCTTTTCCCTTAAAAAATTCCGCCAAACTTTTAAAAAACTCAAAGCTTTTTAAAAATATTACAAAATTTTCTTTTTTCCCCGTTAAAAAAAGGGAGAAAGCTGTTTTACAACCATTTATTGCGTGTAAGAATTTAAAAAATGAACTTTAAATTCTTTTATATTTCCCAAAACTTCATGAAGAATAAAATTTTCCTCTTGACTTTCCCTTTTTTCCTGGGTTTTTTAAAAAAAGAAAACTTATTTCAAATTTAGGCGTGGACTATAAGAGCACTAAAAGACTAAAATTTTTTTTCCAAAAAAAAACAACTGTTATATTTCTACATGACCCGCTCGGGAAACCTTTTCAGTAATAAAACGTCCCGCGTCGGGCTTGAAATTGTTTAACAATTAAATTTTCTATCTTCCAACTTTTCTGACAACACGAGGGCTTGTCAGTTTTTGTTGTGGTGTTTTGGGAAAAGGAAATTTACTTGAAATTTATCGATCATTTATAGTTCATTGAAGAGGGGCCTCAGTTAATACCGAAGTTTGGGGATCGAAGTTTGTTTGTTTTTGAAGCTTTTTTATTTTCCTTTTTTTCATTAAAACCCCTTAAAAAACAACCCTTGAACACAAATTAAAAATGCCCATATTTTAAAATATGGCAAAAACATATATCTAAATTACTTTTTTGATGCCTTTTCAAAAAGTTTCCAAAAGGGCTGGTGCTAATTATTCTGTAGGGGGTCAAAGGGGGTAAATTCATCTTTTTTTTAGTTTTTTAAAAAATTTTCGATAATATTCACCATATTTCGTTTTCAACTTTTTTAAAATTTTTCCCTTTTAAACTAAAATTTTTTTTTTTCCAAGGGAAAAACACCACTGAAGTTTAAAAATAATATTTTTAATCCTCTATACGCTGCTACATTGATTTTGTTTGATTATTTTAATTGGTTTTTTTTAACATTGGGGAAACAGTTTTTTTTTTTGGGAAAAAACCCAAAATTTTAAAGGGGCTTTGGTTTTAAGAATGTAAAAATGTTTGGGGCGATATTTTTTGTTCAAAATTTTATCATATTTTTTCCCTTTGTAGTTTTACAAGGAAAATTTTTTTTTAAAGTTTTAAATACTTTTCACAAGGAATATAAATTTAACCTATCAATAACTACCAGAAAATGAGGAAAAAATTTTTCAAACTTTTTAAAAACTTAGATTTTGTTTACAAAACAGATCGGTTGGGGTCTTTTTATCAAGGAAAAAAAAAGAAGGGAAAAACTTTTTTAAAGTAAGAACTTTTATTTACTAGCACCTAGATCAGGGCTAAAAATTACACCTTCATTCTGTTTTTACTAAGACATTTTGTTTGGGGATTTTTAAAAAAGTTCGTTTTGAGGGCAAAAAAATTTTAAATTTATTTTACCTAACTAACCACTAATTATTTAAAAGGATAGGATCTCTGAAAAAACAAGTTGTTAAACTAAAGTTTAGTACTTACTTTATTTTTTCTAATTTAATGGTTTTTATCTAATACACGATTCTCTTTAAAAAAATCATATAAAAAACTTTACCTTTGGAATATTATGCTGTTGTTTAAATTAGAATTTATTTTTGGGAATTTAAATAGGTGGTGCTAAAATTTTTTTCCGCTCCGTAAATTTTTAAAATATTTAGCACACAAATGAAGGTTTTTAATTTTTTTCCTTTGGGAAACCCAAAAAATATTTACCCTTGTTTCCATACTTTTGAAACCCTAATTATAGTTTCATTCATTAAGGGAAAATTTTTTTTTATTTTTTTTATCAGTTTTACAAAAGGGCCCCGGTTTTCCTTTTCAATCTTTAAATCCGGGGCCCTTTTTTTTTACAACTTTTACTTAATTTTTTACATTTTTAATTTTGAATTTTTTTTTTTTTTAACATTACAAAACCCCTTTTTTTGGCTCTTAACCCAAAAAGAAATTTTAAAATACCCTTTTGCTCAATTTGATCCCCCCGGGTTTTTTACGCCCCCGGTACCCCCCCCCCGCTAGGCCCCTTTACAAAGCCGGGATTTCCCCTCCGAGTCCCGGGCCCAAACGTCAGCCAAAAGGTGGGCATCCCCATAATAAACCCCCTGGGGGGGGCGCCCTATAGAGTTGGTTCCCCGGGCCCAATTTCTACCCTTGGCAGGGAATTTTTCCCAATTAACCCCCCATCTAGGGTTCCCCCCTCCCCAATTATCTATATTAAATACTAAATTAAAACTAAGCTAAAATACTAAACTTTTCTTTTTCCCAAATTTCTGCCCGGGGCACCACACCCAGAGGGGTGCAGGGCAGCCCCCTTTCCCACTTGAAATCTGAGGGCCCATTTAAAACCCTTTAACCCCCCTCTCTTGTTTCCCCCCGGGGGTGGGGGCATACGGGCAGGGAACCCCCCCAATTCTAATCCTTCCACTTTAAATTTTGTTCATACCACTGGGAAAAAATGTCTTCCCGGTTTTCAAAGGGGGATCCCCCTTTCCTTTTGGGCACTCAGTCGTACTGGAAATTTCCCGTTTCCCCGGGGTCGCGCTTTCTCCTTTTCCCCGCACATACAATTTTTTTTTTCCCGCAAGGATTTTTTACCGGGTTTTTCCCCTTTTAAAAATCCTTTTTTCCCTTTTCACTCCCCGCTGAGAAACCCCACTAGTGTCCGTGTCAGTCCCGCCCTCCGTGTCGTGTCATCTTCCCTTTGGGCATTGTCAGTGTCAACGTCCCGTTTTTTATTCGTCCTGTGCCTCTTTAAAATCGTCTAGGGAGGCTTTTCTTTGGCCTTTTATCTGACGGCTTTCCCGTCAAATTTTGGGCCCAAAAAATTTCCAATAGATTGGGTCCCCCATTACTTCGCCCACTAATTTCCCTGGATCTCTCTTGGGGAGTTTCCTTTTTGCTTCTAGTGTAATGACACACTCAAGCACCACATGTTTTGGGGTTCCTCCTCACCACTTTTACAATTCCCCCCCACTCTATCAATCCCCGTTCCTTAGAGATGCCGGGGAGGTCCCCTTTTCCCCCGGGTGAAGTGGGGCAAGAAACCCCGGGGGATGGCTGGAGGTTTTTATTCTTGTCCCCCCAACCACATTGGGGAAAAAAATTTTATAAGTCCCCCTACCTGTTGACTTCTCTCCCAAAAGTCTCTGCCACTCCTCCAAAAGGGCTATTTCCGCCTCTCCAAAAATTCTCACAAACGTGTGTGGTGAGGAGTCTCACCCCTCTCCAAAATTTTTTCTTTTTTAGCCAGTACGGGCCCCAGTTTTTTTTTCCTTATGAGGAGGCCCAAGGGGCCATCACCTTTAAAGGGACACTAATGCATCCGTTGTACAGTCCGGTAGGCTCCCTTCCAAACCTCAAATAAGATGTTCCCCCTGCGACCCCGAAAAACGCCTTAGCCGGGGGCGACATTTGGTTAGTCTGTGAGCCCAGATGCACGCCCCATTTGGGTCACAATTTGGAGAGGGGGATTTATCTGATGGTATGTCCTTATTATCCGCATAGGCAGATAAAAAACCCCCTCTGTTTCCCCCCCTTTTAAATTTTTTTCATCACCGACAGAGTTTTCCCCATCACTTAAAATCCCTTGGGCGCTGTGAAATTCCTTTTTCATCTAGGGTAACCCCCCCAGGTATTGACCGTATGGCTTCTTCTTATAATTTCTTTTTTAACCTTTTTTGGTCGGATCCCTTTGCCAACTACCCTTTTAAAAAACATGAAGGTCGTCCCTTTTGCCGGTTTCCCCTTTTTAACTTGAAAACTTTTACACCCGGGGTCAAATTCTTCAAGCACCCGGGTTAAATTTTTTCCCAAAAATTCCTTCCCCAGTACCCTTCTATTACTATTTAAAAAAGGTCGTCGCGAAGGGAACCACAAAACCCCGCGCTCGGCATCCCCCCCAACAAATACAAAAACGGGGTTTCCCGGGTGACCCTCCCCAAAAAAATCGGGCCACATACCCATCCCCGGGGACATCCCTTCGGGCAGTAGCTTCTTAAAACCTTTTTTCCTGGGGCATCTCAGGTGGAATTTTCTAATTTCGACAGTTTGTTTCCCTTTAAAACTCCTTTACAGCTTTCCCCCGGCCCCTGAAAAATCTCTTAATCTGTCAAACATCCCGGGCCCAAACCCGAGGTTGTCAAATGGCCTGAGTGTCCCAAAAATATTCCTTCGGCGTAATTTTTTCCCTTTGCCGGTCAAACGTTCCCTTGCTCTGCAATTGCGTCCTCTTCGACCCCTCTTTTTCGGAAGCCATACTGCTGCGATGCATGCCATGACTGTCCGGTGTCCCCAGAATCTTTCACACAAAATCTTTCCTGCAACCCCCCTGTTGTGTTCAACAGGGAGGAAAGGGGTTTTTAAAGACTTGGGAAAAAGGGATTTTTTTACCCTTTTCCCCCCTTTCTTTTGACGATTACCTCGCTCTCTTCCAGATGTTCGGGATTCTGCCTTGAGCGAGGGGTTTTGTTTAACAGCCCTTTCAAGGGAAAGGAAGGGAATAAGGTCAGCCTTTCTTCTCCAGCACCTGACCTTTATCCCGTCCGGGGACCAAACGCCCTTTTTTTTACCCTCCGAGCAATTTTCCTAATACCTTCCCCCCCCCGACTAACAGGGTTTTTACCTCTTCCCCATTTACTAAACCCTAATTTTCCCCCCCCTCTCCCTCAAATTTGGTGCTTCCCTTTAGTATTTTGTAAAGTCTATTTTGGCAAAAATGTCTCCATTAAAAAAAACCGCAGGACTCTTCCACCCTTTGGGCCCTGGTACTCCCTTAAACCTTAGATTTGCGGGTTATCCTGGGTGGGGGGGGGGTATTAACCGGGGGCATCTTAAACGGGACCCCCCAATGTCCCCTCTGTAAATCCCCCTGTACCAAAACTTTTTCCCAAAATTTTCCTCTTTTCCTGTACAACCCTTTTCCTTTAAAACTCTCTCTTTCTCCTGTTGAAAATTTAAAAGCACCACACGACCAGCCGGGGGGCTTTGGACACCTCTGATATCTCCTACCGTTCTCCTTGCCCCCTTCTTCGAAGGGCTCTCAGTCTGTAATTCCTTTGGGTTTTTTAAACCCAAACCTTTGGGATCACCTTTTACCCCAGGTTTTTTCGACTTCCCCTTTATTGCATCCCGCAGAGCCCACGTCAGCTTTTTTTGGCCTCAATTTTTGCACAAATTTTTCGCCTTGTCCACTGGGCGGGCAGTATCAGTTTAGCCCTCAGCTTCTCCAAGGGTTTTTTGCTCATGTTTTCCCCCTTTTTTCCCCTTCCCCCTTTCCCTCCAACCCGCCTCCCCCCCGACAAATTTCAAAACGATCAAAGGGTTTTGGTCCCTGACCGTACTTTTCCACAACCCTCCCAAACCCTTTCCCCCATGTCCATGGATCGGCGCAACACAAAGTGAAGTTTTAATGTTGGAAAAAAGCCCCAGCTCCCCCCCTGATATGTAGGGGGATTATTCCGGGGTTTGGGTTTTAACCTCAAGCCCCAAAGACCTTTGATTAACTCCCCAAAGCACGACCCTTCTTCTCTCCTTTTTCCCCATTACTTGCCACCAAAGGGAGACTTAGCCCTTAGCATCAGCGGGTTAAATTTTGGTGGCACACCTGCGTATGCCTACATATTATTTTTCCAAATTACCCGGATTTTGGCTCAATTGGATCCTAAATTGAAAATAAAGGTTTGGGCCCCCATACAACCCGCCTAGCTTGTTCCCCCGTTTCTACGCCCTGTTAAAACCCCTGGTTTTCAGGCTTTCAATCTTATTACGGAATTTCCTTGTTAAAAAAACCCCTATTGCGCTCATTGGGCTTCCCCACTAAAAAACAATTCTGTGGGCCACCGGCAATCGGAATTTTTCCCCCTCAAGGTAAAAGGGTTTTCCCGAAGACACCCAACATTTAAAAATCCCCCTCTCCCACAAGCTTGCGGACTTTAAAGCAACACGGTCCGCTCCTCATTCCCTTTTTTTTGTCCCATTTAATTGGGGTATCCCCCCTTAGGATAGTTTTGGGGCACGTAGCCGGGAGGGGCCCTGCCCCGCTTGGGGGGGTTTTTTCGTCTTCGAAACCCCCTGGGTGCCCTCCCCAAATTGCCTAAAAAGTATTTTCCATATTAAAAGTTTTCCTCTCTCCCCTTTAAGACCTTTTCAATTAGTCCCCCAAAATGTTTTCCCCCCGTTGGTAGATTCTTTGATTTTTTAGTTGAATTCTATTTCCCAAAGACTCGGGGGGGGAAAAAAGGGAAAAAAATTTATACTGTCCCCCCTTTTCCCTGAAAACCCCGTTTACCAGTGCCCCCAGCGCCCTTTAGGCACTCCTTCTTCCCCCCTTTTTTTTTTTTTGGGTTTCCCCCCCCTCCCCCCAGGCCGACCCCCCCAAGGGTACCCCCCCTCCTTTTTTTTTTTTTTTGGGTTCCCCTTCCCTCCCCCCTTCATTTTTGCTGTCTCTCCCCTTTTTTTTGTTTGGTTTCTTTTTTATATACCCTTTTTTTCTTTTTTTTTTCAAAATCCAAAACCCCAAGCTTCCCAAATTTTTTTTTAAAGTTTCGCCCCAGATTGGGTTTTCCGCAAGTCCCCGTCCCGCTCTCTCTTGGGGTTTCCCCCCCTCCTTTTCCCCCAAAAACCTGACTCCAATGGTTTCTTTCCACCCATTCCCTATTCATTCCTTCACATATGATACATTTGTTCTTCCACCACCTGCGGATTTATTACCGGATTTGGTTTTATTGTTTTATTTTAAAAATTCTTTTTTTTCGGGGAGGATCCCGGGCCCCCGGTCCCCAGTTTCGGGAAACCTCCCATTCCAAAATTCGTTTTCCCCGGGGCCAAAATATTTTCCCTCCCATGGATATGTAGTAACTAAAGGGAATATTCCCCCTTTCCCCCAAATTTTATTTGGGGGCTCGCCCGGGGCGATATTACCCCCTTTTTACCTGTATCCGCCCAGAAAACTTTTGCCGATCCTCAAAATGCTCCATAACCCCATCCTCCACAAGCTCTTAACAACCCCAACAACACCCGCACCTTTCCCCCTATTCCCCAAAAAAGCAACCCAAATAGGCATTCCCTTTTCTTCTTTTAAAAAAGCTCGTTTTTGGTGTCTCGAACCCCTCCAAAAATCCCCGACCCCAAAACCCCCGATTGGGACATGTACCCTTTTTGAGACCTCCTTCGAGATCCTGTACGCCTCAAAGGGAAAACAAACTCCCGAATTTCCTTTCCCTTTTTTATATAGTACTATAGATCCCGGTGCCATATCTGGCTGGAAAAATCCCTTCCCCCCCTTTTTCTGTAACCCCTTTACAAAGTAACCCTAATAAATTTTTTCTTTTTGGGGCATCCCTCCCGATTATGGCTCATGTACAACCTGGGTTTTCCAAAGCCCCTCAAATTTCCCCAGGTTTGGGCTACCAAACCTATGTTTGGGCCCTCTACTAAACATCCTTCATACGGTTTTCCTTTGTTTTCTCTTTCTCCTTTGTTTACAAAACACTGGTCAAAAGAAACCCCGATGGTCCGGCGCGACTATCTCATAGTCTCTAAATAAGAAAACAATACCCTCCCGACCCGCCCCCAACCCCACTTAAAAACCACCAAACCCATTTCCAGAGGGTAAAAAGTATTAAATTTATTTTTCCGTAGTTGTACTTACAATCCCGGTGAGAAGTTTCTGATAAACCTTCCAAAAGTCATTTTTCCCGGGGTAAAGCCCCAGTAACCTCAGGTCCTCAGAAGCCCGAAATTTGAGGAGTGGGAAACCATAAACTGTTAATTTCCCTTTTTTGGACCCTTGGGACGCACCCGATTTTTTATGTTTCCCCGGCAACCCCAACTTTTAATTTCCCCTCCTCAACCTTCACCCCATTTTCCACCGTGGTTTGGGATAACTTTCTGCTTCCCGGGCTTTCCTTTCCAAAATTCCTTTCAAAATTTTTTTTCCCCTTTCCCCCCGCCAGTGTTCCCCAAGTCTCTTTCCCTTGTCCTAAAGGGTTTTTTCTAAACCCCGTTTTGCCCCCTATATTTTTGCACTCTTTCCTTCTCCCCCCCCCCATCTTTAATAAAATTTTCAGATCCAAAAACCATTTTCGCTTGGGCCCTCCTTTCTCTATGTTGCCCCCCCCTTTTCATTTCCTTGCACTTTGGGAAAGGAAAGGGTTTTCCCCTTTCTACTCTCCGTCCTGTCGGGTTCTTCGGGGCCATCCCCGGGACACCCTCTAGTTAGTCGCTTTCAGTCTAATAGTTCAACAATTATTTATTTTCTCCAATTTAAACCTTAGTCTGTTCTTCCCCAAATTTTTCTCCTCATAAAGTTGATGGGGTGGGCAGTCCTTAGTTGGGGGTTTTTTTCATTCTCACTGCGTTTCCCCGTTTTGCATGGAATAATATTTCCCCTCTACTTTTACTTTCCCCTTTCCTTGTGGCCCTCCTTGCCACCCCTTTCCACCCAAAACCTTTCCCCTTACCCCCTTCAGTGAGCCCCTAACATGACCCAGATCCCTACACCTTTAACACCTATGTATCACCGTTTAGTTTCCCTTAAAGGACACTTTTCGCTAAAGGAAAAATAAAAACCCCAAAAGCTCAAGAGCAAGTTTCCCGATCTTTGGAAAATTTCTTCTACATTATTTACTACCCCCTCTGTCCTTGCCCCCGTTTTTTAAAACGGGGCTTGAACCCCTCCTCAAATCCTCTCTAGATTCTTCCCCCTATGTTCTGCTCTTAAATCAATTTGGGAAGCCCCCCGTTGGGTTTTGGGTCCCTATCCCAAAATAAAATATTTTATTTGGGACCTTCTCTTGGGGTCCTCAGGGCCCCTTGGGCTTCGCAATTCCCCCTTTTTTTTTCCATAATCTTCTTAGCTTTCCCCATCCAAATCTTCCCCCACTAGAGTTTAGCCCCCAAACAGGTCGTTTTGGACCGTTTTTAAAACTGATTTTTTTGCCGGGTTTAAAACTTCCCCCTCAAGGTCTTTTTCCCCATTTGATCCGTGCCCTTTTCCCCCTTTCAGTGAAGGGGCACAAAAAAAACCGCCCTTTTAACGGGTTTCACCTGTGCTGTTTTTCCCCCTAACTCTGGCTTGCGCCCTGCAGCCCCCAGGGAACCACCAGGGAAAGTGACTGATCCCATCTTATTCGCACTAGTCCCCTCATCTGTTCCCTTTGCTTTTCCCGTTTTTCCTCCCCAACATGTTTTTTTTTCCCCCCTTTGCCCAAAAATTCCCGATGAGCTTTGACTTTCCCGTCAATTATCCCCCCCAAATTTTCCCCTTTTTGACCCTCCCTCCCTTACTACACCTCAATCGGAAAAAAATCCTTCCTTTCCCTTATCTTTATCGGGGCCCCGCACTGATCTCCTCTTCCTCCCTTCCTGCACCTCCAAACCCCCTTCCCTTTTTCCTTCCCCCCCTCAAAATCTTCCTTCCTCTTTTCTTTTTCCCCCCTCCTGATCGTCCCCCCATTTTTTCTTCTTCCCAAACTTTTTCCTTTTTCCTTCACCCTTTTTTCCCTTCTCTTGACTCCCCTCCTCCCCCTCTTTTTTGTCAACACTCATTTCCGAGTTGGGCAATTTCACAAACAAACCCCGAAAAAACGGACGACAATTTTGGGTTTTATGAAGTAAAAAACTGATTAAAAATTTAATTTTGGGAAAACAAATTAAAAAAATACTTAAAGTTTTCCAAATTTTTTACTAAAAAAAGTTACCAAATGTTACTTAAAAAAAAAAAAAAAAAAGTCATCAAAAATTTTTTCCCCCAAAATTTACTTTAATTTTAAAAAAAGTTAAAAAACAAGGTTTCTAGTTAAATTACTAGGGTTTAAAAAAGAAAATTTCCAGAATCTTAAATAAATTTTCCAGTGCAAAGGTCTCCTTTTTAACTCCCAAAAGAAAATGACCCATTTAATTTTCCTGACAAATTTCCCTTTTTAAAAAACTTTTGAATTCCTTTTTCCGATTCTCTTGGTTTCCCCCAACACCCTTTTGCAGAAAATTTTCCCCCCGGAAAACTTTCTGGACTACTCTCAGGGTCCCGGAACCTCCGGGCCTCCCTTTTGGGAAAACCCCAAAACACTGCTAGCGGGCTCCGGGTGGTCTCGAAAAAAAGGGGGTGAATTAGCATCCTCAGATGGTCCTTCTTCTGCCCACAAGATGTTTTGGGGAAAAAAAATTTTTTTTGTACTAATTTTAAATTTTTTTGAAAAAAAAAAAACACGGAGCCCCCGCACTGAAAACGTCCCCCTTTAGTGGGGAAAAAAACCCTAGGGAAAGGGAAAGGGAAAAAGTAGGAAAAAAGAATAGAAGCTTTGTGGGTTTTCGGGGGGGTGGGGAGGGTTAGTAAACGAAACCGAAATTTTTTTTTGTTTTTTCCGGAAAATTTGCGCCCGTTTTTAGGGTTTTTCAGCCATGCAAACAGAAAATGGGGGGGAAATAATTAAGATAAAAACCTAATAGGGTTCCCTTTTAAAAAAATATTGGTTTAAATTAAAACGGGTTTTTAAATTCGGGCTAGTTTAAAAAAACATCCGCCCAAATAACATAATTAACCGCCTTGGGGACTTACGGTTTCCCGCTACTCCCCGATGGGCTTTGACTGTCAAGAACGGGGAGATTTAGCCTCAGATTTACCCCGGCGGGTTTCAAAAAAAGTCGGTTTTTTACTATATGGTTTCCCAAAGTTATAAACTTTATTATTTATTTTATTATTATATTATTATTTTTATTTGAAACCCCGTCTTACACCCGTTCGGGTTTTACGCACTTACCCCTAAGTGTAAAGTTAGGGTGAAATTTTGGGGATGAAATGGAGGACCTACATTTTAACCCTGGAAAAACCGAACCACGATGGAGGCCCCGGGATTCCCCCCCAAATTTACAAGTTTTGTTAATACACGTGTTTTTCAAGGGGAAGGAAAGGGGTTTGGGGAAACAGATAAAAAAGTGCCCGGGAAAAGGGGGTTTTAACCCCCGGCCCCCAAACAGTAGTTTCCCCACCCCTTACCCCCAGAATGCCAGGCACCCCTTTTTAAACGTTATTTTTTTGGCTATAAAAATTAAATTTTAACAAATTTGGGGTAAACCGGGTTGAGTTTTAAAATTAATTATTGGGAAATTTTTAAAAAAAGTGTTGAATATGTGATAAAGATATAATAATTTTTTTTTGTAGGCCATTTCCAAACACATATATGTATAAAACCCCCTTTTAGTTCATTTGGGTTTAAAAGAAAAAAAACAGACTTTGGGCTTAAAATTTCCCCTTGGAATTTATTATTAACCCTTTTAAAAAATTTTTTTCCGTACAATGAAATTATTTTGGACTTTTTTTAAAAATTATAAATATTTAAAGAAAATACATTTCTAAAAAATTGGGCTAGCTCATTATTTATCTCTAACTTTAATTTTTTTTACTTTTAAAAAGACTTGACTGAAACATAATGTAAAAGGCCCACGGGGTAAACTGAACCTGTACTAAAAAGTTTGGGGATAAAAAAATTGATTACCTGAAAACCCGTTTTAAAATTTACCAGCCCCTTTGGGTTTGGGCAATTGCTAGTGAAATTTAAATTTAAGAAACCAAGTAAATGTCACTTTCCCTTTTGACAATTCCGGTGACTTAACGCGATTGTCAAAAATTTTAAAATTATGGAAAAAAGAACCCCCGATCCCCAAGTAAAATTTTCGATTTTTAAATTCCTACCAATGAAGCGGGGGGAATTAAATTTTACAAGTTTTATCCCCGAAATTTTTCGTTAGTAAAAACCCCTAAATAATAAGTGGGGGAAAACAACTTTGTAGTATTTAAAATTTATAATTTTTGGGAATTTGTTTAATCCCAAATCATTAATTTTTGTGTTTTTTTAATATGTTAGTTGTGAAAAAAAAACTGTAAAAAGTTCTACACAATAAATTAAAATTTTTTTATTACCCTTTATGAAACAAGAGGTATGCCAGGTTTAAATAAATATTCCCTAGCAGTTACGTGAAGCAGAAATTTTGGGGAGCCAAATTTAATTTGACTATAATTGAAATCTTTTTTAATTTAATTAAATAATATTTATGATGAGGTTGGGCCCATTTTTTCTTAAAAAGTTTATGGGGGCCCCCCCAATAATTTTGGGTACCCCTTTTGTTTGTAACAAAATGGGGTTTTTTTGTCTTTCAATATCTTACTTATTTTAAATTTTCAAGGGAAAATTGAAATTCATTGCCGGGACCTACAAAAAATAACCACCTATTACTATATTTTACCCTTCCCCCTTTTGTTTGGATTTTCCCAAAAGGACCCCTTTTCCCCTTGGGTTTGGGCCGTCAATATCCGAACCCCCATTTTTTAATTTCACATTCAAGCTTCTTCCTGTAAACCCATAATCCCAAGAGACCTTGGGGTATCCCAAAATTTATTTTTTTGCCTACTTGGGATTTATTTTTCCAAATTTTAAATTTTACACCCAAACCCTTTCCAAAAAAAATTTTTAAAATCAAACCAAATTTTTTTGGGCCAAATAACCCTTTCCCAACCCCTTTTTTTGAACATCCTAAATTTGTTTTTGTCATGTAAAGGGAAAAAAAACACGTTTCACGCCCAAAGAGGAAAAACCCGGTTTAAAAATTTTTTTTTATATTTTGAGTTTTAAAAAATTCCCCCGAAAAACAGGGGAAAAGTCAACAATTTTTAATTTCCGATAATAACAGGCATTTTTCCCAATTATTCTTTTTTCTTAAAATTTTAAATCCCAACCTAGTTTTCAAAGTACCCTGCCAAAGCGTTTAAATAAAATAAAATTTCCCAAAAATCTTTTTATAAATAAAATTCTTGAAACTTGCAAAATAAATTTGGTGCCTTTTCCCAAGATTAAATAAGAGGTTATAAGGAAATTCTTTCCCTTTATCAAAAACCCCAAAATTTTAAAAAATCAGGGTTTTAAAAACAGCTTTATGTTAATTTCAATCAAATTAAATAAAGCCCTATGCTGCATCCCCCCCATTATTGTTTAATATCCTTTTATGTCAAACTTAAAAGGGAAAACACTGAAAACTCACGAGGAAAAACCCTTTTTTACAGAAGTAGTATTGGTAAGAAAGGTTTAAAAAAGTTAGTAAATGCCCCCTCACTTTCCCTTTGGGAAAAACCCTGGATTTTTAAATCGCTGAAAAAATTTTTATTAAATTTTTAAATTTAAAAAACCAAATAGCAAAACCCAAAAACTCCGGGCCCCGTCGAGGAAATCTAAAAACCCCATTTTTTGGTTTGTGGGGGGGGGGGGGTGAAAGGAAATGGCATAGCTTCCCCATACGCCAAATTACCCTTCTGTACCAACAAGGAAAATGGTCATGGAAACGTAGAGGGTGCAATCCCGGACGGGTCTTGCGGAAAAACCCAAAACTTTGGTAACGTTTCTCAAAAACTGTGAAATTTTTAGGGTAATTTGTAAAAAACCTTTCTAAGATAATGTATCAATGTTTTTTGGTGAAATTTTTTTTTCTTATCTTTTGATATGAAGTGGCATTTTCTATTAAAAATGTCAAAATTATTGATATTTGATTTTTTAAAATTAGTGGGGGTGTGTGTAAAAAAAGTATATTATCAAATATTGATTATCAACATGCTTTAAATCTTAAATAGACCTTTTTCCAAAAAGAAATTTGCAAAACAAAAAAACATCTTAAAGATAACCGTTTATTCTTGGCCTCATTTCACGCCAAATGAAATGGCCAAATCTTTTAAATCTATTCTTATTAAAAAAAAACTTGATTTACAAGGCTACCAACCCTCCTTCTACATTCAGTAATTAAAACCAGGAAATGTAATAATTCTTTTTACGGGTCACTCGTAACAATTTTTTTTATTCTAAATTGAAAAATAAAAATTTTTTAGAATATAGATTTTATTACTACAAAATGGGAAAAAAATAAAACCCCTTTTTGGCAGAAAAGAACACTGGGGCCACAAAACAAAAAAATGTTCAAAATAAGGGTAAGTTGGCCTTTTTTTAACTACTCATCAATTTAAAAAGTATGTCCTTTCATAATTGAAAAATATTTATTGTGATCAACTTATATTAATATCTTGCTGAACAAAAGTTCATCAGCTAACACTCATTACTTACTTAGTAAATGAAAAAAGGGATAAAACGGTAAAAATATTTTACTCATAAAATCTTGAACTATTGGTTTTGAGTCAAAATCCCCCTTCTTTTTTAAATTAGTATTTGTTAAAAAATACAATACTTTATGTTATTAAGGGTTTGGTGGGAAGGCACATCCATCATACAGTTCTATATTGCTTGGGGATCTTTAAAAATAAAAAGTTATTTTCAAAATTTATTTATAGATATCAAAATATAGTAGATGAATCAAATTTTTTTAAAAAAGCAGGGATATATTTTAACATAGACTTACTTTTTTAGCTACTCTATGGCATTAAAAGCTTAAATTCTTTCCCGCCCAAAAAAGTCCCCCCTTACCCTTTTTTGAGTATTTCTATCAATTTAATCTCATTAAAACCTTTCTTTCTAATCTATACATTTTTACCCATTAGGGTCTGTCCCCCAGGGGTCTTTTCCACGGGTTCACCTTTCCCAATCCCTCAACGCGTTCAAGATTACCCCTTTCACGTCATAACCTCCCCCGAAACCTAAAGAGATTTTATTTACCCTATCAATGTTTTGATGAGTGAAAAGGGCTCATATTTATTTCCTCCCCACCCCCAATTTATTCATACATTTTTTGAAAAAATATCTTCCTAAGCACTGTGTTTTCGTACCCCAAAATTTAATTCGTCATTAATTTAAAACACTTTTCAATTTATAAAAACAATCAAAAATGTTTTTTGATATTCTGTGTTTTAATTTTTCGACAGCAAGCAAAAACCCCAACAATTTATGAGGGTAAAACAAGCTTTCCGACTGTTTTTTCTATTCCAAATTTCCAAACTATATTGTTATTGCTAGTTAGAATTGTTTTAAAATATTTGAACCACTAACCCTATCAAATAAAATTTGTTTGCTGAATATCTAAACTATAAAACCTCAATGTTTTTCTTTGGTGCCAGTTATTAGTATTTTCTATTTAAATTTTGGACGTATTCTTTTCATTAATATGAATCAAATTTTTCAACAAAATTTCAACCATAAAATATTTCTAAAAAAAAATTCAACACACTAAGGCACGAATGTGCTTGGGACCCCAAGGATCCGTGGACAATATCCGGGGTTCCGGGGATAATTTTCGTAATGGTTTCTTTAATTGTAATTAAAAAAATAAACAATATTTTTGACTAAAATTAAATGAAACTTTTTAACTGACTTTCTTAATATTAAGAACTTAAGGTAAAAAATTACCATTTTTAATATATCTCTTTATGTTTAGAAATAATTTAAAGTTTATATAGATCTCGCATTTCTAAAAATCTCGTGACTCTGAAGACAGAAAAAAATTTACACTTTCCCTCTCGACCTATGGGTAATGTGTTCAAAAAACAATATTAGTATTAAAAATCTATTTGCAATTATACATATTCTTTATGTTAATTAAACTTTAGTTATTCAGTTTAAATAAAAAAGCTGTTGTTCCCCCAAAAATAAATGTTTTTCTAAAGCTTTTTATCAAACAATAAAAACAAATAATACTTGAAGAACCCTCAAAAGGGTATTTTAAACTTTACCGTTTTCATTATGGCTCAAAATTTGCCAGATTTTTTTAAAAAAATAACGATTTGAATCAAAAAACAATTTTTTAGATTTTGCTTTAAAAGGGAAAATTTGATATTTAAAAATTTTTAGTTTTTTTTAAAAAGAAAAGGGAACTTATACTTTAAATACCCGCCTCGGGGGCGATTTGGCAAAGGCGCTTTCGTCTGAGCTCGACTGCTGAGGACGGGGAGATCGGGGTTCCAATCCGGTCGGGTAAAAACTGGGGGTGATTTTTCAAAAAATAGTTTTCCACTCTCCCTCCACGCAAATGGGGTTTTTTAGTTCCTCAATTCAACCTTCCCAATTCCTAATGCTTAGCGTGGTTTAAAATTTTTAAAAAGCGTATTTCCGAAGGGGTTTTTAAACCCGGGGAAAAATTTTATTTTTTTTTTATTTTTATTTTTAAAAAATTTTTTTTTATTATTATTATATTGAAAAGTTTGGGAGTCTGGCGGCAAAGGGGACACAACAAATTTTAAAAGCGATGCTAAGTTTAAAATTTTCTTCTACTCAAAAAATTTTTCCTTTAATTTTTTTACCGTACTTTGATAATAAATATTTTAATATAGTAAATAAAACAAAAATTTTTTTTATTTAGGAAACCACAAAATAAATTGAAATATATCAGTTTCCTGGAAAAAAAATTAATATTCTTTTATTGATTTAAAAAAAAATAAAAGATTTTTTGTTTAATGAAAGCTAATTTTAAGGAATAAAACACATAATTTCCAAGATGTGTAATATATGTTATCCACGACTTACGAGCTAAAAGGATAAATTTACTAAGGGATACATCACCCGAATCTGCCATTATTCAAGGTTTTCCATACAAAAACTGTTTTTTGTGGAAATCTCAACTTTGGCGTCTTTTTATTTATTGATACTTTGTAAAAAAGTTGGTAAGGTTAACTGCAACGGTTTTTTGAACGTCAAAAATTGCAAATCTTGATCTCAACTACTAAAATTTAAAATTTTGGGTGTTTTTTTTCATAGGAATGTGATAGATTTATATGTGATCTTCAGTCATATTTAGAATTAATGAAAACCCCAACAAAAAATTGATACCCTTTATTTTAAAGTTACCTATGAGTTTACTTGCCAAACAAATACTTTTTTTAACCCCTGTCGGTTATTTTGTTTTTATTAAAACGAAGGGATTATAAGATAAATGTGTTGTTTATGCAAGGTAGAAAATGTCTGAAAAAAACAATTCGGGGAAGAATTGGAAAATTCAGGGCAGTTCAAATCAAGAGAAAATAATAAAAAAAATTACAAGAAATCCAAATATTTTATAAGAATTTTGAGGACATTTTAAAATTCGTCTCATCTAAATTTTTAATTTAATAAACCCTTTACATTTTTAGAAACCCACAATTTTAAATACAACTTTTTACCTAACAATGAAATAAATCAAGAAGAAAAAAAAGACCCCCAAAAATTTCACATTAACATTAATCCAATTTCCAAAACTAAGTATATTAGGTGGGGGCTAAACGGATTGATGATTTCCCCTCTTCCAAAACATCTGACAATTTAGGCAAAATTATAATTTAAAAAAATCTCTAGCGAACAAAAAAAACATTAATTTTGAAACACAAATAAAATAAAATTTTTTAAAATTTGACATTTGGGAAAACCATCTAAATTAATTAAAAATTTCACTAACCTTATTTTTTTTGTAAAATATTAAATCTCTTGGCAAAGTTTCGGATTTAAAAAAATTTTAAAATGATGTAAAAATTTAATACCGAAAGAGAAAATTTAAAAAGGGGGGTTTGGGAAAAATGATTATTTCCCCTGTAAAAAAATTTTTTGACGCGGAAGTAACACATCTTTACAAAGACTCTTTTATTTTGGAAGATGGTTTCCGAAAAAAATTTTTTTTTAAATAAATTTACAAGTTGAAAATTTTATTAAAAAATTTAGCTTATTAAAAAATCCTTTTTAAAAAATTAAAAATTTTTAAAAAGGTTAAAATTTTAAAAATAATATGTAAAACTTGTAATGTTTGATTAAATTTTCTGAAAAAACATACTTACAAATTGTTTTTACCAGCCCCTTCCGTAAAGGAACAATTAATTGTTCTCTAATTGTTTCTATTGAAAAAAAAATTAGCCCCACGTCTTTTAACCCGTTGGGTTTTAAACAACGAATCCCTATTAATTTGGGTTTGGGTTTGTTTAAACAATTTCTTTGATCTTACGAGATTCTAAAATTAAAAGAAGCTGCTGATCACCGGGATAAGGCCCTTTTAGCCGCAATGACGTCGCTCGAGAGGGGATACAATAAAATTTTGGCAGCGAAAAATGCCAGTGGATCCCTCGTTCCCTTAATGATAACTTCCTGAACAACACTCACATCAACTGATGGGTGCTGTCAAGATCTTTGGGACCCTCTGGATGGGTAAAAAATTAATATTTTTATTAATGGTTAGCTCATTTTTTTTGAACATGCCAAACACACTCGGGAATACCTGTTTTATTATTTTGGTTGATCACTAAAATCCAATAGCAATCTAGATGAAACGCTAGGGGCCTCAAAAAATCACGTTAAAAACCATTGTCGTCCCCTCCTAAAAAAACCCACGGGCCCTCACCTCTTGATAGACATTATATATTGAGGTTTATTTACCAGCATTTTTTTTTAAAATATTTTAAATTTGTAAAATTTTTTTATATTAAAATTCTATTTGGATGATTTTAAAAAAACTTCTAAAATATGCTTTAATGTCTGTTTATGAATTACATTTTTTTTTAATTACTCAAGCTTTTTTAAAAAAAAAAAATGCCCTTTTACAACCCATATAAATTCTGTGGTACCCTATTTTTACTCCTAATGTTCAATATAGTATAAAACCCAAAATTTTAAATTTTTTGGAAAAAATGAATAATAAATATAAACAGAAAAAATATAAAAACTTTTTTTTTAAAAGGCCATATGTTATAATTTAAAGCAAAAAAAAATTTAAAATGTAAAGTCTCCCGACTGCTTTTTGCTCAAAAACAAAAAGGGAAACATTTAAAACACTTTTAAGATGTAAAAGAATTATAAAAACATTTTCAAAAACATTTTATTTAAAAGGCAGCACATTCTAACACAGAAAAAAATTTTTTATCCCCCCAGACCTATGTTTAAAACAATATTTTCTCATTACTAAAAAAATTGTGGTTTATAAAAAAAAAATTTTAAATTTTAAAAAAACATTTTTAAATTATGATGCATTCAATGATAAATAATTTCTTTTAATATAGTTACGAGAAAAAAAACCTAACTGTTTTAAAAAAGCAGGTAAATTAATAATAATAAAATAAGTCAGTAGATTTTACCAACAATGTTGATATCCCCCTTTTTAACAACCCACCAAGAAATTTATAGGGGGAAAATTAGTTGCGAAATTTTTAAAAATATTAAAAAGTGTCTGCATTAAAAATTCCAATAAAAATCTTTATAGCCAATTAAAAAAATATTCTCGAAATTCCCCTTTACTTTAGAATGGGGGGATAAATTAAGTAAGCCTTATCAACCTTGTTACCTGATTTCAAAATTGGAAAAATGGTTTCGGTTCTAGGCCAAGATAAACAAGACAGAAAATAAAAAGAAAAAAATCTTTTTTGTTTAAAGCATATAAAACGGAGTATTAATCGTATTCGGGGTCGAAAAAGTCCCATTACATGTTATCTTTTTATGATAAAGAAAAAATTTAAAATTTATACATACCGCATTTTCTGAAATATTCGTGATACCGAAAGAAAAAAAATGCCGCTCCACCCCCGAACCTGGGGGTGAAACGTGACAACAAAAACAAATAGTATTGTTCAAACTATTAGAAAATACACTTACTTTTTTTCGGTAATTAAAATTTTAGTTTTTTCTAGATAACGCATAGCTGTTGTTCCACTAAAATACATTTTTTTTCTAAAGGAAATTTTAAAAACAATCCCTACAAAAAACTTGAAGGCCCTTAAAAGGGAACCCACCTTTTTGCTTACACTGGCTTTTTTTCAGATATAAATTGTCAAAGCTTTAAAAAAAAAAACGAATCAGAACATTTTTTTTAGATTTTTTTAATGGCAAATTTTGATATTTAAAATT
The DNA here is from genome assembly GCA_039000515.1 of Timema cristinae. Taxonomy (NCBI): domain Eukaryota; kingdom Metazoa; phylum Arthropoda; class Insecta; order Phasmatodea; family Timematidae; genus Timema; species Timema cristinae. The sequence continues at coordinate 11,684 of JBCFYV010000934.1, read as the reverse complement.
TTTTAAATTTTTAAAAAAAGCATGGAGCTTCCTTTAAAACTTTTAGAATTTTTTCTGGGAAGGAAACACAACATAAAATTTTAATGAGCGATAATAAAATAGAAAATATTGCACCTCAAAATTGTTTTTTTTAATTCGTTACCATACATATGAAAAATAAATTTTTTAACTAAAAAATAAAACACAACAATAATATATACCTGGGAAACTACTTTTAAAAATATTTTTAGATACATCAGTTTCCGGGCAACCAATCTTATCATTTTTGTTATTTTTTTTTAAACGTTGAGTTTGTTTAAATTTAATCTATGTTTTAAAAGGGGAAATAAACAAAATATTAAACGTAAAGGTAATATAAATTATCTACGACATCACTGGAGGCTAAATACGGGGCAAATGGATAAAAAGATAAAATTTGAGACATCCCCTAAGAGCTCTCCATCAATTTTACCTGACCATTACAAAAACAAGGTTTAAATTTTGTTAGATTTTATTTCAAAAGAATAGTGAAATATTGATGTGTTAATTTAATGACCAAAAAAAATAAGTTACTTTTTTTTTTAGGTACCTGATAGATCTTTTTGTCAAATCAATGAATTTTTTTTACCTTTTTAACTCAAAACTATACCCTTGGAGATAATATAAAAAATTTAACAACTGTATATTAAAAATGACCAGAGATTTTATAATTTTGCCCAATTTTTGGGAAAACCTCTTAATAATTAAAAATTTTCATCAACCCTTTTTTTTTAGCATGAAGAAATCTCTAGCATTTTTTGAACTTTTCCAAATCCAAGCTATGGGAAATTAATACAAAAGAATTATTAAAATGGGGCTTAAAAAAAGGGAAAATTTTTCTATAAAAATTTTGACGCTGTAAAACTTAATTTTTATAAAATTTGTTATTAAGATTTTCCTTAAATAAAGTACTTCATCCACATATTTTGGTCAAATTGCTCGGTTTTTTAAATTTTGGGCCCATTCTTCAATGTTTGGAAAGAATGATTAACTATCCCCGGCCCCGCTTTTTGTTCTTACAAACATTTATTTGAGCCCCGGGGTCGCTTTAAAAATATGTACAAAACTGATTTTTTTAAATAAAAAAGGGGGTGTGTACTTAGTCGCCGTGAGAATTTTTTACTTCTTAGGCAAACATTAAAAAAATTTAAAAATATATATATAAAATATAATAATTTTTTTCAAAAAAAAATTTAGAAAAAATAAATTATATAACATAATTTTCTAAAATTATAAGATTCTTAATTTTAAAAATTTTTATTGATTATTTAATATTTTAAAAATAAATTAAAAAATTTAATTTTAAATTCAAAAAATTTAAAATTTAAAATTTATTATTTTTTAAAAATTTATTATTTTCTTATTTAAAATTTACTTTTCATTTTTTTCAAAAAGTTTTAAAAAATTTGTTCATTTATTTTTTTAAATATTTTTATTTATTCAATTTAAAAAAGATTAAAAATTAAATTTTAAATTTGATTTTTGATTTTAAAATTTTTTTACAATTTTTTTATTAATTTTATTTTTTTTATTTTGTAAATATTAAATAACCCAAAAAAAATATTTAACAAAAAATTTAAAATATTTTATTAATTAGTTAAAAAATAAATTTAAAAAATATTTATATTATTATGTTTTAAAATAAAAATATTTTTTAAATTTTAAAATTTAAAAAATACATACGGATAGTTTAAACCCCAATTATTTTACAATTTAAAAAGTCTATAAGACCCAATTTTTTTCACTAATATTTACAATAGTAAATAATATTAATAAAAATTTAATTTAAATATTACGAATAATTTTTTTAGCACATATATAATTCGCACTGTAGAAAATAAAAACTGTTTGTGAATGTAAAAACTAGAAAAAATGTGGAAAAATATTAATTAGAAAAACAGTGATCAGAGGGCAGGTACCAACATGCACGACTAACAGAGGGTTTATTTTTATTTTTGTTTGGTTGCTTTTTTTTTTTCGAGACTTATGACGGTTTTTTGCTTCAAACCGTTACTTTTGGTTACAGGATGCACGCGCTCTTAAAATTTCACTCTCACTTTTTTTATAAAGCCCTAAAAAAAGCAAACTTCAAAAAAAAGTTTCATTCCCTTTTTTTGTTCAAATACAAAAAACTTTAGGGTTTATCCCACACACTTAATATTTTTGGGGTGGAAAGATTTTGCTATCAAGGTCCTCTTTGTTCCTTGATAAAAACAATTTTTTTGGGTCCTGGGGCATCTAAATTTTTTGTAAATTTAAAATTTTTTTTAAAAAAATATGTTGGGTCAAATTTCTTTAAAACTGTAGGGGCTAAACCCATGCCCCACTTATATGATTGGTAGTAGTTGATTAACATCAGAGCCCCCATTAATTTTTGACACAAATTTTTTGGGTTTTGGGGTCGAAAAAATTTAAATATGGTTTAAAAAGCAGGGCGTTTTTTTAAAAAAAATTAGGTTTCATCGTTAAGTTTTGTTCAAATTGTTTGGGGGGGGGAGGGGGCTAGAACTAATCACATTTATAAGGGGGAATTGAAATTTCTGTCAGGGCCCCCCGTTTTGGTCTTGACACAAATTTTGATTTGGGCTTTTAAGGGCGCCGAAAAAAAGAGTTTATTTTCCGCATTTTACTTATAAAAAATGTTTTTTCACACAGTTTTTGGCCCAAAAACCAATTTATTTTTAAGCCAATCAAAATAATGTTAAAGAGTTTTGTAATTATATATATATATTATATATAATTTTATATATTTATTTTTATATATATTTATATATATTTTTTTAAAATGTTTTATATGTTTTTTATGTTTTTATTATTGTTATTTGTATTTGGCCTTTTTGGGGTTTTTGGGAAGTTTTTTGGTTGATGTGGAATTGACAGTCCCCAAAAATAAATGTTGTTGTTAAAAAAGCTCGTTTTCAATTTTTTTTTAAAAAAATATTTAAATACAGGATTTTCCATTTAAAATAACCATGGTTATTTATATATAAGCACTTTCTTAGTTTAAAAAAAAAGCATTTTTTTCACATTTTTAAATTTTTGTAAATTTTATAAAAACGGATATTAATTAAAAAACCAAATTTTGTTTTAAAAAAAATAAACTAATTTAAAACATATATACTTTTATTTGAAAGGGTAGTGCTGTCTCTAATAACCCCGGGTGTGTTTGGAGTTTTTCTACTGGGATCTATCAGACATGTTGTACCGCAATTTAAAAAAAATAAATTAATGATTTTGGGGTAAATGCAATATTTTTAGTAGTATAAATAAAATTTTTTTTTTGTGGGGCTTGTTTAAAATGTCTAATGTAGACCAATCAGAATGGATACAATTTAGAATTTTGTGGGTTTAGAAAAAAGGATACAAAACCCGATATTTTTTTTTTGGTGATTTTTTAAAATTTAAAAGGATACATTTCAGTGTTCGCAAATAGCTGCATTTTTTAAATTATTATAGGGGAAAAACTGGGGCACGTGTTGCCGGGGGATCAAATAGTCAAAATCCCAAAACATATCTACTTTTTGTCGTAAACTACTTTGGGCAATCACAGAAAATTTTTTTTAAACTTTATAAAAAATTTAAAAAACATGAAAATATTATTAAAAATCCCATATTTTTTTAAATTAGCTTTCTTTGAAAAACCGTTTTCAAACTCCAATTCTAACTTTCTCTACGTATTGACACTAGAATTTACAAATTTTGTAAACCATCCGATAATAATCTGGTAATATTGTGTCATATTTGAGGAAAGGATATTTTTTGTGCAATTATTCACCCCAAATAAAACAACTCAAAAATTAGCTGGTAAATATCCATTTTTTTCTTAAATTTTAATTTAAAATATGTAGTAAAATATAATTTTTTTATTAAAGAAACTTTATATTAATTATAGGACATAAAGTAAAATAAAAAAACGAGCATTGCAGATTCTTTCTTTCACTTTATCCCAAAATATCATTTTTTTAATTAACTTTAAAAATTTTTAAGTTTTTCGAAATGAAAAAATAGGGATATCTATCATTGTCGTAACAATATTACTCCAACCTCAAAATTGAAAAAATATACGTTATTTTTCTCTATGGGGATTAGAACTAGGGAAACCCCATCACAAAACATGAAAAAATAAAAATCCTGCCACCAAAAAGGAAAAATAACAAAACATTTCAGTCTTGAAAAAAAGTATTTTATTTGATTTAGCTTAAAATATTTTTGTTTTTTTAATGATTATTTCAATAAAAAAATTTTAATCTTTTATTATACTACAACCTTACAAAATAAATTAATTTGTTTTTCAAATAGTTTTGGAAAAAAACATGAAAATTTTGGGAATTTTCTCCCCTGTAAGCTTTTTCAAGAGAATAAAAAATTGCCATCTTTTTTTTAATTATAAAAAGTCTAGTTTAAAAAAAAAATTAAAATCGTTTGAACAAATTTTAGAAAATTTATATTTTCTCTTTTTGACCTTCAGTAAAAAAAACTTGTTTTTGGGGTATATCAATTCAAAAAAACCCTCGGGGGCATTAAAAAAAACACAGTACCAGTTTAACCCCAAATTTGTAATATTGTTCGGGTCTAGCCCCGGGGATAGACAAAAAGGACAGACAAACAGATATTCGAAATTTTGAAAAAACATTTTTTTTTTAGAGGGCCTGAACGTCGAATTTTTTTCAAAATATGGTTGATTTTTTTTAAAGATTTTTTTTTTTACGTTTGCTCCGAATGTCGAAAGAAAATAATACAACGTGTAATATATATTATAATATTATATATATAATTTATATAAAAACTATAGTTTGTTTTATACCGCGTCTTACTAACTGTTTTTAGTTAAACACCTACGTACTAATTTAAATTTAAGACGGGATGGCGTTGGGTTAAAAATTTTTGACCAAAAGGGAAAAACAAATTTTTGAAGCCCCCACCCCGACCGTTGATGGGGGCCCCGCGGCCTCCCACCTTACGAAAACCTATTTACCCCGTGGTCAAAACACTTACCTAAGAGTAAGAAAACAAAATCAAAATTTTTTGAGAACTTAATTTTTTAATTTATGGTATAGAGAATTATTCCGTTTTATTAAGTATTTTCACAACGAACCCCCAAAAATTATTTGATTATTTTCCAATTTATCGGGGAATATTGGTTTTTTAAAAATTTCAGTTTAAAATTTTTAAAATTTTTAAATAAAAGTTTCGTGGGAAGTTTTTATACTTAAATATTTTTGCGGGGTATAAATCATTTTGCTTCGTAAACCCTAAAATCATTTTCAGCAAATGAAAAATACATTTTGTTTATAATCTTTAAACAAAGCATAGGTGCAACTTTAAAATCAAAATTTGTTAACCATTCTAAAAAATGGAATTTTTTTAAAAATTTTAATTTTACCCCTAAATCCTTAGTATTTAAAAAAAATTGGCTTCCAATTATTTTGTAAAATGACAAAATTTTAAAAATTTTAAAAATTTAATCAAAATGTTTGAATCATTTGTGAAATTTCGATTTTTTTTTTTCTCTTAACCTTTGTAAACTACCCCTTAATTTTAGGGTTTGGGTTCTTCCAAAAATTTTTTGGGGTAATTTGAAAACCCCCCCAAATCCCTTTTTTCTTAAAGCCTCTTAAAATAGTTTTGGTCACCGGGGCAAGGAAAGGGGCCATTTTAAACAAATTTTTTATTCGGGGCTTAAAATAACATTCAACAAATTTTTTAATTTTTTTTTTTTACGATCCAAATTGCTCTACCTTAAATAGCAAAAGTAAAAATATTGATATTGGTTTCCAAGGCAAATTGTATTAAAGTTTTATTTATTTTAAAATTTTTTAAAAATATTTTTTTTTATTTTTATGTAAATGAGCCTACCTTATAAACTAACCACGTTTACCAATTTTAATGAAAAATTTTTAAAAATTTTTTAAAAAAATTTTTTTAAAAATTTTTTTTAAATTTATTGAACCCTAAAATTGCGTTTAAACATTGTTTGTTTTGATTGGGAATTTTATGACTAAAAAAATGTCAAAAAATTTCCAAACTACACATTTTCAAAAAATTTCCTTACAAAAAAATAAAACCAAAAAAAGGGAATGGACTCTATGAACAAAAGAATAATTTTAAAGAATTTTTTCCCTTTAGAATAAAAAGTTTAAAATGCCCAAAAAAAAACCCCAACAATTTGCATTGTTTAAAGTTAATTTGATTTATATTTGTTATTGGATTTTTTCCTTGACTTTTCCGAGTTTGCTTTTTTTCCTTGTGAAATATATATACCATGGGTTTTTTTTTCTTGCGGGTATTTTCTTTCCCTTTTTTTGTTTCCTTTTTTTTTCCCCTCCCCCAAAAACAAAGGGGGGAAATTTTTTGTGTTGGTTTTTCCTTGGGGGTATTTTGACAGGGTTTTTATTTGGCGGAATTTATTTGGTTTATTCTTTGCAGGGTTTTTTTCCATGGGCCCTTTTTTTTCGTACATTTTTCATGTTTTTTTTGTGAGTTTTACCATGGGGTTTTTTCTTGCGGAATTTTTTGTGGTTAATTGTTTGCCTTTTTCCGGTCATAAAAAAAATTTTTGAAAAATTGGATCCAAAAAAGATTTTAGAAAAATCAATTTTTGGTTTGCATTCTTTTAAAAAAAAATTTATAAAATTTGCAGCAAAGAATGTTTAAATTAAATTTTAAGGTCATTTTTCCTCAAGATTTTTTTTTTCTACTATAAGTAATATATAAAATGATTTTCCCCATTAAACACTGGTTTAAAAAAAATTTTGAAAAAATGCAATTTTAAAAAAAATTAAACGAAAATTTTTGTTTATAAATACCTTCATATCATCACCATTTTAGCTTTTCCCCTCACCATCCTTTTTTGATAAAATTTTCTAAACAACACAGGGGGTTCAACCGGGGCTTTTCACCTTCTGTATCACGAAAAAAAAGTTTTAACTGACTCCACCCCTGCGTCGGGTTCCAAACGGGTTTCAAGAATTTTTCTCCTTCCCCCTGGGCTTTCAATCCTTTTTTCCTTTCATTGTTTCATCGTCTTCCCTTCCATGTTCAAAATTTTTTTACCATTTGTTTTGTTCCCCCCAAATTTATTTGAGGTATAAAAAGGATTTTAATTTCATATGGCAATCTTCCAACGGCTCCAGAAGGGGACCCCGAAAAATCCCAAGAGGGGAACCTCATTTGGGGGTGGGGGTCCAAGGCCAGGAGGATTTCTGAACTAAGTATTCTTCCCTTTTTAAATCTATTTGATTTGATTAGCTTTTAAAAAAAATTGTTTTTTCTTTGATAAAACCAATGTAATATAATATTAAATTAAAATACCGAAAAAAAGTTCGAGAAAAAAATATTAGGGAAAGAAATATATTTTTATAAATAACCGATATCTTTTTTTTTTAACTGGGTATGGTTTAGGTTTATTCAAAGAATTCGAAGATAAATCCTTTTTTTTTGGGGGAATTTTTTTATAATGTTTAAAATTTTTTTATCAAATGTGGGGCATTTTTATATTCTAATTTTTTCCTAAAAATTTTGAATATTATGGGTTAACGAATTCCAAATTTTGGGTAGAATTTTTATCTTACTTGCCCACCTAAAACTCTAGCCATTGCTAAAATGGAAAGGGGAAAAAATTTTTTATGTAGTTTTTTTAACATTATAAACATTTTTTTTTTACGATTTAAAAACTTCATAAAGTTTAGCCGGGAAAACATTTTATTTTTTTTAAATTTACCTTTTTCTTTATTTCATTTAAAATTTGAAATAATTTTTAATTAATTTGGAAAGACCCCACAAATTTAAACCAAAACCAAAGGGGTTTATAAAAAAAAAAATACAAAAAAAATTTTTATTTTTTTATTTTAATTGGGAACCCACACTTGTTGGAATTGGTTTTTGTTGGGGTGGGTAAGGGTTTTTAAATAAAAAAAACAATTATCCCTACATTTTTTAAAAATTTAAAATTCCTTAATTAAAAATAAAAAATTGGGGTTTGAAGACAAAATAAATAAAAACATCTTTCTTTTAAAATAAAAAATTAAAATGTAAACAAAAAATTTGTTTCACGTAAGGAAATGTTTATTGTCCTGTCTTTTCCCTTTAAATTTTTTTTTTATTTCTGTAGAATTTTCCAAAGGGGTTTTTTTAAAAAATTTTGGTAGTGTCCCCCTTTTTTTTCGCCCACCCTCAAAAAAAAGCTTTGTTGGAAACTTGTCTTTGTATGGGGGGGTACGGGAATTTTATTTTTTCGAATTTAGCAAAAGCAATTTTTTTTTAAGTTTCTTTTTCATAACAAAAATACTTTTTGGGTTGAACCCTTTTTTGGGTTTGCGAAAATTTTTCCCTTTTCCTCTAAAAGAAAATTTTTTAGAAGAATTATTTTTATGATGTACAGTCATTAAAAAACCCCCCCCATTTAAAAATAATTTTTATTTAAAAAAAACGGTAAAAAAATAATAAGAGTTTTTGTTTTTTTCTTAATGGGAGTTGTTTAAAAGTTTTTCGAAACCCGGGTTTAAAAAAAATTATTTTAATCAAGGAATCAAGAATTAATTTTTGTTTAAACCTTTTCATAATATCTGGGGTCAATTCTGTTTTATCTAAAAAAAAAAATTAATTTATTCTTTTGGTTTTCACGAAAGTAATGAACAAACGCGGCGCCGGCGCCGAAATCAAGAATTTAATTTATTTCTATGCGTGTACCAATTTTTAAGTTTAAAGCTCGTGTCTTGCTAAATTTTTCCCCAATTGGGGTTCCACAAAATCAGAAAAGAAGTATTTTAAAAAAGTTCCTAAATTTTACTTTAATTACCGTAATCGTCCCCCAAATTTTTGCATAAAACAACGATGTATTGATGAAACAGCAGGCGGTTTCGGAGAATGTTGTTGTCTTCATTGGCACGAATCATCAACCGATATGCGTAGAAGTTCATCGCGCTCACTTTCTTTTTTGGTTTCTGCACCAGCAAAGTAAAAATATAAATAAGACAAAAAGAAATTAATCTTACATAAAAAGAAAAGTAAATAATATGTAGATTGTACCTGTCACTGGATTTATTTGTTTGATATTAAAATGATATCCATCTTCTCCTTCCAAAATATAAACGGATATTGCAAAGCGTCGTAAGAACGGTGACTGTCTTGAATTGTGTGAACCGTGTTATCTCTGTGTTGGATCCGTATATCTCGACGTTCATATGCGTCGCCAACCATAACAACTGCAACTTCATTAACGGTGTGTGAATTGAAATCGGCCCGCATGCTCTCCAAATGGTAATTTTGTCTGCTTTATTGACGATCATGTATTTGTCGTTTTGCAGTCTGTTTGAAACGGAATAAAACAACTGTAATTTCTCAAAAACTGTTCCAAAGTCGCCACAATTTCTCGCTCCTCCATCTGCTCGATGTGGTTGTACTCGCAGCGTGCGTTTATTTTTTGCTCCTCATCGCCCATGAAGTATATTTGCAAGAATTTTGGATCGGCATCAGGCATTGAGATTAAAGATCCTATTTGATGATATATTTGGGCCCTGAATCTTAAACGTTGATTTAAAATTGCGACCATCATTCTGAACAATTTTTGTTGCTCCAAATGATGTCATTTGGAAAAAGAATTAAATTTTATAATTTTACGCAAAAACAATTTTGATTGGGTTGGCTCCAGCCAATTGTGTTTTCAATGGAAACTGGCGCGAATTCAATGGTGGAAGTACAACTTTTTCCAGACCGCAGCAGAAACCGGCCGATTCACCTTTGTATTTAAAAGCATGGCAGTTTGGCATTCTTTGTCCATACGCGGGCTGACAATTTTTGAATGTGATAATAGTCGATGTCCGACTCATATTCGAACGAAAAAGAGGAAAGTGATGCACGTGTTAAGGCCCGTTGACACGATTAGTTGACTAATGCAAGTACACAAATTTTGGCTGCGCGCGCACAGCTTGCACCGTGTAAACAGACCAAGCAAGCTACTAACATGCAAGTCCACTTGCAACTGAAAAAGTTGGTCACCTTCCAACTTTACTAATGCAAGTAACAATCCAAAATGGGGGCAACTGAAGAATTGGTTGTGCGGGGGACACTTATTTGTGGAAGGGTTATGAAAAGAATGAGTTTTTGGCAATTTTAACACCGAATTTAAAAAAAATAAGAATGGAGGGATATTGCACTATAGGGTATTGAAAGTTTATCAGTGTACATATTCTCTAGAAGTTTCCAAAATAAAATTTTATACCCACGTAAATTTTACAAATGTTCCTTTGAGAGTTATTATTTAATATCGGTAAAAAAAATTTGGTATCAATAATTTTAACAACCCATTATTTCCTACCACTAAAACGTGGAATTGTAATTTTTTTTATAACGATCACAAAATATAATAACACTTTGTAGTACCGCGTTTAGTTCCGGCAACATAATATTCGCGTTATCGGCAAGTAAGGTATGAATGGCCGTTTTTTTTCACGCGAAATCATCGGCGCGTTTTCCAATCTCCATATTTGACACTTAACCAATCTTTATAATTTAATTTATAAATGTTCATCCAACACATCAAACACTTGTAGTAATGCTTTGGAATCTTTAGTAGATACATAATTTAATATTATTATCGTATAGCAAACCAGATAGTCTATATTAAAACAATCTACAAATTAATGAATTATTATTTTAAGGAATATTTTAGGGCCCAGCAAGCTACATTTAACAAATTATTTTGTTATTATATAAACCAAAATTTAAAACAGAGTTTAAAAAACCGGCGTTAGCCCATTTAAAAAAATGCCCAACAAATTAATTTAAAAGGGCCCACATTTTTTTTATGTTTTAGGTCTAGCTAAATTTAGCAAGATATTTTTTATTAGTATACCCAAAATTTAAAAAAAGTGCTGAAAAAATCTGGGGTTTGGGCCTATTTAAAAAAATGCCCTACCGAGTTTAGATGTATTGTAATTTATTGACCTTATTTGAGTTTTAAAATTTTTTTAACATATATGCTAAATAAGTTAACAAATCAATAAAATAATTTAATAATTATTTGGGATTTAACTAAAATATATTTTAATGTATTAAGGAACTAAGAATAAGGAGAAAACAATAATCACTAAATTTTTTATGTTGGCTATATAAAACAATTTTTATTAAATAGGTAAACTATTTGAAAATTGCGCTACTAAGAAATGTAATTTTAGTGGCCGCCCACTTATTCCAAATTCACCCTTTCTAGCTCCTAAAAACATACCGTAATTAGTATATCGTATAAATAGCTCGAACGAGAAATGAGACGCAGTAGATTAAAAAAAGGCTCCAATAGAGAACCAGTTTATCACCTCTCTTCATTTTCAGCCTGTTTTTATAAGCGCTACTAAAACAAGTGAAAAATACGTGTCAACAAAAACTACATGTTAGTAAGCTAATACCACTAAACTGCATTTGTCACTAACACCGTGTCAACGGCCTTTAAAGCGCGATGTACTTGCAGGGGCTGTGGTTCATGTGCTCTGTGTGCGTCAGTGGCTCATTGACGCGCCTGTCTTTGTCTCAATGCCCTTAGCTCGAAGCGTTCGTTGCGTTGCTGTTGACTTTCATTTGCACGTGTGTTTGCAACCGGGCTCTAAATTTGCATGTCCGTCAAAAAGATCTTTTGCCGTTCGATTAACCACAGGTGTGGACTTTTATAATTC